>CAXIVR010000001.1:94352558-94685058 GCA_964035755.1 Teleogryllus oceanicus
GGTCAGTTTTTGGATCTGTGCGTCATTTTCGTAATTTTTACGATTTTGTTTCCTTTTCAGTTTTTTTGTTAGTGAAAGTTTCATGAATTTACAATGACGGACTAAAACAAAGTTTTTATTGCATCATCAGTACATGACGAAATCCTCTATTGCAGTGGAATCTCGTTTTTTGAACTCTCAAAATTACACTGCTTTTGGAAACTGACGGTTGGGAGATCAGAGCTATTTCTTCCTAAAATGAAGACTATATTAAGTATAATTTTATATAAATACATTTTATTTAAAATCGTAAAATTCATTGAATAACATCTTCCACATATTTTTGAGTATTTTTAAAAAATAGGTCAGTTTCTCCTTATTTTTCAGTAATTTTATAGGTCATTTTCAAAGAATTTTTAAGTCGTCAAAATCTGAGCCCTGTGTTTTAGCAATTTCTTTGTCGAGCTTGTTTGAGGACAAAGAAGGCTCACCATGTATTCTAGTAGTATATTCATGGAAGCAACTTGATCACTCTATAGTATTCGATACATCGTTCCTCAACTACTAATAAAGCCCAAATTTTGACAAAATTTCATTCTCTATATCTCTTGAGTCGTGAATTGCTCAAAACGTGAATTGCTCTGTATGAGTTAAAATTGTTAAAATACACAGCTTTTTAAAAATAATATGAGCATATTTTCTCTCATACAGAAACACACTTTAAGATGACATATCAAAAGTCCCAAAGCACGTAGTTTAAATTTTAATATTTATTTATATAACGAATGATTTAGTTGGAGATTTATTCAAGAAGGAAAAAGGTCGCAAGCGCGATGGAATAATTACAAGAGAATTACGTTCTGATAAAACCTTGTTATATACAGTATTTATTTGTAAGCATTTTTTGTTGTATTTTCTGATTAAATATTTCAAATCCATTTATGACTCCTTGGGATTCGATATGTCCGTTCATAGGCTTCAGGAAATACTTTTGTAGGCATTATTGTTAGAAGGTTTAGATAGCAAACGTTATGTTTCCGTTGATTCAGAGGAAGAAAAAAATTCCTTGTTCCTTTAGATAGTGTTAAAGGAGGATAATTTGCCGGAAGGTTTTCTAGTATCAGATGTTACCTGCGAAATCATTTAATGAAAGCAAACTTCAATAGAAACACCAAGACAGTGTTTTAGCGAATGCATGCCCGAACTTGAGAGAGGACGTTTTTACAACTGGATACTTGACAACCATGTTCAAACCAGGACATAGAACAAATCCGTACTCGCAAGAAGGTATTCCAGTCATTAAAATTTTTCCAGAACGTAGCATAAAACGTAATTCACTATCACATGGCCAGTATCGTGTGAAGTACAATACATTGCAATGGACAAGCATTGCCGGGCCCACTAGTAGGTTTTATATTTCCCATTGGTTCTTCCAAAACTGCTTTTTGCCGCTGTAGAGTGTTTTATAGTATCAACAAGTTTATGGAGCGCATTTAGAATGTTTATGCAACCGGGCTTTAGGATCATAGTAATCCTTAAATACTACAGTAGTAAATGAATTCCTCCGCTCTTACCCACGTCACTGTATCGGAGGGCCACTATCGGAAGGCAAGCACCTAAAAATTCCCTGTTATGGGTCAGGTCAGTAATTCGACTCCTCCTTTCTCCGTCTTCTTCTTCTTCATCATCATCTTCCTTCAAAGCACTATATCCTGACATGGGCCTGCGTTGTTTTCATGATCCTCCTCCATTCTTTTCTCGACATTCCCCCACCATCCGGTAACTTCCATTTTGGTCAAGCCATCCCTGACATTTTGGATACGTTTCTCTTTGGGTCTTCCACTTCTTCTAACTCTAAAGGTTTTGCTTTTATTTGAATTTTTTGGCATTATTTATACTTCTATTCTCTTCACGTGTTCATTTATTGCCAAGAAATTTTGCGAGTTTTATCAAACTAATTGTATCTTCCTCCCCAATGTTATTAATTTCTTCATTATGTCTTATCTTCCATCGTTCTCCTTTATCTTCATATATTCTTCTTATAATTTTTCTCCCAAATCTACGCAGTGTCAGAGCATTGTTCTTGGAACGTAATTAGACTTCTGCCCTTTAAGTTAATATTGGTTTTCTCCCAGTAAAAGTTTTGAGAAGTTTGAGCAGAGTTTTGTAAAACATGACTTTTGTTTTTCTAATCAGTGGAGCAGATATTAGGAGTGGTATATTTTCATAGTGTGCTCTCTTACATTTCATTACACTTTTATTGATTTATTTCTTCCATTTGTGAATTCATTGACTCTCTTAAAACTATAACCATTTACCTATAATCTTTGCAGTTTTCTTTTAGTTTCTGATGGCGATTTAACAGATATTTGGTCTTTTCTTCATTGACTTTAAGGGCTATATTTTTTTTATTTATTTATAGTTCTTTAAACATTTATTTTAATCTGTCTTTACTTTTTGCTATTAGGGCAATATCATTAGCATATGCTAGGCATTGTTTTCATTTGTAGAGAATGCTGCCGTACATTTTTCACAATGCTTTGGAGAGCAATGTTAAATAAAGTAGCTGAGAGTAAATACTTTGTTTGGCACCTGGTATTATTTTGAGATTTATTCTCCAAGTGTTCAATATTATTTCTCAATATTAGTCGAGAGGAAGTAGAATCTCACATTTTCTTCAGTTATTTCTATATTCTTCCTCAATTTCTAATACCCTCAAGACAAGAATGAAATATATCCGGAATTTTGTGTTCAACATACATTATTCTTCTCCCCCAGACATCACACATTTTTTCTGGTTTCTGACGAAAATATATCAAATCCAACCACATTGATCCTTTTACAATAAAACATTGATAAAGAAGAGCATGGTCAAGTTCTTGTTCTGGTCACAAGTGGCGAGTAGATGAGATGATCTTATTTTTCTAGGATTAGTCAAATTCAAAACGGGTTAGTAAACACCCGGCTCTTGTTTCTCCCGAGACAAACGTCTTCAGTCCATGCAAAAAAGGGAGCAGTTACACTGCGCATCAGTGGTGACTGCTCCTTCGAGGTTCCAGGGCAGCCCCCTCCCCAGAAAAAAACACCTTAGGGAAAGTGAAATAAATAAAAAGTAAAATATTCAATTTGCAATAAATCGACTCGTTTAATTTGTGCATACCACCAGCGCAATTTTTTAGCATGAATTTAGTTTTAAGTTTCCGATTAAACGAAAGATAAATGTTTTTATACTGGTTCCTATCGTGGACTATCGCGAGTCCGCTGGGTTTTGTTCGCCAGAATCCGCGACTATTAACAAAGTTAAGAATACCGACTCTTTCATCCTATTTTATAAATTAGTTTTGTTTGCTGAAAATATATTTTTAAGGGACATATGGCTGAATTTTGCAGCTTTTAAAATAGCAGTTCAATTATCATGAAATTTATAACACACAACTACCAAACCAAATATTTATAAATTTGATGCATTCGTTTTTGAGATTTTAATAATCTTGATATTTTTGACATTTGTCATTAAATGTCCCTTGCAAAACAATTTTCACTTTTCGAAGTTGCTTTTTTAAAATTAGGTTTATCATAGACTGAGTTCTCAAAGTTATGCTGCTTTTTATTGTCATACATTTGATTATGTTACTAGATTTTTTTAAACTTGATCAAATGAAAAATTCAATTCAGAAAGCTATTTTCATTTTTTAAACCAAAAATGATGGGTTTCAGAAGCCAGCACAATTTTAGCTTGTTACATATTTTTACACTTAAATATCAAATTTCAGTGCAATAGAATGAAAATTGTTACGCTAGGAACACATTTTATACAGAAAATGCTTGAAAAAAGAAATGTGAGAAAACTTCTAGAAGGCCGTTTCTACATAATTCTTATTGAACTTCGTAGAGATTTTGTCTTTCCATTATTCCAATTCACTAATTTGTAAGTTACACGATGTTAGGATGTAATACACGTATAATTGGGATATAATATATCCTAACAAATCAGAAAACTACCGAAAAGAAACTTCTAATCAAGAAAGCACTGTCCAGGAATAGAAAACTTCACTCTTTGACAATACCGAGCACGCACGTGGAATACATAAAAAAACACGCATGTTTTACTCACAAATTACAACAAATTCTATAAGCTTGTCATTGTATTATATAAAAAGACATTGTTATATTCAAGAGCTTTTTTTTTTTTTTTTTTTTTTTTCAGAACGATTGACATTGACAGTTACACTATACTTTCATAATCAGCTCGTTTTAGTATTCGTTCTGACATAAGTATAACAGTTGACTACAATGACGCACAAAGCTTTTAGTGCTTCAAACAAGGCGATAGTTTTATATTTAGAAGAGAAATAGGAGTTATAAAACATGAATTGTGTAAAAATTCCAAAAGCGGTGCCGATGGGGTGTGCGGGGGCGAGGTATTTAAACGCCGGGCGATTTTAAAACGGCTCCTGTAACGCCAATGCATGCAAAAAACATGCAAAAAATATATATTGTTATAAAGCAGAACGATTGTAGATTATTTTGAGACAAAAATCGACATTTTCCTCAATTTTCACCCAATACTCAGACATGGGTCCCCTTAAATACAATGCACGATAATTTGCTATTTTCTCGTGAGCACAATTATATCTTCCGTTGTCAACGTAGAAGTTGTCTCAGACAAAGATTAAAATCCCGAAACGCCCAAATCGGTTGTACACTATATGCTATAGTTTTCTTCGTTCAAGAAATGTTTTGGAGAGGTAAAATGTGATAGTTCAGACTTACAATTCGCAACCCACCAGCGGCCTCTGCTGCGCATCCTGTCAAGTTAGGTAGAGGAATGATTTGTTACAAACCTACTGAAAAGTAAGCAGCATCTCTTCTTACATTTCCTATCGAGTTTTTGGAAGTCAAATTCTTGTTTACAGTTTCTTTGGCAATTCATCTACCCCTTCCAGATCGCAAGTGCTTTGCAATTCCTAACCAAGTTTTTGGAAGTCAAATGCTTGCTTTCAATTTGTTACGAGATTCGTCTACCTCTCCCAGATCTGAAATGTTTTGTAATTCTCTATCCAGTTTTTGGAAGTTAAATACTTGTTTACAGTTTGTTACATGATTAATCCATCTTTTATAGATCACAAGTGCTCCACGTGTTTCGTAGATGGCCAAAAGATAAATCTAAGTTTGATTAAAATATGTGGCGGTAGGAGCATTCTATTGCAATAGAATCATCTGACTTACAAGCTTCAAAACTTTTTACTTACACTAAAGTTCAAACAGCTTTTTCAGAGGTACATAGGGAAACAAGTTTTTATTGTGAACGGATAAAACCTTACCTGAGTGATAAATGTACTACCCGGTGAAAACCGCGTCGAATAATTCCTGCTTTCGTGCTGCTATGTGCAAAGTTAATTTTCTCACGTTGCAAAAGATGCTTCATATTCTCATATTTCTCTGACGAAGTATATTCATTATTTCCTTCATAATATTCAATTGACTAAAAAAATATTTTATCGACAAATCATGCCTATTTCGGCATAATTTTTGTACTTTTTGTCCGTGTAAATTCAAATCAATCAAAATTTTCAATCAAAACACAGATGTAACAATTATCTACGTATGCATTTTTGATAGTACAACGTTTTCAATGATTTTAAATTGTTATATTTATTTATTTTACGTCAAAAAAAGTTAAAAACTGTATGACGTACGATAAGGAGAATTGTAATCTGTCCATGTTTTCTGGAGGTCTGGGATCCCTACCCTAACGCATATGCAAATTAAGTTTAATTATGAATACGGTACAACAAGATACAAGTAAATTACAGGTACATGTAATATATGAGAATTCACTTGATACGCGTAGTTTAAGAACGGAGGGAATAACACTGTCAAATATTTGCATTTTTCAGTCAAAATCGATACTATTTCGTTGGTTTTTACTTTCTCGTAATAAATAATAATACGTATATACGGGAGTAATACACGTAGTATAGAGAAAGTTATGTAACGTTGCGGATCATCGATGTCAAGATTTCAACGGAAATATACGTTTTGGGGTCCCCTGATACCGAAAAAGTGGTTCTTTTTAAAACGTCCGTCGGTATGTCTGGTGTATGTGAACAACACTAGCGCCTGAACTGTTCGTACGATTTTTTCCAAACTGAATAAACCACTGTCAATCTGTCCTGAGTCAAAGCTCCGCGATTTTGAGAAACATTGATTAATTTTTTGGGGGTACTTTACATGAAGCCCCCTACCGACATTTTCAAAATTTTCTGAAAAACGTCCCCAAATTTTTCGTTACATTTCTTGTAGGAATAGAGTAAAACACACACACACGAAAATTGCAAAAGTTTGAATTTTTTCGGCGTAGAAGGCTCAAACACAACTCTAAAATTGAAGACACAGATGTTTACTTCATATTAAATTTGTTACCCATAAATAGTTCTTTCATTAAGGTCATGTAGACGTTTTCGAAAATTTTAGTAATTTTCATGCGATAGAGCGGGAAATATTTGCCATTTCAAAAAATTACAAAAACAAGATTTTCTCAAAAACGACACCAAATTTTTCTTTAAATTTTTGGTAGGGGTAGTACCAAACGCACCCTATACGATGACATAAACGCCATATAGCTCGATTGTTTTTTTTTTTTTTAGGAAAATGTATTTTTTTTACTCATCTCTCATTCTGTAATATTTATATTAGTGGCGATTTCTTCACATTTTATATTTATGAGTATATGTGCTTTAAATAATATCAAATGAAGTGTCTCGAAAACCAAATATTTTTTCTGTAAAAATGAGCTCAAAATTACACATTTTCAAAAACGCGCAAAGTTCATTTTCTCAAAAATGGCTCCAAATCTTTTCTTCAATTTTTTCCTATGGATAATGCTGTGATTTTTGTGTATTCTTTTGTTTTTTCATAAATTACACAAATAAAATTTTTTAAATCACGCCGTTAATATGCACATTTCCTCGATTTGTATAATTATTTTTGGAGTGGAAGTGCTTCAGATGACTTTAAATGAAGTTTTTGAAAACTCAATAGATTCCTGTGAAAAAGAGATTCAAATTTCGCATTTACAGTAATGCTTAATCGCCATTTTATTAAAAACGGCATGAACATTTCTATTTAGGACGAGGTTTTACTCTTCATTAATGTTCTTGAAGTCATATTTCGGTGCTACTAATAAGAAACCGAAAAGTTGAGAAAATGTCAAGAAAATGTACTTTCGGTGACGATAGATGGCAACGGGCCAGAGAATGGAGCAACATCTTAAAGCCAGTCTACACCAAGGAAATAAAAATTTGCTACGATAAAGTCTGTGCCATTCTGTAGCACCTCTAGTTTTTCTTGAGATGCTAGGTACCTAACGAAACCTCTCACAGGCTTGAGACTGCTTAGTTTTCTCGCAATTTCGGTGCGCTTACGGTATTTGTTATACAGATAACATCGACTCTACTCTTGCCACAACCAGCAAAAGAAGAGCTTAACAGAACGTGCAGATAGAGAAGCTACATTTATCTCCAGAAGCAAAACAAAGGTTGATCTCAGAATTTGTTCAATGTGAAATAAAATTGCAATGTCAAATATACATTGAGGTACATTTAATACTAAACTTTGCTCATTTTAGTTTCATAACAAGATACATGCGCTCTAGAACATATGCTCCAGAAATGTATATGTTTTATACTTTTTCTATTTTAAATAAATATTAATAAATTATAAATTCAGATTCGCAGAACAAATGTTTGTTGTTGTTACTATTATTATTATTATTATTATTGTTGTTGTTGTTGTTCTTGTTCTTGTTATATTATTACTATTGAATAAGGTTAGTTTAAAAATTAATTTATCAATTTATTCTGATACGTATCCGCTGTTACTGTTTCTTTGAAAAACAACAGACCTATTAATCTGCATCGATAAATGGCACCATACTCTAATCTTTTTTTAATGCAATGGTCTCTACTGTTTCCTATGGTCTCTCGGTAGCCCCAGAGGCTACTGTTTTGTTGGTTAACATATCCATCCAGATGAAGCCAAGCCTCATCACTAAAAAATACTTTATCAAATGCATCAAGACCTTCGTTAACAAGTCGCCGTAGCCAATGACAGTAATTCGTACGAGCAGCTCTAGCGGGAACCTTAAGCTCTTCAGAAATCCGCTGTTTGAATGCGCACATTTTCAATTTTTTGTGTCACAATGTTCACTTCTATAAAAGAGATTACATTGCTCCTGGAGCTTCCTTAATAATTTTTTCGAGGAAGCTGAAAGAACATCCCGAACTTCCTCTAGTTTTCGCTGCGCGAACTCTGTGTTTGGGTGACAACAAATGTGCTCCAGAAATGAACAGATGTTTTATACTTGCTGTTTTAAATATGCATTAAAATTATTAATTCCAGATCCGCAGAACACATTTATTATTATTACTATTGTTATTACTATTATTATTACTATGATTATTATTAGAGTTGCTATTAATAATAATTAATAATTATATTTATAGAAAAAACTTACTTTTAAAATAAAGGTAGTTTTGAAAGGCTCAGTAGTCAGTGACCAAAAATCACTGGCGAAATTATCAGTGAATGATAGTCACTGCTTAATGACACATCACAGCCTTGCCCTTCATCCCCATTATTTAACCTTAACATAAATGTTTTGGAATGCCCTGCAACAAAAAAAATAAAGGTAGATAGAATCAAATAAGGGCACTGCTTACGGAGGTTCGTGTATTTACGTAAGAAATAATATTGATTCTACCTTCTTGTCAGAATTCAATTTATATGCAGTTGAAAAAATTTTTGAAATAACAGTCGAACGTATTACTACGCTCAAAATTATCTTACTTTGCATCTACAGACCTCCAACAAAGTGAGCTTTAGATTATTTCAATTTCTTAGAAAATCTACAGATAACTCTGAACAAAAGTAGTAATCCCTCTTTTAAATCCATTGTTGTATGTGGAGATTTCAATATTGATTTTCTGAGCGATTCCCACGAAAAAGAGCAGTTTGTCAATTTAATTCATTCTTTTAATTTAGATATTACAGTGAACGTATCTACACGGAATACTCTTAAATGACAAACAGCAATAGATCAAAATATAATTAACAAAGCCACAACTAGATTTGAAATAATAACGAATAATCTAGGTTACAGTGATCACGATGAACAAATTCTTACAATTACTAATAACATAAATACTGACACAATAAATAAAACACGCATGTGTAGAGCATTTACTAAAGTTAACATAAAATTATTTACGGACTACTTGCTGAAGGGAGGCATGGGAGGCAGTTTATAACGCTATTGACACAAATGAAAAATATAATGTATTTTTCTCAAAGTTTTCTTTTCTATTTAACGCGTGTTTTCCTATTAAAAAGAGAAAATTAAACATTTAACGAAAAAGTAATACTTGGATCACACAAGGAACATCGTGTAAACACAAACGTACGCTCTACTTTATTTCTAAACATCATAATGTATCATCCGGTTTCCACGTCTACTTCCGAGAATATAAGAGAATTTTAAGGAAAATAATAGTTCAGGCAAAAATAATGAAAAATAATGAGGATATTTTGAACGCTAGTAACAATACAAAAGCAATGTGGAACATCGTAAAAAATACGACCACGTCATCACGACATTTCGTAGAGAATGTTGTTTTAAAGGATAATGGAAGAGAAACAAGTAATCCAGAAAAAGTTGCGAATATCTTTAACCAACACTTTTCTAGAATTGCGGTTGATCTCACGAAGGGACTAAAACCACAAAATTCAATCTCATATGGTTCTCAAAAAATTTCGGCACGATATTTATTCACGAAACTTCTTCCAACGAAATCTTCAGAATAGTCTGTAAATTAAAAAATAAATATTCATCTGGTTTAGATGAATTTCCGGATTGTTTACTAAAAACGTGCGCACCTGCCATTATACACCCATTAACTCACATTTTCAATGCTTCCTTGTGCACAGGAATATTTCCAGATATTTTCAAAACAGCAAAAATTAAGCCACTTTTTTAAAAAGGGAACAAAAATGAAATTCAAAATTACCGGCCAATTTCTCTTTTGTCAGTTTTCTCAATAATATTAGAGATGCTTTTCTATACGCGAATGGAAGGAAGCTCATCCTTTAGTGCCCCGACATTTAGATTGCAAAAGAAAATTATCCGAATAATGAGAAAATCCCATCCACGTGATCCGTGCAAGCCTCTTTTCATTGAGCTTGGAATCTTACCATTGCCTTGCCTATTTATTTACGAGTCTGTAGTATTTGTCAAAACTGACTCACTTAACGGTGAGAACTTACTTTCATGTAATACTGATATTTATAGTTACAACACTCGACGTATATATCATGTTCATCGAGTGTCAGTATCAACAACTCACTACAAGAAATCCTCATACAATACATGTACGTCACTTTACAACGCATTGCCAGATGACATTAAAATTGGTTCACAAATTTAAGTTAAAAGTAAAATCTTTTCAGCTTCAAAACTGTTTCTAAACAATTAGAGACTATATTGATCGTCAAAAAGAAAAAGATGTTTACTTTAGCAAAACCAAGATATAGTATAATGAATTAGTTTACATTTGCATTGTAAAATTTTAAACAAAGACTCAATATACCTGTAATAAGTAATGTACTTCAGTTTCCGGGACACTGACCCCCATCTCGATCGCGTTTGTGTCCAGTTTCCCTGATCCATTGAGCAAATGCTGAGGTGGCCCCTTGATTTGCTTCTGGACGTGAATGTAGCTTCACTGTGCGCGCATTTTGTTGATCTTTCCTTTTGCTTGTAGTGGTAGTAGAGCTAAGGGTGATTTTCTATTTTGTTAACAATACAGAAAAATCAATTCTGTTCGTTCGTTTACCATTAAAAATAAATTTTCTACAATTCGGCAACGAAAATACTTAGTTTTTGAAATGTTAATCTCTCGCTTTTTAAAATATATTATTGTTCTTCTTCTTCTTCTTCTTCTTCTTCTTCTTCTTATTATTATTATTATTATTATTATTATTATTATTATTATTATTATTATTGTTATTATTATTATTATTACTATTTTTTCATCTTTCAACTATTAATAGTTAAATTGTCTGGAAGGGATTCTGAAACTCAAGAAAGCGTGCGCAGATGATTTTTCACCCCATACGTCACATACAGTCTTTGACTGTTTTTGACTCAATAAATAAAACAATACTTCACCACACAATACTGAAGAGAAATGTAGGACGGGACATCCAGGACACCCACAACAAAGACGTCGCTCTCCAGAATAACTGGAATGGACAATGTTTATTTCGCCTCAAAATATAAATCATAATGGTCTTGCTGGAACGGTATACGAAGATACAAGCAACGCAGCATCTGTGAAAGCTGAAATACGGTAATGCTCGTGTACTTGTGTACTCCCCGCGCGACGTTTAACTGGAGGAACTCAGGCAGACAACATGAATCCGCGAAAATATTACAAATCGTATAGCTAATATTTCGCGTGAAGTGGGAGAGTCGGCTCAGGGTAACAACTGTTCCCCTGCAGCACGTCTAACCGGAAGGACCTGGAGTTCAAACACCGGCAATTGCAGATATTCGACACTAGCTAGACAGATAGGTTAATATCAACGACTTTCTCGAGAATTCTCGTGGTCGGCTGCCATGATAGTATAGCTTCGAAGTCTATTGTGTGTATTTGATAAAACCTCAAATTAAATATCAAGTTTTCCATTTTCTGTAATAAAAATCAGGCAAATGCCAAAACAGAACCTTGGCAAATGTGCCTCAGGCTGCGCGCAATGTTTCCTTCGTCAACCTTGACCCATTCTCTCCTTATACACACACACCCACACACACACACTAACGTAGACACTGACACTACTTCACTACCACATACGTCAGGAGGGCCATGTCAAGCTGGCACAACCACCATAGCACAATCAAATCAAACCAAATGGAATATTTAGTACTCATTTATTACTAATTTATTACCCAAAAATTAAATTTATTACTCCTCCCGTTTCTGAAATAAAGGTGGTTGTGCTAGCGTGACAGTCAAGCTAGCACAACCAAATTCAAAAAATGAGCACAATCGATCAAAACTAATACGAATGTTTAGAGCATATTTATTACAAATTTATTACTCTATAATGAAATTTATTACTCATGCGGTTTACGAAAAAAATAGTTATGCAACCCGCACGAATTTCGCGTATATTACTGAAGACTACCGACGACTTCAACACACTAAAGCCAATTACAAAAATACATATACAATCAATAGTACACATTCAGTTCTAATTTTTTACACCAAGAAACAAATTTTGAATGTGAAAACAAATTTAAGAAATATTGTATAAACTGAATCGTAATGGTCAAAACATTCAAGAGATTCAAATTAAAAAAATTGTGAGAACTAACGAGCCCAATCGCATAAAACAAACTCAACATTTAACAGACGTATCACACTATTACTTAACACTAAACAGAAATTTATTACTCCTGTTGTTTACGAAATAAATAATTTTAATTGTATATTAATTAATTATTTATTTCGTAAATAACCAGAGTAATATATTTCTAGTTAGTTTTAAATAACAGTGTATTACGTCTGTTAAATGATGTGTTTGGTTTAATGCGATTGTGCTTGTTCGTTCTCTCTATTTTTGAATTTGTATCTCTTGCATGTTTTGACCATTATGATGGAGTTTATACAATATTTATTTCATGCGATTACACGTTTATATTTTGTTCCCAAAATTCAAAAAACGAGACGTAAATGTCTAATTTTGTACAGGATAGGTTTCATTTACTCGTGGTTTACTATCCTCTAAAATTACTTCATGAATACCGTGCGTTTTTGCAGAAATATGTCGTTTTTAAAATTATTTATTTCGTAAAGAACAGGAGTAATAAATTTCTGTTTAGTGTTAAGTAATAGTGTGATACGTCTGTTAAATGTTGAGTTTGTTTTATGCGATTGGGCTCGTTAGTTCTCACTATTTTTTTAATTTTGAATCTCTTGAATGTTTTGACCATTACGATTCAGTTTATACAATATTTCTTAAATTCGTTTTCACATTCAAAATTTGTTTCTTGGTGTCAAAAAGTAGAACTGAAGGTGTACTATTGATTGTATATGTATTTTTGTAATAGGCTTTAGTGTTTTGCGGTCGTTGGTACTCTTCAGTAATATACGCGAATGTCGTGCGGGTTGCATAACTAATTGTGTTTGACACTTGTTTTTTCGTAATCCGCATGAGTAATAAATTTCATTTTAGAGCAATAAATTTGTAATAAATATGCTCTAAACATTCGTATTAATTTTGATCGATTGTGTTCATTTTTTTAAATTTGGTTGTGCTAGCTTGTTTGTCACCGTTAGGAGGCCAGTCGATAGACGAGAGAGCTTCCCTCGGATGGGGAACACCCCGCTGGAGGGGTGATACCTGGTGTGGGAAATCCCCTTAGGGGATTTTTCCTACTTAGGACCTCCCGGTCAGAGGCACTGCATTGACATAAATTGATGCCCAGAGCCACCTCTCTCGGACATCCATAAAACGCCCGAGGGCATTTGGCCCGAGGGCTTTTTTGTCGCCCGAGATCATTGAACGCATATATACTGCGATTGGGTCTCTTATTCACCTTACGATATTACACCACAGGCTAGGAAGACATATGTATATAACATAAGAGAATATGTATATCATTGGATTCGTCTTTTTTCTTTCGTCATAATGGACTAAAAAATGTATAGTTCCCTTTAAAAAACAACAAATTTATCTTAATATCTAGTAAAATATAAATGATAAAATGGAAATAAATTTATGAATAAACTAGCCCCATTCCCTCATGCACTTTTATGAAAAGTGCAATTTAATAACTTCAACCGTTCAAAACTGCAGGAGGTGCTTAAGTTACGTGACTCATCCTGTATAGTTAATTACATCCTCTAAAACATGTTCTATCCAGTATCCAGGTTTTGTGGGTCCTTGATAGCGAAAAATCGGTTGTCGACAAAACGTCTTTGTCCGCCTGTCTGTCCGCGGTCAAAGTTAACGCATAAACTGTCCAACTGATTTTCTCCAAAATTGATATTTCTCGAACAACTTAAACGAAGGCAAGGCCGAATTTGAAACGGATATTATGATTTTGGGGGCACTTTAAATAAAGTTTCAACATTTTTCAAATTTTCTTATTACTATTATTTTTTCATCTTTCAACTATTAATAGTTAAATGTTTGGGAAGGGACTCTGAAACTCAAGAAAGCGTGCGCAGATAATTTTCTCCTCCATACGTCACATACAGTTTTTGATTGTTTTTGGCTAAATAAATAAAAATAAATAAATATATAGATAGGTAATCGGTAAAGGAGAAAAGGAAATTATTTCTTATGAGTGATGAAAAGGAAATTATGAATTATACATTGAGTGGTAAACAAACAAACCTCACAAAAAAGATTCAAAATGCGCTCCATTTGCTAACAAACAAGCATTAACTCTCCTAAGAACATTTGCTGCAACACGATGTAAAGTTTGTTCATCAATCATGCGAATCGCTTCTTCGATGTTTCTTTGGAGCTTTTCGAGATTAGCAGGTTCGTTTTCATAAACGTTACTTTTGAAGCATCCCCAAAGCTAAAAATCTGGTAGTGACAAATCAGGCGTATGAGGGGCCACAAACCTCGAGAAATTATTCTGTTCCCAAAAAACTCTTTCAGAAATTGCAATGTCGACATGGCAGAATGTGATGTCGCACCATCCTGCTGAAAACTACAATTTCTCTCATCCTTTTCTAGAAGGGATACAAAATTTCTCTGTATATTCTGATATGTATCCGCCGTCACCGTTTCTTTGAAAAATAACGGACCAATTATTCTGCGACGAGAAATCGCACACCATACTCCTATCTTTTTTAATGCAGTGGTCTCTCTAGTTTCCTGTGGTCTCTCAGTACCCCCTGAGTCTACTGTTTTGCTGGTTAACATATCCATTCAGATGAAACTAAGCCGCATCACTAAAAAATACGTTATCAAGTGTCTCAAGACCTTCGCTAACAAATCGACGTAGCCAATTGCAATAATTCATGCGAGCAGCCCAATCAGGAATCTTAAGCTCCTTAGATGTCCGCAGATTGAACGCGCGCATTTTCAATTTTGTGGTGGCACAGTGCGCCCTTCCATAAGAAAGATTACATTGCTGCTGAAGTTTCCTTAATCATATGATTACGTAGGCTTCCGCGGCCGGAGTATGTCTCTTGGCTGTCCGGGACAAGTCGCGTCGATTTGCTTGTAGCTGACGTTTCGGCCAACATATTGTGGCCTTCCTCAGAGCGTACTGCAGTCAAATAATCACCCCCTTGGCTTCCTTAGGCTTAGGGAGGAAGGCCACAATATGTTGGCCGAAACGTCAGCTACAAGCAAATCGACGCGACTTGTCCCGGACAGTCAAGAGACATTTCCTTAATCATGTTTTCGAGGAACATCCCGAACTTCCTCTGGTTTTCGCTGCGTGAGCACTGTAATTCGGTGACTGCGTTTCCGATCAAACACATCTCCTGTCTCATGATAGCACTTCACTAACCGAAATATTGTACTCTTGTTCGGAATAGACTCAGATGAAAATTTTTCTCAGAAAGCTGCCCGGCACTCTTTGAAAGATTGCGTTCGGAAATACTCCTCTACCACAAAACAGCGTTGCTCTAAGCTGAGGCGCATCGTAAGTTAACAGTGAAAGAAGGAAACAATGAATGAAGACGCGGGTGAGTGAAACGACGAGGGTGGCGGTGAATGGAGTGTCGCTGAAACGCAGTCGAAGAAGCTGTCCCAGAAGCAGTGTTGCAAGACTTTCACTCTTTTCTCTCAGCGCTTGAACAGCAGGGTTTGCCTTTTATACTGATCAGCCGGTACCATAAGCAACGGAAGACCGAACCTACACATTTGTGTACAGCAATTAATATAATTAAAGGTCCCCAAGACCATTTTCGAACCAATAATAATAGGAATTTAAAAACATTTTTGAAAAAATGTCTCAGGACAATGGACAAAATTTTTTAAAAGCCTGGATCTAAGAGGGATATTATTGTATTGTTATCTTAGTACACTACCCACCGTGTTCGAACTACGAGTACGTAAACTGTCTTTCCCGCTAGTCGTTCTTCAGTGGTGTATTCCATGGGGCAGGATGGGGTCCATGGCCCCCCTAAAGGACCAAGAGTTTTCATTTGTTCCTGTATTTTATTGGGCAAAATTGATTTAAATGTTTATTTATATTATAATTGAATACTTATTTAAAAAATAATATTGTAGAGTATCATATAAACACTACAAAAATAATATACAATATGAAAAAAATCTTTATTATTTAACAAAAATCCAATATGGCCCCCTTCAAAACGATCGGCTGGATCCGCCCCTGTCGTACTTCGCATCCATTTAACATCGGCGACCTCTTGAGTCGACTCGTTGCGATAAGAGAAAAGTTTCAAAAACTGTTTTTTCAGACTTTCTAACTATAGGGGCAAAAACGCTATTAGATAAGAAGGGTGTTGCCAGAGTTTGCAGTGTTGCCATGTTAGGGGTTTTCATCCCTAAATTTAAATTGTTTTTTGTCTTTAGTGGATGTTTTAGGGGAAAATTTATTTGGGAGGATTTGTTGGGGTTATTGTCAAGTTTTTTTAAATTTTAATTTGAAAAAATCTACTGTGTATCACAAAATCACAAAACAAAAATGGTACCCTCGATTATTGCAGGTATATTTATTCAAATGACTCCAAGCCTAGTAAAATTACAGGCGTGTAAGATCATTTGAATAAATTCTCTCGTTTAAAATAGGGAGTTTATTTGTCAAACCCAAAGATTGGTAGAAGAGGCACCACATTTAATGAAACGGAACGAACAACAGCTACAAACAAGTTATGGAACCAACGATTTCGGTTGAAGAAAACTTTTTACAAAGAGGAATCATATCTTTTTCAGTCATTACGATGAGTGAGACAAAGATATCTCTTACGTTTCATAACTCGTACACAGCGTGAAACTCTTTAAAAAAACATATACAATGTGGGTATGTATGTATGTGTGTATATATGTATGTGTATATGTATGTGTGTGTGTGTGTGTATATATATATATATATATATATATATATATATGGGGGGGGGGGTGTACATGACACAAGGTGACCAATTTTTTTAACAGTGAAAAGGACAAAAATAATAAGAAAAATGTACAACGTAAATAAATGAAACATTTCATTAATTCAAACCAAAATATACAAATTATGCTTACATCCTTTTTAATTAGTCAATTAAACGAGTATTTTTATTGAGTGAATATTTTTTGTGTCAATTATTTAACAATATATTGGAAATTTCAGAGCAAGAAATATCCTTCGTATTGGATTTTATGCTAAGTGCTGCAGTTAGCGTATCAGCATTCAATCTTGATTTCTCCCTTGATTAACTAGATTGACACATTAACACTTGATTAACACATTTATTAATTTTTTATTTATTTATTTTACGTCAAAAACAATTAAAAACTGTGTGTGATGTGCTACGGGAAGAAGTGAATTCTGTGCACGTTTTTATATTTCTGTGATCCCTACCGTAACCATATACTACTTGAATTTTGAATACAGAAAGAAAATGGGCGTTTTTTGCGAGGATTGTTAACAAAATATTCGCTCCGATGTAATGAAATCAATTTTCAATTGTAAATCAGTTATAAATTTGGGCTCATATTCCTCATTGTCCTTTGTGAAGGAATAATACTTTCTGCTGCGACGACATGGAGAATGATAATTTGAATAACTATATTTACCACTGGATTCTAGAAGATGTGCACACATAATGAAGTTACATTTGTGTCCAGAACAAAAACAAGGGGCCATCTCAGCATTTGCTCAAAGGATCAGGGCAACTGGACAAAAAGTCTCTTCGAGATGAGGGTCATTGACTCAGAAGCTGCGGTACAATACTTGTTACAGGATGTTTACAATTATACAGTCAAAATAGTAAATAATACATGAAATATCACTTAAAATTAATTACATTCGTTTTAAAATATCGAAAAGGAGTACAGGTAGGAGAACACTTTTCGAGATAGGATAGAACCGACAAAACAAGGACTGTCCTCTGAAGGACGATTGGTCACCTTATTTATACATATTTTTATATATTATTGCAAATATAGGTGTATACTGTAAAATATAAATATCTTAATGTACAATTAGTAATATTTTTCGTATTTCTTTTATTTCCATATCTCTTCATATATTTTAATCATGAAATAATCATTTTTGATTTTGATGTTTTTTTTTTTTTTTTTGTCACTTTAACCAAGCCCCTTAAGGGGCGTTGACGCTTTACACTTTGGGAGTAATCCTCCATTAATGTGTTTTTACTTTTTAATAATTGTCAAGTCTCGTCACGTCGCAGTCAGTCAGTGCCTTTTATCCCTTCGGCCAGGGGCTCGACGCCGTTAGATCCCGGGGTTCCTGGCCGGTCACCCAACCACGAAACCGCGAGTCTCGAATGCGCTTAACCTTCGTGACTTCACGGAGCGTAGTAAACGCATTCGGCTAGCGCCGCCGGCGCTAGCATGTTGTTGTTGTTGTTGTTGTTGTTGTTGTTGTTGACGTTTTGATGGTTTCCGCAGCGCAATCTAGTGGGAAATGCGTAAGACCTCCAGCAACACTGTCATATTGTGACGTCGTGGGAATACACAATAACACAGACACGAGCTTCAATGATAAATATGTACAGGTTTATTCACAATATGTACAATAAATATTTAAGTTACTCCTAGCTCTTGGTAGACGTTTACTCCCCTGATCGCAGGAGCGATCCTTAAAAATGTAATCTGACTCGTGGCCCGCGCCACTCCTCAGCGAACCTTATGCACACAGCACGCGGCTCCGACGACTTATGTCACTCGTGGAACTAGTGTCCACACCGGCGTCCCAACACATGGGTTGCCGTACGAGCCTCGCTCGGCTCCGCACCGCCCTGGGCGCAAGTTTTGTGCGTTCGCACGAGGGTTCCACTCAGCTCGACAAACCCCACCCCCGTGCTCTGCGTTCGCTCTTATATAGCTCCCACCCACGTGACCTGAAACGTCACTGGGTTTTTCACACGGCCCGCGCTAGTCGCGTTGCCAGGCATTTTGGGCATCCATTGCCCTGGATTCTAAGAATTTTGCACGCGGCACGCGGCAAAATGCGCTGTCCCTCATTTTGGGCATCCCTTTCCCTAGCTCTCGGAATTCTCCCAATACCGCATTGTTCTCACATCCTGCCTGGCCCCTGTCGCCTAATCCTTTGGCGCAGCGCCATTGTGAGTGGAGCGTACAATACGTTACAATATACTTGGGTCTTTCTAACGTGGCAGGTGTGGGTATTATATTCAAGATGGAATATGGCGCGACTTTTCGCGTCTTTTTCGGTCGTGTCTGCTAGAGTCACTTGATTTGCAACACTCATTGATATGGCCGCGATATTGCGACATCTTGCGTCAGGACAGAGAAAGACGCACAAAGTCGTTCCATATTCCATCTTGAAGATAATACCCTCAACGGCCATAATAGAAAAATCCAAGCATAAGCATGGTCATATGATGGTACCATGGTGGAAATAATAGAATTATATTATTAATAAATATAGAAATAAATTTAACGTTACTATATAATGGGCTTGTTTTTCTACTAATATTTTTATAGAGTAATTCCTATCCATTAAAATTCAACAGTTTTCATTCTTCAGATCTTTTTGCATTCAAAGAGAATATGAAACTATGAACAGAAAATATAAAAATACAAATAAAAGTGGAATTGAGTGTTTACAGTACCTGGCCTCATAGAATCTAACTCGAAAACTACAAACACATTATTTGCTCAGTATTATTCAGAGACAAATATTTTAAAAAAACACATTAATAGAAGTGACAAAATATGGAACACATTCCCCAAAATAATAGAAACATAAATTCAAAAGAAATGAAATTGAAAATAATTATAATAAATTGGCCAAACTGTACGTTAGATCAAGCCATTGTATTTGTTCACATTTTTTGTATATAAATTAAATATTTAAACTTCGAACATTTCATCTAATAGTTAAGTTCTTGACTAAATTAAATGAGTATTTTAAAAACAAATATCGTTCTTTTAAATAATTTTAAAATGTCCGCGCCTGCGTAGATAATTTGAATTTGGCGCACATTTGGTGGGGCATAATATTATTGGTCCACAGTCGGCGGCATGCGCACCGCTACACCTTGTTATTTCCACCATGGATGGTACCACTGCTACGGTGCTTCACCGTGGGATCAGCTGGGTGTCATTTGATTTCATCGAGATGATACTGTCAATATTATTCAGTTCAAGTTGTTTGTTGTGAACCCTCTTTTTAAATGGAGAAGATTCAACTACTACTTCAGGACGTCAGCAACCAGTTATTGCTGGAGGTAAATCTTTAGTTTCTGTTAAATATCATGAAAAATGTATAAAAACATATATCTATAACAGTCATGAATAAAAACAATTTCTTTGCAGCTTCTACATTCATGCGTGGATGACATATGCGAGAGGAAAAGACAGTATCACTATGATAACTTCAAATCTTGCACTAATTGGAGTAAAGATGAATATGATATCCTTCACACATACTTCAAATCTTTAATTTGTGAAATCTTGAAAAATCCTTCACCTGAACAGGTTTGTATGTGCAAGTTCATTTAGATTTTGAGATTAAACAAAGTCTCTTGAAATATTTTATTTCACAGATCTTAGAGCAATGCCCTGGCTTATCATCAGATCATGTACAGTGTGTACTTGATTGTGTTGTTGTTCGCAAGATTGACATCGAAAATTTGTTGTTATGCAAGTCATTTGCTGTGTCAGGACCAAAGTTGCAAGATTTTGATTGGAAACTAAAGGTTGGTGAAATGCATATAAGGATTGAAAATTGATTATTATGTGATGTAATTGGAATAATACTTTCCAGTGGGTAATGGGAAGCAGTGCCCTATCATCTGTACGAGAACCTCTGCTACTACTTGATTTTATGCTTCATGAAGACGGAGTTGATGGGAAGAATGTGAGTCTTGAGTTAAACAAAGATGAACTTAAAATATTACTCACAGCATTGGAGAAGGCTCAAGAAAATGTACGAAATTGGCAAAATTGAGTATGTTTCAAAATGTTTGCTTTAAAATTCACTCGAATAACATACACATTACTGTGAAAGGAGAGGTTTAGTTAAGTTCTATTATTAATTGCATTGAAATCAAATTGATGTAGTGTGATTGTCAAGAAGTGAAATGAATTTGCTATCGAACTGTGTGACAAAAAAAATGATGTACTGGATCAGGAGGGGGGGGATATTCATTTTCTATTGTTGAATTGTGTGCCCAAGTGTTTCTGCTTTCAACATCAGTTCTAATCAGTATTATGATTGTATAAACTTGTGTGCCTTTTGAAAACCTTTTTCTTATATTTTGCAACTTCCATATCGCTAATATAGTGGGGAAAATTTTCTTATTTTGTGAATAAATTGCTAATGAACTTTCAAGCAACAAGAAGAAATTTTCATTACAATGAATCATTTCCAAGCTTTTAAGGCATAGCATGTAAGAACATTGTATTGTGTAATTTTTATATCTTGTTATGTACTTTTATGTTCAAGAAACTCTTGAAAATTTGTTTGTTTAATTTTATTTAATTTATTTGCCTATATCAGCAATACACTAAGCAGTAATAACCGATAGATTGGTTAAATCTGCATTAATCCTCGAGAAAGTGAATATACCAAAAGATACAAGTAGTAGTGGTACATGATTACAGTTCTCTAAGCAAAGATCTAGCAAAGCCATAAAAAGAAAAAACAATTTTATGACATTAAAAACCATTTATAGCAAAGCGTTGAACAGTGTTATCAAGATTATATCCTAAGGATGCTAGTTTTTTGAGTTGCCTCTGTATTTTCCTATATTACATGTTTTTTGTGCTGCAGCTTAAATTTGAGTTGGAAGAGATTTGTAATGTGTTTAAATGTGATAAATCTTGCTAAGCTATTCATCAGAATATCTTAAGATATGAAGGGATCTGGTAAGTTATGTCACTAACTTATACACTTTTCTTATTGTTTGGATTGAATGAGTTTCATGCTTCAAGTAGATTTAATTTCATTACTGCAATTGCATTGATAATAAAGTTAACTTATGTGTAATATTTTCCTTTGATAGAGAAGGGTTTTGAATGCTGACAATAAGCTTGGTTGTCAGGAAAACAAACATTTTACAACTTGACATGCAAGTTTTTAAATTGCGAGGACTCTCAAATCTATTTTGATAGTTTTCCCGATGATCTCTGTGTAACATTCATAATATCTAATTCTTTAATGGGTGTTATTGTTTCTTACTTTTCTTTTTTTCCCTCTCTTTTTCCTAAGGCTATACCTGACATGTGAGTTGTTAAGGCTATTGTGCACTTCTGACTATATTCTGATTTGTGCAGAACCATTAGTCATAATAGCATAAATGCATCCAAGATTAACACCTAAATTTCCCAACATTATATAGGAGTGCATATTTTTACACTGAATTGATCTGAGTTTGTGGGATATCTGCAAATTTACGTTAGAATTTTCAGTAATATGCAATTAAGTAATTATTAGAAAATTCCTCTTCCCAAAAATATGCACTCCTTTATGGTTGTTGGTTTCTAAACATTTCTTAAGAGTGAAAGTGTTTACAAGGGAAAAAGTCATGTGATTTGGTGTACTGAAAATCAACTTTCTTATATGAAACTATATGAAATGATTTGATGACTAACTTATGTTACATCAATTTTTGACAAAGTTTAATTCCCTAAACGCTAATTACAGTCATTATTATTATCATCAAGGAGTTATCAATTATTATCAAGGAGTTTGACATTTTTTATGTGAGATTTAGAAAAGAAGTGTCCTAATTCAATTGCACATATGCCTATCTGGCAAAAAACTTTCCAGGAAAGATGCTGGTACTCACTTCGAAAGGAGGTTTGAGTGAACCCCAGAGCTGTCCGGAATGGACATTTCCAGGGGAAAAACCCGATCTGTATCAGGATTTGAATTCGGGGCCCTTCTGGTCACGAAGTTAGAGCCCTACCACTGAGCCACCTTGGCTCCTGTGTATGTTATAGCTAATTACAGTATTATAATGAGCAAGAGTTGCAGTTGGAAAAAAGGATTTACAATAATACATATGCAAAGAAAGTAATTGCAAATAGCTGCAGGAAAAATGTTACCCAGAAAATTCGAAGGAAATAGGTGGGGGGAATCAACTGAGATGGAAACTTGCCAGAAGATCCTCACACCTACTTTCTCATGCATTTGCACATTGGGAGAGAAAGGGAAAAAATGGTTATTGAATAGTTGTCACGCCTGTATCATTAAGAGGAGAGGAATCTCGGCAACTAAATAGGATAATAAGTAGAAGAGAATTTTATAATGAAATATTAATCTAGGTGCAGTGTTCCAAATGTTATAAATTGAATGTATGGAATGTTTTAAAATTTATCTCAAAAAGTATTACGTTAAAGTATGAATTAAATCTTTGATTTTGAAATTTTATTATCTAGAGTTAATGAACTTAAGTACCTTTACGATTGTTTTAATTATACAAGTCGTATACATTATGCGATTCTAGTTGAAGCTTTGAAATTTTGAAAACATTCTTTAAAATTTGGGGGTACTTTACATAATGCCCCACGGACATTTTCAAAAATTTTCTCAAAAACGGCTCCAATTTTTTTCTTTAAATTTCTTGTAAGAATAGAGTAAAATACATTTATAAAGGTGGCGTAGTTCCTTTTCATGGTTAACTCTAAATTTTCGAAAATTTCGAAAGTTTGAATTTTTTTCCTAACTATAAAATTAAAGACATATTTTTACTTCAAATTAAATTTGTTGCCCATAAATAGTCGTTTATTTAAAATTTCCCAAATTTTTGGTAGGGGTAGTACCAAACGCACACTATCCGATGAAATAAACGCCATATCATTTTATTCTTTTGTTTTTTCAAAAATTACAAAAATGTATTATTTTACTTTCTTGCTCGTCGGTAATATTTATATTAGAGGCGATTTCTGTACGTTATTATATTTATGAGTGCATGTGCTTCAAATAATGTCAGATAAAGAATCTCGAAAAGTCAACAGTTTTCTGTGAAAATTAGCACAAAATTCCGCAATTTCAGAAACGCTCAACCGCCATTTTCTCAAAAATGGGTCCAAATTTTTCCAATGTATAGTGCTAATTACACTGTTTAATATAACGTAAAGTTCATTTTGATGTATTCTTTTGTTTTTCAAAAATTACACAAATGTAATTTTTATGAAATATCTTTCATGCCGTTAATTTACACATTTCCATCGATGGGCATACATTATTACATTTGTGAGTGGAAGTTTTTCAAATGACTTTAAATGAAGTTTTTCGAAAACTCAAAACTCAATAGATTCCTGTAAAAAAAAAAAAAAAAAATCCGCATTCACAGCAATGCTTAATCGCCGTTTTCTTAAAAACGGCTTCAAAAATTTGAATGGAAATTTCTATTTCTGACGAAGTTTTACTCCCTTTTAATATTCTTGAAGTCATATTTAGTATTAAGAAACCGAAAAGTTGAGAAAATGTCATTAAATGTACTTTTGGTGACGGTAGATGGCAGCTAGCCAGAGAATGGACCTTAAAGCCAGTCCACACCAAGGAAATTTAAAAAAAATTCTGCGAGAAAGTCTGTGACATTCTGTAGCACCTCTAGTTTCACGAATGTGGTCATATATTTCCATACCGAATGAGACTGCCATAAACGGATCAGGTTTGGATATCATCCCAGTGCAGCCTCAGACGTTTTTGTTTTGTGGACGATCTTGTTGTT
This sequence comes from Teleogryllus oceanicus, assembly GCA_964035755.1. Taxonomy (NCBI): domain Eukaryota; kingdom Metazoa; phylum Arthropoda; class Insecta; order Orthoptera; family Gryllidae; genus Teleogryllus; species Teleogryllus oceanicus. The sequence continues at coordinate 94,377,473 of CAXIVR010000001.1, forward strand.
ACCGAAAAAGACAATCCTCTTGATGTAAAAACTTTCACCGTTTCTACAATTCGTTTCACGACGTTTCTGCATTATTCCACTTTATTTTTGTGCTGTTTCACCAGCCCTGATTCCACTCTTCCTGAAACTGCAGACCTACATACAAAGTTTGTTACGCAATCTTGATATTCGGAACTGTTATCTTTCAGAATTGCTGTAGACCTAACAAATTAACCTGTCTTCTCATGTCCAAAACATCACTCATACATTCACTCTTCCCATACGCCATTCTCTATCACCAATTCATCTGGGGGATGGAGAGATAAGAAAGATTGTTTTTGCACCATGTTAAAATCACACACATGCTGAGGAGTACAATCTCTGTACAGGCAGCACGAGTAAACACACACATACGCAGAATTGCTGTAGACATTTTTCCAGTCGTTAAGCTCTGTTCTAGCGAGCAAAGTTCCACCATATAACTTGCAAGGAGAGCACAAAAGATATGTCATGTAGAGGGCGAATGTATTCACCATAACTACAGCATTTGCCATTGTTTTTGAGAAATATGATTTTGTCAAATATCTACTTTGTTCTGCATCTGCTGCCTTTTAGAGGTAGAAAAATCGAAGTCATCGTTTTGCTTTGGCCACCATTTCTCTAAAACAATCGTCAACGTTCCACAGTACTGTGTCGTTTGGAACTACATTTGATTAATTAACACTTTCTTTCGATACAAATATGGAAAGAAATATTTCTTGAAAAATATTCAAAAGTTCTTATGAAAATTTGCATCCGCTGAAATTCGTCCGCCCCTAAATATTGCGCGCCCTCGGCTCAGCCCACTCAGCCTGTTCGGTAATCTGGCACGGCATGAGAGACTTTGATGAGAGTAAGCTTTTTCAAATGCCCAACTGTATCCCAAAATCAGGAATGTAAAATTATAGTATCATCGGAACAAACATGACAAAAGTAGATTTCTGCTTTGAAGCCTGAAAAGTTTGATGGTTATTTCCAGTCAATAGTAGCAATTCACACGTCTAAACATTTTCCGTAATTCTCAGATGTTTCACGTGAAAACGTAGTAGATTTTCCAATTTTTGCAATAATATAAACAACCACTAAAGAACATAGCCTCAATAAGTAAGTTGTCATTCACTTGCATTGCCTGAACGTGTTGTACAAACACGGCATCGTAATGTGTATGAGCCACTACAATTTTGTGACTTCAAGACTTTATTAAAAGTAAAAGCTAAGCCCAAATATTACGTAGGTCACAAAATCAACTGTTTTCTTCTACCACTAGGATTATCAAGCCGTGTCCTAATTGTGTTCCAAGAAATGGCATCAAATGTTCGTTAAAACTTGAGAAGCGAAATATATTGAAAATACGTTTCAAAACAATGTTAACATAAAAACAACACAAGAGATAACAAGAAATATTTTAAACGCGTGACTTGATTATTGAAATTCTACCATCAAAATTTGAATTCAGCACAGGAAACTGCAAACTTTTTAAAAAAAATGATAAAAAAGTGCAAAATATATATTTCAAAATAACCACATTTTTATTACAATTTAATACATTGAAAATTAATAGTTAAATTAGATTACTTTCTGGATAACTTGGTGTTGAATGGTCCTCCACTCCGTGAAAAATTACGCGCAAAAACATTTTTGGGAATGTGTTTATGAACATTCTGAATTTTTTCCAAACGATTGTTAAAGCTTAGAATAGGTAATATTTCTCTCGATGATAATAATTAATACAAATTACTAAAATAAATATTTAAAAAGTCGACAGTTTATAAAAACGGAAGGGGTCACTTCTACTCGAATAGCACAGCGGCTGGCGATTCGTTGGTACTTTTCATAACCGATGAAAGGACACGTGGAACCAAATATTTCATACATTTCATTTTATAATAAAGCAGGGCCTTAGCATCATCGCTAAGGCCACGATAATATTTAATTCGAACAGTTTTCAAAAAGAAAAGGTAACATGACATGTTGACATGTGTTGATCAAATAGTGTTTTTTAAATCCAATTTTCGACGCCAGAACCTACGAGTTATTTACCGTCGTAAATAAACCGAAAGAAAGCAAATATCGTTATCAATAACAAATGCGATAAGTAATATACACCTTGGCAACCGCATAAACTTGGTAATTCTCTAGGAATCGCTTAGGCGCACAGTTTGTTTGTGGTAGAGGTAGATCATTTTGTCATATCGGCGAGTTCAGTAAAACGTCTTTTTTAGTAAGTTTTCACGAAGTCGCGTCTGTTTTTGGTCGTGGTAGGTGGAGGTTTTACGGAAGGAACGGTTGATTTGGGGGATAGGTGCGTTTAATTGGGGGTTTTACTTTTTTGGATAACAGGTGCTTGAATTGGGGCCAGTTAGTAGTGATGTTTCGGAAGGGTATGTTGATATGTAACGATGTGGGGTCGGTGGTAAAGAGGATTGGCAAGTGGTCGGAGGTGAGTTGGTTTGGGAGGGCAAAGTCGAGGATGTCGTGTGGGAGGTTTCGGATGAGGTGGGTGGGTTCGGGGAGAGGGTTATGTGTGGATTCGTGTCTAGGTATGTTTGAAGTATTTGTCCGTTGTTGTTGCTATGTCTGCAGCCCCAGGAAGTCGATTTACAGTTAATGTCGCCAGCAAGTAGGAAATTGTCTCGTGTTAGTAAGTTGAGGTCAGCGTTTAAAAGAGGGAGGTGTGGGGATTTATATATGGATGCTATTGTGAGGTGTGCGCGGGGAGTGGCTATTTGAATTATGGTGTTTTCTATATGGGTGGTAGGGACGGGAGGGATTTGGTTGTGGGGGATGTCTTTTTGTATACAGATAGCAGTTCCGCCGCCTTGAGTGGGTCGGTCGGTCCGGTATATGATGTAATTGGGGATGTTGAAAGAGTGGGATGGTGTCAGGTGCGTCTCTTGTATTAACAGTATCCCGACGGAGTAGTCTGTCAAGTATTGTCTATGTCGATAGCTTTCGAGCCAGTCCACCGTTGGCGTTCCAGGAGGTTGATCATCGATCCATTTAAAACAAGTCGCTTATTTTGCTAAAAAAAAGTTTTGTATTATTTTATAAGTCAGTCTTTGTCCGATGTGAATGTCCTTAATGTCGCTGAAGGTTGAGTTTGATGAAGTCGAGTCGGAGCTGGTTTGTCTTTGTGTAAATATTTGTCTGAGTCTAGTGGGGTCAGTAGGAGGTAATGAGGGAAACGAGCAGTGGGAAATTCGGGCGCTCTTGTCTGGTATTTTCTAATAATTTTTGTCTGTCTTCTTTAGTTTCTTTCATTATTGGGCAGTCAGGGGAGTAAGCGGGGTGGTCTTGATGGCAGTTAGGGCATCTGAGAGTGGAGGAGGTGCAGGTTGAGGTGTGGTGGTTATCGCTGCATTTGGCGCAGATAGTGGTCGTCGGCAGTAATGGCGGGTGTGGTAGAGCATCTGGCAGTTGTCGCATCTTGGTACTCGGTCGGTCTGTTTATAGTCGTCAATGGTGATCCTGTGGTGGAGAAGGTACTTGATGTTTGTTTTGATTTGTCCGATGTCTTGTCTGTTTACTTCCACTACGTAGAGTCCCAGTCCTGTCAGAGTGTTGTCGAGTCGCTTCTTCATTTCAGAGATGTGACTTTTGAAAGGGTACTGGCTAAGGGCAGATGAGAGGTCAGTAAGGGGGATATTTGGGGATAGTCCTTTGATAATTAGTTTTGTCCGTCTTTCTTCCGTCGTCTTGTGGTGGTGGTAGTACAGGTTGGTGTCAAAGTAGCGTGTTCTGATTCTGGGGTCAAGTTCAATCTTCTCTAGGGTGCTTAGTAATTTTTGATGTGCGTCGGTTGTCTTGGCTTGTATAATTAGGTCTGTCCGGGTACACACAATGGTGAAATCTTTATTCAAAACACTTATGGACTTCATAATATCTGAAACAGTAACCCATTTCATTCTTTAAATAGTCATTCACTTCATGATTGCATGGCAAATTTTGGACAGGAAAATCATTGTTACCTGATGATGAAGACACAACCATCTTCAAAACGTGAATGAACAGTCAAACTACTAAAGTTATAAAATGTTTTTATTCAGTTAAAAATTATGTGAAAACTTGAACAAATAAAATAATAAACTCAAAAATATTTTTTTTTTGTTTTTGAACGACTTGATTTCCTCATTAAATCCACTTTGTTATACATCATTTCCATCTATTCTATCTGTCAAAAGATTTACCATGAAACCACTTTCTCTGCTCTCAAAACAAAAATTTACTTAGAAACCGAATCATTACTAATATCATAGTTACTAAAATCCCTAAACTATAAGGAAACTATTTGCCATATATATATATAAATGTAGATTCTCTTTACATTAATTTTTAAAGAGCCCTATTTTAAGTTTGGACAGTAAAAACACAAAACGGCTCTTGGTTTGTTTTTAGTTATGTACCTTCCAAACATGACACACATGAATAATAAAAACCACTTTTGAAAACAATTAAAAATGTGAGACAACATTCATGAAACAGAAACGATTGTAATACTCTGGAGCAAATATGTCTACTTTCATGTACCATAAAGTGGAGTGAAATCAGACAGTTTTAACCTTTTTGTTTTACATGACAGAAAAAAATGTCTTGGTACATATTTTAAATGTTCATATTGGAGCTATCAACAGGGCAATACAATCCTGTTCAATAAGCTCCAATCGCCATGGCAAGCATTCCACTGCAGCTTCTCCATCCGCTTGCAAGAGCTCACTGTGAGCGCAACCGTAATTGTGAACATGTATGACTTGGTGTGCTAACAGTGTTTTGTGCATCATGTTAAATTTTCCCTTTTCTTCTTTTGGTTGCTTTAAAATTCTGCTTATTTTGTCCTCAGTGACTGTTTTCATCCTGAACAGGAAGAAAGATAAATACAAATCGATTGTTATCAAATGTAAAAATTGCACATTGATGTCGTTTGTAACAATTTCTTTAATACATAGTTTGAATCTTCAAGAAACGATCTGTGCAAAACTTTAGCTCAAATGGACAACTTTTAGGCAACCCTCATTGGCCAAGAAGTTTTAAATGTTTGCTGTGTGAATTTTGTTATGTTGTTTAATATAGTAATTTGATGATTATTATTTTTCTTTTATTACTGTCATTATTTATTAAAAATTATACTCATAATTACATAAACATAAGCCCTCCATTTTTACTGTTGCAATGTATAATAGTGAGTCTCATAGAATTGACAAATTTAATGTAAAAGATTGCCAAGTCTTGGTTCAATAATACATTACTTCAGGTGTGTCAACTAATATGGTCATTAGTCCTGTTTGTGTAGTGTATGTAAGTGTATTAAGGAGTGAATATACGACAATGAGGAAGAAAAGATTGCATGCGGTCTGTGACCCGTTATTAGTGTACTCCCTGTTAGGGTGCTCTTGCATTTGCCTAGTGTTCATCAAAGAAATCATAGAAAACTACTGATCAGAGGAGCCGGCTTCTAGAATTCTCCTCCAGACAGCGGCTGAACTCAACCTTGTAGCATATGTAGTTAGTGCCGAAAATGAAATAGGCTGAACTCAACCTATGTAGCTAGTGCCGAAGATTCTGCCACTCTCGGAACTCAAACACTAAGACCTCCTAGACAGATGCACTGCAGTGCCATCAGTTGTTGATGCTCTGAGCCACATCAGCTGGTCCCAAATCTTTAGTGTTTCACTGGAATGGAAAGTTGCTCTAAACACTCAAAGGTTGAGTCTGGCAGTAATGATTTTTCAAGGCAAGGAGCAATTGCTGGGTGTCCCTGAAATCCCAAGCAGTATAGAATTGAGATGTAACACAAAACGTATGCATTCTGCTCTGTTTCAAGAGGAAGCAAAACAGGCCAAGTAAATGGTACTTGTAAAATATCCAGAAAAGTTGTTCAATCATCCTCTTTTAGCTACTTTACCACCATCACAGTTTTGTCCAAGTTTTGAGGAGTTGTATTCACTGTACTCAGAAGTACTATACCAATCAGAAGTACACACTGATTGGTGTAACTTCTCATCAAGATATGGATCGTTTCAAAAGATTTAGAAATCCGGCAAAACTCTATCAAAATGTTTAAGTAACTGGTACCAATGAAGTTACTGATGGTCTGTTCTACAATTCCTATGTATTTCTTGAACATCAATTTTCTACACAAAAACAACCATGAGACTATTATCGAAATTTGCTGGAGCAAACAGTGATCTTTCTTGGCAGCATTCCAAGGAACAGGATATTATTTTTTATACCAGGAGCTGTAAGTTTTGCTAGATGGATGACAAAGGCTATATATGCATTCAAAACATATGTATTTCAAAAACTATTTCAGTTACCTTATAGGAGGAAGAATTCTATGAAAATAATAAGTATTTTTCTTGATCGACTGTAGATCTGAGTCTGATTTCTATCATTAAAAATATTTAAGGCACTTTATCATGATTTCCTATTCATGTATCAACAGATAAACTAGCCGGATATAATCAGTACAGCTTCTGCAAAAAAATTTTCCAAACCATCTCTGATATTTGGTTCCCAAAACAGTGGGTCTAGTCTTGTTTAATGACAGTCCTCCTAAAGTAGTTCAGGCAAAAATAGCTCTAGTTATGTTAGAAGCAGATGGTATATTCTGCTTCAAAATGGTCCACCTTCCTTTATAAACATCCAACGTTTTGGTTTTTGAAACTCCTGGTACAAAATCTTTCTTCACGAGATTTTCCATCAGTGCTGATGATTTCAGAAGAAACCCTTCAACATGGTATGATGCATGGATTGATCAAACAAATGTGGAATTTAAAAACAGGTGAAGACATTTGTTTTGAAAGACATTATAAAAAGAAGAATCAAAGTCATTCAGAGTTACAATAACATTCTCACAAAAGATGAAACTGACAATTTAGTTTACATGTCCTTTGAAAAAATTCACAATAGCTCCTAAATCCTCTCTTACAAATTCATGCTAAATGTTCATTTGTTCAAATTGTATTTTGATTATTCAGAAATGACCATTGTGAACAGACATGCGTTTTCCTTATATGTGGGCATTATTAAAAATCTAGTACTTAAATTTTTCTTGTTTCTCAGGAACTTTTGACTTAAATCATTCGTAATTTGATTCATAATATTTTAAAGAATTGCAGGGGTTGCCTAAATTTCTTTTAGAGAAAAAACGATGGTCAAAATGGAGAATAGCATCTCTCTTTTTTTTACAGCATTATGTACTACTAGCATACCCGTGTGAGAACTCTCGCATGTTAAACCCCATCCTCTTCCTTATTTTGCCATTTCCATATTAAGCCTGTAATATATATTTTCCTTCAAGACCTTATCATCCGTCACTTGTTCTACATGTCTCCCTGTAATAGATAACAATACAATACACCCTTATCAATACAAACTATTTTTATTTAACGTTTTTACAGAGCAGAGAGGTACACCCGTGTAATTCAATTGTGTAGAATATTAAGTAATTAGTTTAATTTCACATACAGTAGATTCTACAGCCTCTGAACAGGCAGGGTAGAAGCGTCGGACCAGCAGAAACATAATAGAATGTTCAAGATCTCATCCTGTAGATTACGGTGTGATGAATGTTCCTTTGAGACAATTGGTCTCAAATGTTAGTTTTTAAGGACCTAACAAGTTTCGCTTAGGATTTTATTAAAACATATGCTCGGGTGTGGCAGGTTGCATTTGACACAAATATGTATATGGTTTTTTTTTTAAAACCAATCCTTCATATTTTTAAAGTCAAATGCAATTTGCAATAAATCGCATCCTTTGCAATAAAGAAACTGTAAATAGTACAATATCAGATGTTTCAACTTTGTTCCGAAATAACAAATTAATAGTAAACGAAAAGAAAACGGTTTTAATGCAGTTTTCCATTTCAAATAAACAGTTCTGTGCTCCATTGAAAATGAACAGTGTACCATTGACTGATGTTAAGGCAACAAAATTTTTAGGTCTCTCAATTCAGTCAAACCTTAAATGGAACGTCCACTTAAATGAATTGAACACAAAATTAAGTTCATTATGCTACGCGTTCAGAATTCTTGCAAGTTCAGTCAGCCTTCATATTGCTCGTTGTGTATACTTCGCGAATGTTCATTCCGCTGAGATATGGCATAATATTCTGGGAAATACATCTTATAGCTCCCAGACTTTTAGATTACAAAAATGAATTTCGAATAATAACCAAATCCACCCATGTGATTCATGTAAGCCTCTCTTCATTAATCTAGGAATTCTACCATTACTGTGTCTTTTTATTTACGAATCAGTGGTTTTGTCAAAAATGACTTGCTCAAGGGCGGGAATATTTTTTCAGAAAATGCCGAAGTCCATTACTATAACACTCAACGTAGAAATCATATTCATCAGGTGACAGTATCAACAGCTCATTACAAAAAATTCACATACAATACATGTACATTATGTTACAACACTTTGCCAGATGACATTAAACGATTAAATTCAATAGAAAAGTTTAAATCCCAAGTGAAATCGTTTCTGCTGCATAACTGTTTCTATACAATTAGAGACTATACTGAGCATCACAAGAAAAGTAACATTAATTTTAACAATGATACATAATGCATTATTTACCATTTGGACTGTATAAATGAGTATAAACAACCTGTAACAACTATTGTACTACAGCTTCCGGGTCAATGACCCCATCTCGATCAGGTTTTTCGTTGTTTCCCTGATCCATTGAGCAAATGCTGAGATGGCCCCTTGTTTTGTTCCTGGACATAAATGTAACTTCATTTTCTGTGCACGTCTTCTGGAATTCAGTGGGAAATACAATTATTCAAATTATCGTTTCCATGTTGTCGCGGCAGGAAGTAATAAGAGCCCAAATTTATTGCTTATTTATCCTTGAAAATATATTTTATTACATGGGAGTTTTTTTTGTTGTTTTTTTTCTCCCTTTCAAAATTCAAAATTTATTGCTTATTTATCCTTGAAATAGATTTTATTAATGGGATTAAATTTTTTGGGTTTTTTTTTTCTCCCTTTCAAAATTTAAGTAGTATATGACTTAGTGTAGGGATCACAGAATTTTGAAAATGTGCACACAATTCACTTTTCCTCATAGCATGCCATATGCAGTTTTTAACTGTTTTTTTGACGTAAAATAAATAAATAAACAATTCGTCACACCTCCATGGATTTTTTTTTTTTGAGGCCTCAAGATTGGTTGCGCATGAAAGCCGCAAAAGGTATGTATACTACTGAAATAACATAGGAGACGACGTAACTTGAGGCATTTGAGGGGCGACTAACAGTTCTCCGATTAGACTGAAATTTTGCACAGTTGTTTTTTTGTTGTTTGAAATTAGAATACGGCAGAAGAGCAGTTAAATACTAATTTTTGAAAAATTACCCTACAGCACCCTATGGACAATTTCTTTTGTTAAGATTAGTTTAGCTGCATGTTACTCAGGTGGGTCGAGGAGGCAAGCAGTAGTAGGCGGCAAAGAGATAATTGCAAGAAAAAGGTTGGAAATCCCTGGTTTGCAGTAAGTTATTTGTAATCTTGATGGTGATGGCTCTAATGATTTGAGAAATTTTTTGGATAACAATTGCTTTAAGTATCACTCAGTAAGTAAACATTTTAGTACTTTTTTTAGCTATCACAGCTCAACTCCTTTTATACAATCATCCCAATGTTCAAAGTCTTCTTGCACATACCAGCTGTCCATTTTAACAGATAAGGAACAAACTCTCTACTTGGTACAAGAATCTTTGTAGCGATCCTGCAGAAAAGCTTTGTTGGACAAAAATGCACTGTAACTGATTCTCAGAACTTCAATACAAAGCAGTTACTAGTAGCAAGTATACTACTTTCAAAAATTCTCTGTTGAGTAAATGTGAATTTCAGCAACAAGTAATTAAATGAGAATCCCATATTACTTTGAAAGATTATCGAGAAAAAATTAGAAAAATCTTTATATTAATTACTGAAAAGCATAGTTCTGTATAGTTCCTCTACATAACCAAACCAAACCAAACCAAACCAAAGCAAAGCAAAGCAAACCAGAAGAAGAAAGAGAAAAAGAAAGAAAGAAAAACACACACACATACACAACAACCAACAGTATGAATATGTCTGAAGTCATCCCAATATCGGAGGTCACCACATTTTGCAGTACTAAGAAATTCTTTTTCTTAAATAGAACCTAGTAACTATTACATGAGGAACAGCAGGATACAATTGTATGTGAGAAAAATTAGTGTTACACAATATTCATCACAAGTAATCAACAGATATCACATATTTATTGTGGCAACATTTAAACTACTGCTAAGAATTGTTTCACTGAAGTTATTGGAAGAAAATTAATGTTGTACATAACACGTACAAAAAAAAAAAAAAAAAAAAAAAAAAAAAAACAGTCTTTTATATTTACAAAGATGTAAATTGGCACTATTTTAAGCTTTGAAACTCCACCCAAAAACTGATGAAAATTGCAAGTTGTAACGGAAAAAGATGAATCCACATTAAAGTCTGACTTATTCGTTTTGCATTTATTCACTGGTATTTTCTCTACTTCCTGTACGTAAATGGTTCTTAAATCAATTTATGAAAATTCTATAAATGTCTAAAATGAATACCAAACCATAGCCACTTGAAGGGTTTCATCAGTTATAATTAGCATTTTACAATCAACAAATTTTTATCTTCTGAAGACACAGTAAGCTTCTACAATATATATTATTTTCTTTAATACTACTACTTAACATGTTACAGAAGAGAAACGCATCAAAATGCTATGCCTTTCTCATGATGAAATTAAAAAAACCATGAATAATAGACTGCAACATTTCTATTGAAAAGTGACATAACATTACAAAATGTTCCGTCTAGTCAAAGCAAAACTATTTTGCACAGGGATTCATGATATTTTAGATATCTCAAAATAGAGACTGAATTACATCCTTTTCTTACTTTCTAAGCTTGGAATGGCAAACCATTACAAGTCTCATTTATTCTCACGAATAACTACAATGCTTATCACAAGATTTTTAACTGAGCCTTGTGTTTATAACACAAAAAGAGTACTGAGAAAATGAAATCTTCCCTTCTCTTCATTACAAATCACATATTACTGATTTTCTTCAAGACGACACTAGAAGTATCTTGCAAACAAAAATTCATGAAAACTAATCACAAATCTCTTTTATGTGCATAAATTTTCTTTCATTTACCCTTTCAATATTGGGTACATACATCACAAGATAGTAATGCTATACATGTGCGAGCATTCTTCTGAAAAATGTTCCACACAATCTACCACAGTAAGATCTTGTCATTTACACTGTATTCTATAAAATACACTGTTCCTAAATTTGCTGAAGAATGGTTGAAAGTTTTTAATAAAATATAACTGCAATGATAAAGCAATTATGGACATGTATTAAATGTATTCACTTTACGCTGACTTAACATGCCTCACAATTTTCACTGTTATATTGCACACATTAAAAAACTTAAGTAACAATAGATGAACATTTTTCAATTGAAACAGTCTCTGGTGAGTTTTCAGAAAGAATTATGATTTCAATGATTTAAAGTCACGTTGTTGAATGTGAGATAACTAACCATGAAATCACAAAATAAAACAGGAAAATCGGATAAACTGCTAATGCTTTTCGTCCAGGAGGCTGACTGTCTCCCAGAAAAACCATGGATGCTGAAAAAGAGGACCTTCATTAGATAACGCCAGAGAAAAATTGTGAAAACATAGTTGAAAAAAATTGTTCCTAACTCTCACCAAATGTGGCCCATCCAAATCCCAGCATAGTCAATACAAATCTCAGAATAAATAAAAACCAGTTTTGTTGGAGGAATAAAATTATTCTACATACAATTAGGGCAATTGTAGTAGGTAGTAGACAATATCCCAAAACACATACACTTTGAAAGAATGATCTGAAAAAAAAAAAAGAGAAAAAGAGATGAATTATGACACAGCATCAATATTTCTTTTTCCTTAAAATATTCATTATATTTATCAAAATAATGAAAATATACTTTTATAATATGCATATCATTTTAATAAAATTGTATTTCAATGCATGTTGGAACCTATCACATCTCAATATAAATTATTATACAGCTTCTAAAAATTGTGATTTCTGTTTAAAAAATAAAAACTCTGATTTTTTTATTTAGATATGCATTTAAATTTAATATTTAGATAGTACTATATATAAATAAAATAAATATAAAAATGTCTTTATTTTGCCATTAACATAGAAAAGTTACAATATTACATTCAAATGATGGGCAAAATAATTAGGGATCCCCTAGAAAGACTGTGTGGGATCTCCATCACCTTTGTACACAAAGCAAAAATTGTCAGCGAGAGGCAGCTCGCTCACTCGAATTTACATGCAAGAGTAACAAAACAAAGATTTTAAACCTAATTCTTCTGTGCATATATAACAAAATAATATAAAAATAATACAATATAATATAAAAATAATATAACAAAAACATTCAGATCTAAACATACACTACAATACTAATTGAACTTGATACCATTAAAAAAGTGTAATATTACTCTTCAAGCGTAATCAGATTACATTTTGTAGATTATACATTATTCAAGAACAACAAAAGAAAATCGAACAATGTTTTTCACTTAATTATTACAAGAAAATCGTCAATGTTGTCTCGTGAAAAAAGCCATTTTCTTATTTTTCTCAGAAACTGACAGAGTGTAGTAAAATGGCCTATTTCATTGCTCACAATATTAAACATTCTTGGTGCTACACTACTATAAAATATTTGATGGGCTGTTAAATTTGATTTTGGAAATTGAAGTTTCATATCTTCTCAAGTTGTATCTTTTTCATGTGGTATTGAAAAAGCTGTGCTTCTGATGAAAAACATTTTTAAGACTTTAAAAATATATAAGTGTCTTAAGGGAAGAATTTGGAGGTCAAAAAAAATTGTTCGTGTATGTTCATACTTTGATTTAAATGATATTATTCTAATAAAATGTTTTTGAATTTAAGGGATGCCACTATGATAAATCTTAATTATACTTTCCTAGGACATAGTTGTCGGAGTAAATAAAATTTTCTTAGAGTGCTGTAGAGCTCTTTTTTTTTTTTTAACATGATCCCTCCATGACAGTTGACTATCAATAACTAATCCCAAGTACTTAATATTAAAAACTTGATCTAATTCGAGGCAATTGCAATAATTGTACTTAGCTTTTATACATCGAATTTCATGAAATTTTAAGGGAGTGTTGAAGTTAACTTCACTCCTTAAACCAAATATCATATACTTAGTTTTATCACTTAAGATCATAACATGCTTATCAAACCAGAATCTAAGCAATGATAAATCTGTAGTCATTTCATTATATAGCGTGTTGATATCTCTATTTTTATAGATAAAGGCCGTATCATCAGCAAAGGCAACTAAACGACCATTGAAATGAGCATTACATAAGTCATTTATATAAATCAAAAAAAGAATTGGCCCTAATACTGATCCTTGCGGTACTCCACATATAATTAAGTCAGACTCACTTTCACAATTTCCAATTCTAACTGTTTGTTCCCTTTCAGAAAGGTAGCTGACGAACCATTTAAGAGGTAGGCCTCTCACTCCGGCTAACTATAATTTATCAATCAAAATTCCATGGTCAATCGTGTCGAATGCCTTGGTAATGTCAATAAACAAAGCAGAAACCTTATCGCCCTTATTTAATGGATCATAAATAGCTTCCATAAATGTAATTAAAGCGTCCTCTGTGGACTTACCCTCTCGAAATCCGAATTGATTACCACTGAAAAAGTTATGTTTATTTAAAAAATCAATTAATCTTTTCTTAACAATTTTTTCAAGTGTTTTTGCAAACACACTTAACAATGAAATTGGTCTGTAGCAATCAGGTAACCTACGATCTCCCTTCTTAAAAAGTGGAATAACAGTTGCTTTCTTTAAGCATTTCGGGAATTCTCCAGAAGATAAACTTAAGTTATAGAGATGCAGAGATAGTTATAGAGATTATAGAGAGTACTTATGCAATATAACCAACATAATATAAAATATCCACTTTTCATTTATCTTAAATTTATAATAAATGTAAATTTTGGTCATGTTCTAATGTGAAAGAAAATTAACATTTTTTAAGAATGAATTTAAGAGTAAAGAATATTATCCTTGTACACATTATGTACATCTTATGTAATGTAATCGATGTGGCATTTAGAGAAGACTTTAACCAAGGATATTGCACACTTTTATATCTCGTTTTGCGATACGAGTTGCTAATACATTTTCCAAATGTTCAATTAGTGTTATAAATTGCAATTGTATTCTTTGTTAATCAATACATTTTTCCATTTTATTAATTAAAATCATCGCAAGCCATAAAAAAAGCACAATTAGGTAAAATTTTGAGGAAAGTAAGAAAAAACAGTTTTGTTGATTTGCAACAGCAGGAAGGGAAAAAAATTAATTTAAATTATACCATGTAAAACAAATTATTTAAACCATCAACACCTTATTTGTGGCATTGCTCAATACTATCTTACACTTTTTATTTTATAATTTTGTTCTCATTGACTAGCAAAATTGCAACCCTAAGGTAACTCATTTGACACTAGTGGTGCTACAACAATACGAGCTTTCTCGTACTATTTGTGACATTTGCAATTTCCGGAAATCCAGAGAGTTCAATGAAAAGGAGGTTTGCACCATTGCTCTACCAGCAAACAAAAGCTGAAGAACAATTTGAAGCCACTTTTGAGAAAATAATGTTTATAAATTGCATTTACTTCATGAAAAATTATGTGAAACTTAATTTTTTCAACAAACAAGTATGTGACTTATTTATGGATCAAATTTTTTAGAACAGATTTCATTAAGGAAAAAAAATTATCATCAATATTTTGTATTTCTGCAATGTTAATTGTTTTAAAATTGCTCTTTTGGCACCCTCATTTCTTAAGTTGAATTTCATGGACCATTTATAATACTTGATGCTTCACTTTTGCAACCTAGGCCCTACAATTGTTTGTTTTAGAGATTAAGCTGTGAAATAAGGCAAGTAATGTCAAAATAATATAGAAACACTAAATGAAACCAAGTACTAAACTGAACCATTTAGAATAACAATACTATTCAAAATCAATTAAATAATCAACAAGAACAGAATTTACTTTTGAACATTAACATTGAAAACCCAATTTGCTAGGGAATCTTCTAAAAATTTTCCAGCAACTCAAGAACTCTTCCAACCTCCATGTCTTTGGAGATTTATAAAACTGCTTCCCGCGTTAGCTAATAAATGGGCGAAAAAATGCCGGAAGCAATGTCCAGTATTTTACTCTGGGTCAGAGGGGTTAAAAAAGTTGCTACTGTTGTTGCCATTTTACCTATTTTTCACCGAAAGGCTGAGTGCTACATTATTGTTTTTATAATAAATAGATAATTTATGACGCGGAGTGTGCAGTGGATTCAATGAAACATATCTATGATACAAATTTAATGGTTTTATGAGCTCCCCATCAGATGTTAAAGTAAATACTCTACAAGGAAGGCTTTTGGTCCAAAAATAAAATGCACATCATTTTCCTACAATATTAAATACGTATCATTACACACTGCCAATAAAAATCTATAAATTTCAACTCTGCTCTAGATTTTTTATTACTTCGGCTCATTCCGATTACTTATTTTCAGATTTAAAGATATATCATCTGCGCAACAAGGTTTTATGCCTAATAGATCTACTGTTACAAATTTAGTCCTTTTGCAAAAAGCAATTTGTGATGCCATGACAAGAGAAGCGCAACTAGATGTGATTTATATTGATTTTTTAAAGGCCTTTGATCGCATTAACCATGTCATCTTACTTGCGAAATTAAAGGAGATCGGAATAGGAGGAGCTTTGCTTAATTGGATTGGTAGTTACCCCTGACAGACAGAAAGCAACTTGTTTGTATTAAAGGCTATTTATCAGGCATATTTGATGTAACTAGTGGAGTACCGCAAGGTTCACATCTTGGGCTCTGGAAGGTTCAATCTTTTTATAAATGACCTACCAGATTATATATCCAATAGTCAAGATCTGCTTTATGCAGATATTGTGAAATTGTGTAGGGTTGTCTACAATGATGTTGCTTTGCTCCAGCGAGATCTTTACAATTTGTAGACATAGTGCATGATAAATGATATGAGGCGAAATGTGAAATATTTTGTTATGTCATTTACTAGAAAAAGGAATAAAATAATAGCAGATTATAAAATTGAAGATGAAACTTTGAACAGAGTTGAATGTATGAGTGACATGGGTGTCACACTTGATGGTAAGCTGACTCTTGGGAATCATATTCAGGGCGTTATTTCCAAGGCACTAAGAATATGGAGTATGGTTTTGTGGAACTCTATGCAGTTTCCATCTGCTATAACCCTTTTGGTTCTTTATTGAGCACTTATTAGGCCAATTCTCTGTTTGGAACCCATATACAAAATCTAATATATCAGCCATTGAAAGAGTTCAACATAATTTCCTATAGGTTTTTGTCCATAGAATTGGTCTGACAATGGCCTCAGACAATCATGACTATGATGTCACTCTCTTAAGATCTAAATTAAATAATCTTCATTGTAGAAGAAAGCATGCTGATATTTATTTCCTACGTGATATTTTGTTGGATAGACTTGACTGCGCAAAGATTCTTTTTGCATACCATTTAGAGTTTCAAAGCGAATCTTTAGGAGAATGACTTCCTTCCTTTTTAGTTGACACTTCTGTGAGTAACTACTGCGCTAACGAGACAATGAATCGCATTTGTGGTTGGGCGAATTAGCTTGGGCACCGATTATGACATTCTGACAATTGAAAATAATGCATTTGAAGGTTTTTTGAATAGACATCTTAATTAGTTCTGATTATGTGAAATTTGTAAGTTTGTACATTACTTTTAATTCATTTTTTCTGCTTATATTTATACTTTGTTCCACCTAAAAGATCTTTTTGATATTTTATATGGATTTTATATTTTTACAATGTAAAGGGTTAGCCATAAATTTGATTAAATAAATAAATAAATAAATGACAAACTTCAGTTTCAAATATTCTGTTTAGCATAATTATTGATGCCAATGTTTTATTTTATTTTTAGTGTTTTCCAGCATTGAACATTTTGACCATAAAGTTGAAGATTTTACAGTTTCCAACTGTTTCAAACCCATTGTATTAATTAGTATTACTATAGCATAAGAATTTAATGACAGCAACAAATTCATTCATACCTTCTGGAACAGATATGACAAAATCTTCATTTACACCAAAATTATTTTCATTTCTCCAATTCAAAAATGCCTTATATTCTTTTTCATATATTCCCCTTGACTTTTCTAGCGAAAGATTTACAATTGCCATTTTACCTTTTTGTCAAGTTTCTTTAGGAATATGTATGCATGAATCGGCCATTGTTGCGCTCTTTATATTCAATTGTTTAAGGTACTCACTTACCTCAAATGCCGTTTTTCCATGAAAACGTGCTGCTTTAACTTTACACCTTAATTTACACCCTACACCTTTACACCTTACACCACCTGTGCTATATCTTGTTGCTTTTACCAAGTATTGTGGGAGTGACAAACATCGTACATCTTCCTTCTGAATATGGGAATGGATTTTACTACTATTTATTTCTAGTAAAGAGTATTGCGTAACAAATTATTAGATGAGTCAAAGAATTAAGCAATTAAGCAAATGGGCATGTATCTAAAAAAGGCAATATATGTTTTTGGGTAACCAAATAATAGCAAAAGGAAAGTCATTGAATTATCTCTAACCGAGTATTTAAAGATACAGTATGTCATGTGGTTGCAGAAATTTTTAACTCAAGATGATATGGTAAATATAAAACTACATTCAGAGATTTTCCAGACCTAAATTGTGGCCAGTGGCCTTCTTCCTTGACATAAGCTTTCCGGGTTTCCTCTTTGTGCTATATCTTGTTGCTTTTACCAAGTATGGTGGGAGTGACAAACATTTCTGAGTCAACTATTGCAATAGCTATTAAAACAGTACTTTATCGAAAACAAATGAAAGGTAAAAAAGTTCTAATAACTCATCGTGTGCATATGTCAAAAAATCAAAAATGTATCCATTTCATTAGAAATTATATTATTAGTGTATTTGGGTATTAATGGCTCTGAGTGATATTACCATGAAATGCCTTGCTGATGTAAATTGGATAGATCGATCTTCAAATTTTTTCATTACAAAGTCTATTTATACACTAAAGAAATTTATCTTTAAAAAGAGATCCTCCCAAGGAAAATAGTATTTATAAATGCAATACAAACTACCTCAGCATAATAGTAGGCAATGGCATTTACACACTACCTATTCTCTGCCAAAAAAACAACAACATACAAAGCCTTTATAAGAAGCCTGCAAACGATTTAAAAAATATTAACATAATCAAAAAATATAATAAACAAACTACAGAGCTTTTCCTGAAGACTTACTACAGCAATAATGAATACCTAAATGACTAAATAGGTCTTAAAGATACTTTCTTATAAATACAAATAAACACATATCATAAGATGCTAAGAAACAATTTAAGTTTATTACAATATAAGAAAGCACTTAATTTTACTGTAAGATGCTACTACTAATGTAAACTGAATGCTTATACTAATATGCAGTATACAGTTATGAATATGTTTGTGTAATGTAATATGTAAAATCTGAGGGCTAGAAAACTAAATATCATTTGAATGTATATACAAGTGTGAGAACGTAAATGTATGTACATAATTCTAAGCATGTACAACATAAAGTAAATATGTTGTTCCTTTACAAAAGAGTATATGGTAATGTACTGTCATACCAAAGCAAATTTTTATCACCTTTATGACAAATATTATACAATATAAAAATATTATATATATATATATATATATATATATATATATATATATATATATATATATATATATATATATATAATATTTTTAGTATTGTATTATATATATAATCTAAGAATTAATAAGACTAATCGTGAGATGTGATTGAAATGTAATTTGAGTTACCAGTTGTTTATGTATTTACTTGGACAAATTATCCATTAAATTTTGAAATAAATAAATTATATGTATATTTGGGTATAATGTAATACTTAATGCTAGTGGAAATCCATGTGATTCAATCACATGGGATATTTAAAACCAAATCCTTTTCTGTGTCCGGATATTTAAGCATCTTATTCATATATTCAGACAGGAAAAGGAATGCATTCTGTCTCTAGTGTATACTCTCCTTAGTCTGGCCTAGCCCACCCTGGCCTGCTGAAACCCACCCTGTTGCATGTATATTAACAAATATAATTATATTATTATATATATTAACAAATTATAAATTCAGATTTGAAGAACAAATGTTGTTATTATTGTTATTAGTATTATTGTTGTTATTGTTGTTATTATTATTATTATTATTATTATTATTATTATTATTAATAGTACTATTACTAAGTAGAAGTATTTAAGAAAGTAAAAAGAAATAGTTAAATTTTATATTTAGTTCTGCTATGCCAAAAGTAGTGGAATATTCCCACAATATAAGTGTCTTAGATTATTGGAAAGTTTGTTCCTTGCAATAAATGAAGGAAGACTATGAAAAAGAAAATAAACACTAGTGTCATCATGTTAGTGATTTCAAATGCTTTGTCTGTTGAACTAGTGCAGTTGTAATTCAAGCTCCTTACTTCACAAACTAGATTTATTTCATTAAGTATTATGAGTATTAATTCTCAAAGAATTTTCTTCAATACAATTTTATGCCAACAATCTTTCTGACCTTCGGATCTATTAATTTAAGAGATAATTATTGTAAATATAACTCAACTGTTTATTACTGTAGAAAGAAGTTTCATTAATAGAAATAAAACAACAACAACAACAACAACAACAACAACAACAACAACAAAGAAATATACGATGAAGGAATTCTTACATATTGCCACCCAATAATTTTGAATTCAGAGTTACAACCATTGATCCAATCCACACAATAACAAATACTTCTGCAACTTCTGGTCCACCATCATTGGCTGAATCATCTGATGATCCGGATGATCCACGTAACACCCTAGAAAATGATGTGTGATTAAAGGTACATGTACAAAGAAACAAAGAATGAATAAGCATTTTCTTCACTCACATGGCCATGAAAGTACACAAGACCAAAGGACCCCACAAATCCCCTGAAATAAAAATGCACGTCATGAAAATCAGTTTTGCTGAATAAACACTAATAATGAACAAGTAAGAGAGTAAATAACATCCATTTAACTCACATTCTTTGAGCAAACTTTTCTTTTCTTTTGGATAAAGAACATGAAAGAATTTCACACCAACTGCTTTCACATCCCTCAACTGAAACAAGATAAACATTCTTTTAGGACAAAAATGACCTTATTTCTATGCTATCTATTTCTTGCACTTATGTTACATTTGCCTCCATTCAAAAGCATTACATTTTTCTGAGAATAAGTAATAAATAGACTTCAGATTTTGAGGCTATAGAATCGTTAGTTATGTACCAAGAGCATTATAAGTTTTCTAATGATTGAGCAGTGACAAAAAGCCTGAGGGCCTTGACCTAAGATTTTATTTTTAACCCAATTTTAATGATACAGATTTACTTATTTACTAATTAACTATATTAACTTGACTCAGTTTGTCCTCTCATATTTCCCTTCAATAATTCCCCTTCATTTCCATCTATAAGAGAACATGTAGCATCATTCAATTGTTTTCATATTTTCCTCATAACCACAATCGTCTTGATCCAGGAAAGCTATGCAGAATATATTGAGCTCTGTATTGAAGGCAATAACAAAAAACATTTTAGGGAAAAAACAAATTTCCTACTAAGACATTAATACAAAATATTTTAAAAACTTAGGATGGAAGTGGTAAACCATAATTATAGCATACAGAAATAATCAAAGATACAAAGAAATACACTTAATTCTAATCCTCTGGAACAAAATTATTTTCCATAATTTGTCTCACAATACACACCCAAAACCTCTTCCAATTATGAGGCTGAGAACAATGTCTTATTTCTAGGGAACACTATTTATTGTAATAAAAAATCCAAAATATGCACATTTATGTATTTATTTTTTCAAAAATGTGTAAGAAAAAATATGTAAAACAACAATTCATGATATTGCTCAACATGGCCCCTTACGAGGATTTTCAAATTTTCAAACACAACACGCGGCCTTTCCGACCTTAAAATGGATTCGGAGCAGCTGAAGTTCTACCTCCCAGAAGTAAATGAACAGTAGTCTTTACCATAACTAACGAAATATTCAATAGGTACACAGAACATACAATGTTTTTACCAGAAGCACATGAACAGTTTTAATGCACTGCAAGTGACGGATCAGAACAGGGGGCAGGGGGACCATGCTTCTCTTATACCCAATAATTTCCACTTGGCCTCTGCAGCATCATTGACCAGGAGGCCCTATGGTTCAAGACAAGACAGTGGTAAAATTTTCGACACTGGCAAAATTGCGAGATCAAGTTCTTCCACTGAATGGAAGAGAATCTTAACAGTTGATAGTTTTCCATGGTTTCTCCAATAAATTCTGGGCAAATACCAGAACATTACCCTAGAAACAGGCAACTAAACGTACACAATGTTTCCTTCCTCACCCTTATCCTTTCCCCTCACCAAACACATGCATGCACCCCCCCCCTCCCAACATGTAAACGAGCACATTTCTTGGAAGATCAGTCTGCATTTTCCGACTGGAATGGTTCCATGGGGAAAGTACCTAGATGGAGATAACTCGCAAGTCGCCGAGCAGGTAGTCCCATATTTTATTTTCCAGCAGGGGAGGAATACCCCCACCACCCTGGATATACACTTACAGGACGAATGATCTAAGTAGTTTACATGCTTGGAAACAACAAGTCATCCAACATAACTGAACTCAAATGATTGAAAACAAGGGCCACACACTAATCGCATCACATTATAACAGAGTATTCCCATTGAGCTTGAGAGGAGGATATTTGTGAAGAGGTTCTGAATTTTGCATCCCTGACATAGGGGTGTATATTTCACGGTGAGGTGCAGGCAGAACACTCAGCATTGAGGCACAATTAACTTTCAACATAAACTTCCTGAATATAGGTGATATAGTCCTGAACACTGCACAAGATGCTCCCTCCTTCTCCCCTCCACTGAAAGAACGAAAAAGAATAAGAAAGAAAGAAGAGAAGAATGAAGGAAAGAAAGAAATAAGGAAAGGAAAGAACAAAAAGAAAGAAAGAAAGGAAAGAAAAAAGGAAAGAAAGAAAGAAAGGAACAACCAAAGAATGAAAGAACGAAGAAAGAGAGAAAAGCAAAGAACAAAAGAAAGAATTATAATTCTGTAAAACTATTACAAACAGACTTTATAGATTTTTTTTAGGAAGAATATTGACATTTTGGGTGTCAATGATTCTCAGCATGGAATTACTTCCCCATGATAGTATAAGATTGTTTATTCTTATATTTAACCCATTAGAGCCCTTGTTCTTATAAAAGGGAACAGTCGATTTCTAAGGGATTTTGACCTATCTCAAGCAAACGCTATGTGTGCAAAATTACTTTGAGCTCTAATAGGTCAAATTTAAATTTTGAAAATTCAATTAAGATCTCCCCCCTCCCCACTTACTGCGTACTTGTGAGTCAAGGATGAGTGGAATTTTTTGAAGAAAAGTAATTTCAACCATGTGCTTTATCTTTCAAACAGCAAATTCATTACTTGATGAAATCTAATAAATATTTTTTTTACAGAAAATTGTCTTACCACATAGTTCAATTTGTATTGTAGTTCAATATACCCTTTAACCCCTACCCTGGGATCCATCACTAGCAACACAGTACTTCTATTCACTTGTACACCAGCTCCTCATAAATATTGTAACATATATTTTGAAAAAATTTTATATTTTGAATAAAATTCTTATATGTGGTGAAGTCTAGTGTACAATTATTGCATTATTTCCCCGACTTTAATGCATAAAACCTACTTTCAATCACTCCAAATCCTTGTTAAGAACTGATTGGCAACATTTTATGGTCGGAAAATGCTTGTAGAGAACAATTTTAAACACAATAATGAATTATTTTTTTAAACATTTTCTATTTTTTTATACAAGTTTTCGAAAAAATAAGTACATATATATGTACATATTTTGCATTTTTTATTACAGTAAATTCCATTTCCTCGTTATTACTAACTTCGATTTTAGCTTGTCATGTTTCATCTTGACATATGCTGATGATGTAAAGTTATACCTTCCAATTAATACTGCACGTGACTGCAATAATCTTCAATATAACTTAAATAAATTTTATAATAACTGTTCCAATTGGAACCCAAAAATGCCAAAAATTAATTACACATACAATTTTAATGTTAATAAATAATTAATAAGCAGTCAGTATTGGTAAAGACTTTGGTGCAATATTTGATTATCATTTACCATTTAAGCCACATATTGAGCAACTTGTTAGTATCAATAAAACCTTGGGTTTTCTCATAAGATTGGATAGAAAGATCAACTCTGTTAAGGTGTTGGGAATTTTATTCCTCAGTATTGTTAGATCTAAACTTGAATATGCTTCAATAATTTGGTCACCAAATTGTAAGGATCTTTTTAAAATTTTAGAACAATATTAATGTAGATTTGTTAAGTACCTTGAGTAGAGAGACCCTGGAATTTATCCCCCTAATGGGGTTCACCATGAACATTGGTTGGCTAAATTTCATATACAAAATTTAGTCAGTAGAAGGCAATTGTCTCTGATAATAATAATTCTTAAGATTTTAAAGAATTCGATTGCCCCATTCATGGTCAAATTACACTCTCTGCCCCATGTTACACTTCTCGTTACTATAAAACTTTTAATGTTGCTGCAACTAACAACAATTTTACACTAACTAGTGTTCTTTGCACAATGATCATCAATGTTAATAAATTTGTTTCTAATGCTGTGCCAAGCGTTGACTTATTTACTAATTCTTTAAATGCACTAATTAACTCTGCCATTAAATATATTTATTCACTATTGTAATATATTATCACCATTGTTATAAATCTTTTTATTCTAATATATGCCTATAAATGGGTATATCCCGCAGGCTTTGTACATTAATAAATAAATAATGAGATTCAACTAAAGGAATGGCTAAATAAAATTTAAAAAGTTGATGTGAAAATAGTAAATTCTAATGACCTAAGGTGTAGTAAGGTCTAAATACCTGATAAAACAAGAGCACTTCTCAGTCATCATATAAATGGAACCATGGACCATTGTTTGCAAACAGATAAAATGCTTTTTGAAGTTATTTTAAAAATAATGAGAAACCCTCTTTTAATAGAAAACAGTGTTAGGACAAGTTTAGGAACATATTAAACCATTTTATTATTACATATTCCATTAAAATTCCCCTCTCCTAGCAGCTTCATAATTTAACATGGCAATGTTTCTTTATATGCAATTTATATTAATATTTATATAAAAGGACCAAGTGATGGTTGCCAATAGATAGCTAGGTATTGGATAAAAGAATAGAAACAAAATTTATTGTAGTTACATAATTGTGAGGTACTACTCAAGACAATTTTTGACACAAAACATTATCATTACATTCATTCATCATATTCCACTGTGAAGTCATCAACCATTCCAGAATCATCTATGGGGCTGTCCATAAATTGTTACACAAATTTGGAGTATTTTGAATACCACCTCTCCCCCTGTAATGCATCCATAATACATACTTGATCATCTCCTAAATAATTGCGGAACACTTGTGACAACACCCCCCTTTTAAGTGAAAATAAATTATAGCACACTACAAACAATTTGTATTAATTTTATTTGTACAGTATATTAAAATTTATGATAATCAAAGCCGGAATAAGTTCGCAAGGCTGACTTCTTGGCTGGCTGGGTGACGCCACGTAATGGGCTGAGCAGCCAAAGCTTGTGTGTACGTTTGGGCGAGGTTGACTTATTGTAACAAATTACACCTAATAACTTTGTGTATTATTATATAATGTGTTTGCTTTTAAAACAAATTAATTAATTAATATTTCATTGTTTTAGTATAAACATATAAAAGGAATTATTTCAGCAAATGTTGGAAATGTAAAAATATAAATATATATCAATGTTACGTCACACAATAAACTAATACCCTCTACACCTACCTATGGCTCCAGTGTAGTGCTGCCTCCCCCCCTAGTGTTATGTAATTTATAGATGTCCCCCTATGTCATCTTCAACCTCTATGCTTGAATGCTTTAAGTTTTTCATAAAAAGTTCAGGCATATGAAAGTATGAAATGACAAACAAATTCAATATCATGAAGCTTTTCCTTTCTTATTTGTTTTCCTATAGACCATGAAAAATTCAACTTATCCCAATTAAAGCGTTTCAAGTTTTCATTGAGGTCTTTTCTTAAAATATAATTGATTGAAATTTTCCAGAAATTATGAATTGGTAACAACAATGTACGGTTTAAATATAACCGAGAGTCAAATCTACAATTAAATCATTTAAATTATAGTTAGCATAGTACAGTTTTTATTAATGACAGACCTAAACATAGTTGAATTTTTTTGTTGCATGTTACACAAATAATTTATATTAAAGCAAATTTAGCAAAACTTTGTAATTCTGTTTAATCATATTTCTTCGTTTATTAAACTTTCACATTCTCATTCTCAAAGTTCCCAGATAATTGATTTAGTCTGAAGTTCTGAAACTGTAATTAAATTTGGAAGACAGCCTTAGTGCTTAATATTGAGATCTAGTGATTACAAAATTCATGTAAAGTGACCTTTCTTTTTTTTTTTTTTTTTTTTAATTTACAAATTAACTAATTTTTTTATTAATTTTAAAATTACACATATACAAATGACTAGAGCCCGGAAGTTTCGCAACATGCCTTTTTTTTATTGTTATGATTTTATGACTTTTGACAATAGAAATCAATTAATTGGACTTCTGGAGTTGTTATAGTAATTTTTCATTTTGCCTATTGTAGCTTCTGATGCCTATTTTTGGCATTTTGCCCTATTTGTGCCTTTTCTGCCTTTTTCGCCGTTAATTTCCCTTTTCCCCCCTCCTGGCACCAATCTCTACCAAGCTGGAATCATAGCTACAAGCCTGGACAACAAGAAGGCATGGACATATATTGTCTTTCTGTGGACGCGGAGGCTCCAATGTCAGGTTGTGTTAATTATCTAGAAGAGAAAGAAAGACACTATCAGTGAAGATTTTTGATATCTTTCATTGATGCTACCAGACTTCTTTGCTCAAGACGCATCTTGTCCTATATTTGAGTATGGCCTCAGATCCCTTTGGAGGACACAGCTCTGTATGTGATATACCATCACAGTTTCTTCTGGTTGTCTCTTCTCTTCTGGTGATTACAGAAGTGAACGAAATTTTTAGTTCTGTTTTCAATTATACTGTTTCAAGATTCACAAGGTATCCCACAATAGCATTTCATAGAGACAGCATCACAAGTAAAATTCATAGTTGTCATTCCATATGGTTACATGCAATCAAGATTAACAAGAAAAGATGAATTGATTCATTTCTTTTGATTCTTAATTGATGATTTTATTTCCATGTAAGTGGTAAAGTAAATCTTACTTAGAATAAAAATATGAATCATTTCAAATATTATTTTTTTCACAATAATTACCTGTAAATAATGGATTTTTCAATGTTTCCTGTATTTTACCCCTCAACTTTAGCATGAACCTGATGCTGAGAGGCTTCAGGGGAAGAAGAAGAAGAACTTTACCATGAATAAATGCCTTTTTTGAGTGCATATTTTAGTAAATATAAATGCCTTTTTGCCTGCCTATGTTAGGTAAAACAAATGCCTGAACTTCTGGGCTCAACAAATGACACTTGCAATTACGGCTAAAAGTATTAGTATTACTCAAACCTATAGTACACAGTTATATGATACAATTGTCAAGAAGGATGAAAATTATCGAAGTGGAATGACACAGACACACTGTTCACCTCCATGCCAATTTTATTGCATATAGAAATGCTGACTGCTGTAAGATCATTACATGAATCATAGAATGCAAGGTTTGGTTTGAGCATGGTCGGTCAGAGCATCTGTATGAATAACACAAGGCCCCAGGCTCGAGTCCCAGAATCTAATATTTGCTCTTCATGAAAAATCATTTGCATTATACACTTTACTTTTATAATACAATAATTATAAAATAATTATTACATACCACTGTGTCACGAATAGGTTCATCTAAAGTATTGAATTCTGGTTTTCCATGCTGCTGACTTTTTTGCTGATTGGGCACAGTCATTTCTCCTTCCACTGACGCGCCAAAATCTTCAAAAACCTATTACATATAAGGTTATCAGAACACATTATCATAGCATATATTCAAAACAAACCAAGCGGAAAAACTAGTGTCATGTCACAAAAACATGAGAGATTTCTGCTACACGTCTATATTTTATATTATAGAAACTTAAGCAAAGGAACATTCAAAGAGAGCAGGATGAAACAACATTTATCACCACTCGAGATCATACCACCTGCACTCACAACACATACTGTCTGTTATCTAAATACTTACGTCCAATTTTGCATCTTCTCCAGACATGATGGCAAATTTAAATAACGTAAATCAGTACCAGTTTTCATCTACAGCTCCCAAACAACACGGAATACGTGATAACTATCAGCAATCGTCAATACCAGTCCACACCAAGCAGAACTGTCACGACGTCAAAACGAACACGCTACACAGATGATACAAAACATATGAATATCGCTTTTGTGTACACTCTTGTACCAAATAAATATGGCGTCGTGTGTTTACATATCAAATGATGTGTTCGTGTTGGAAAGTCCCTGTCCAACACAGCTGCTGGGCGCAGGCGGGAATGTGAATGATAAGTATGTTCTATACGGTAGTTGCTCTTGCATGTATTGCATTTTGTATTGGAATAGAAGCTGATGTAAATGTTGCTGAAAAGGCTCAAGAGGAAATCAACAAGAGCGAACAATTATGTATCCTTTGAAGTAATACAGTTAGCATTGATTGCCAGTTCAAGACACCATGTTTAAGGACACATGTCAATAATTTACCAAAATGTTTAGTATTTGCCCTTAACGAGTGATCCAGTTCGCAAACTGTTCAAGCAACGGCGAGCAGAACAACTAGATGCTGTTAAGGGTCTTGTAGCTCTCAGCAGCTATGAAAAACAGTATAAAATGGTCAATGTGATACTTGACAAAGTTTTCAGTGTATGAATTTTTCATTATCGTAATGAGTTATTATATATAGAGAAAATAAATTAATAAATGTTACAGTTTTTATTCCTGCTACTCAGAGTGATAGAAGATACCATACTATTTAATTTCACTAATTTATTTACTGGTATTGTAAAGTAGAATGGAAAGTACATGTGGCTTTAGAGAAATTTGCGTATGCAATTCAAGTTAGCATTAAAAACTTAGCCTTTTGTAATGTTCTGAATTAAGGTTTGTACGTTAACATATATCAGACATTACCCTACAGCAAATATTTTTTATTTATTTATTTTTACGTCAAAAAAAAACAGTTAAAACTGCGTATGACGTTTTTTTTAATCATACAAATACATAAAAGGGATTGTATATAAATCATATGAGACATTTATTTATGCTAACAGTTCATTTGACAGACCATTTTCACAAATATTTTATATCCAATAGCTATTCTCAAGATTTGTACAGGCATGGTGGTTCTTACTGGCAAGAATACTGTATATTATGTCATTAGAGATAAGATAAGTTGCAGAGGTACTCAGAGAAAAACAAATTATGTGTATAAAAGTAAATGAGAACAATATCGATTTTGGAGATAAACTATGAAACTATACAAAGTAGTGATTTTTACAGGGCATAAAGGGAATGTAAATAAAAATATATGTAATTGATCATGAACATAGTAAAATGTACAAGAAGTTACATAAATGTTTACCTAATTTTGAACATGCATTCTTTCAAACCAGTTAAGAAGTATTAATGAAAAGTGATTGAAATTGCATTCCCAGTCTTATGCTATTATGAAAAATGAACTAAGATAATACTGATATAAAACAAGTAGCAAAATTGTAATCAATATTAATGAAGTACTTGAAATGTTAAAAGGGCTAACGTCTTGTTTTTATTAGCTGAAGCATGGACAAGTGTGCAATTCTCTTGTAAGTTGTTAAGATCCGTACTATACTCTCACAGATTTCCAGGGCCCTTAAGCGTACCGAATACTGATTGACCGGCTTCGTTTTTCTGCGCCGTTCGATGTGATAATGTTCGCAGGTCTGATCACAGAATTTACAAACACGTGTCAGCCGGTTCGTGTAAGGGTTCTTGTTTACGGAAGCCGTTCAGAGCCACCCAACTACGTGTCGCATTTCGTAATTTACGGTCGTCCAATATCGATTAGTCATTCCTTCGGGGTATAAAATTCCATTCATGTTTCTTTTCTATTCTGTCGACTGAAAATTTTATTGCCATAAACACTATCAATTCTTTATTTTCCGCCGTTTTTAAACTCACAATTTTCAGAATTGTCACACATTCGGGAAAGAGAAAGTCCAAAATATCTGGCAACCCTGTAAATGATACATTAAATCAATTTTATTTATTGATTATATCATTAAAGTTATAGTTGGATTTTTCTCACGTGTTTTATTTATTTTCTAGTAAAATGCCATACTGTATAAAAAAAAAAGTTGGAATGGAAAACGGGACCCCAAGGAGCCCATAAAAACGTATTCCCTCTTTTGTTTTATAGTCCAGTCGTATGGTGCTCAAAAAGGGCAAATAGCTGAAAGTTTTGGTGTAGTTTTGATATTTGGTTCCTGCATGTTTTTTGGGTCGCTGAACTCCAATATCAGATTTGCCGACAAAAATTTCCCGGAAACACGCATTTTAAGTAAAAATGGGCAAAAATCACGCCTTTTTTAATTTTTTTCAAAGTAACTTAAAAGCCATCCATGTTTCGTGCATTAATGGCCCTACATGAAATAAAAGAAGATAAATGTCAAGTTTTTTTTTCTCCTGTTAACAGTTTAGCCGTGGGAGCACTGCGAAATTTGGTGATATAAGCGAAACACGTTGAAAAAACGGGAATTATCCCACTTTATCTCAATATACCAAAAACTATTGTATCAATTTTACGTAAATATTTACCCGATATGAAATGAAAAGAGGATAAAATTGTCTACTTTTGTGTGTTCAAGTTTTTCTTCTAGGACGTCTGGATGGTATTGCCGTTAATGTGTAAAATATGCCTCCCTCACTCACTAACTCCTATACGTAATTTACATCCAATTAAGTTGTAACAAATAAATTCCGCTCCTTGTGAGTCAGTTTACATTTTATTTGGAAAAAAGAAAAGTAGGTAATTAATAATGTGAAAAAGAAAAGTAATATATTTGAAGACGATTCCTTTACCGACGCGTAATTTTCGAAGGTCCTTGTTTTCATAGACATCTGCTATATGCAAGATCGGGTCATCATCATTAGCGGGTCTTTTACTGTAATTCTTGTATATTATATTGTTTATAATAATTAACATTTTTTCTTGAATATCCAAGTCCTCTTCAATTGGTTCGTCAGGTCCAGTGGCGTCATCTTGTTGTTCTAGCTCGTATCTCGCCTTTCAGGACATTTTCAGAAACGACTGTCATATTGTCGCAACACTTTTTACAGTTGAGACAAAATTTATTCATTAATCCCTGCCTTCTTGCCGTCACTCCCAGTTTTTGGAGCATTTGCAGGAATTAAATTTCAATAAAACTGGTTGAGCAAGTGGTACTAACAAGTAGTCAAAGGCGCAATGACATTTTTCGAACTTTTCCCTCTCCATTCTTCTGGATTTTTTCTACATCTAGCCGTGACTATAGCTGATAATAAACTCTTGATATTAAACTACCTGATAATAAACTCTGTTGCTGTGCTGCAGATGGTGGTAGTGCATCAACGTTTGCCTTGTAACTGAGGGCAAATTTAGCAGACATCTCAACTGTCAGAGTAAAGGCACGTTCTTTGCACTGGAGCCGAATAGTGAAACCCGAAAAAGTTCACCAACATCAGCAACCATCTCATTAGTTGCGTTGGAGAGTTCGAATAATTTTATAGTCAGCAGGATTAGTGTTCTTGGTCTGTCAGAAATGCATTATTCCATGCTTGGCCAATGCCGAGGTTTCGCTATCACTCATTGCTTCTGAGAAAACGAAATTATCGGTAATTGTTTCACTTATAGCAGCAAACGGGAAAAATGTGATATTTAGATATTTAGTCAAAAACAGTAAAAGACTGTATGTGACGTATGGGAGAGAAAATCATCTGCGCACGCTTGTGGGTGAAGAAATTTTGTCGTTCTCGTG
Organism: Teleogryllus oceanicus; assembly: GCA_964035755.1. Taxonomy (NCBI): domain Eukaryota; kingdom Metazoa; phylum Arthropoda; class Insecta; order Orthoptera; family Gryllidae; genus Teleogryllus; species Teleogryllus oceanicus. The sequence continues at coordinate 94,408,984 of CAXIVR010000001.1, forward strand.
TTTCAAAAAGGACATATTTTGCATGCTTCCAAAGAGCTCTCAATATTACCAACATATCTACTATATTCTCACGAACTTCAATCATGGTCTTATTTTTTGGATCTAAGGACTTGGATCTGTGTTATTTATAGGAGTGTCTGAGTCTTCCTTGGCTTGTTTGCATGTCATTCCTGGCGCATGTTAATTTTGTAATCAACTTTGCTATTAACCGTTTTTTATTATTCGTGTTAATAAGAAAATTTTCTTTCGATGTCGCATGAATCGTTGTGTCGTTTAATACTATGTGCGCAAATGTTTTAGACCTTTTACATCGTTAAGCACTTTAGGGTAGCCTTAAAAAGCACATTAAGTAAATATGCTTGTGATTGATATGTGACACATATTCAACATAAGTGTCACGGATCGACTATTATGTCTTGTATGAGATAAAAACCTGTCATTGATGAATTGAATTTGCACACTGAATTTCTTTTGTTATTAGTTTGAATGCGTTTTAATGTTCGTGTTTGTCAACAATAACTTTGCCTGGAAACACGTTTTTAAAGCCAAAATATGTATTAAAAAAAACAGGACTTCTTCAGATTTTTCAAAATAACTTATAAGTCATTCAGTGAAAAACAAACGCTAATGCCATGTATATGAAGATGTCTAAAAAAACCAGGGCCTCCGAAACCTACTAGTCGCTGAAGGCACGTTCGTCTTCCAAAATATAGATTTTCTTTTTCACAGTCATTATCTACTTTGCTTTTGCCATTTAAAATGTAAACTGATTCACAAGGCGCCGTATTATTGCCTACTTTCCTTTTACTTTCTCCCTACTGAGTAGAGAGAAAGTTATGTGCGAAAAAGGGGAATTTTTGGCAAACAAACAACTCTTAATACGAGGTCCTGGTAACAAAAAAGTGGATAAATCTAGTTGCTAAATTTAGGGGGGAAATCCTCTTATCACATGGTGTGGCCAGAATCGATGTTTTGTGGGTCCTTGATACAGAAAAATCGAATGTCGGCAAAACGTTTGTCAACAACGCTAGCAGCTAAACCGTTCAGCCGATTTTCTCCAAAAAAGATATTTCCCAATCGATCTGGCTGATGTCGCGGCCCCTTGAATTTGAAACTATTTCAGTTTTGGGGGGCACTTTATATGAATCCCCTGGGACATTTTCAAAAACATGGCTCCATCGTTTTTTATTAAAATTTGCTGCTTGATATTTAAGAGAATGGTGCGGGTTTCATGTTCGTTGAAAATCCTGATTTTTCGAAAATTGCAAACGTTGAATAAAGATTCTTTCTTCGATGAAATCTGTTCCTTAAAGATAGATTCCGAATTAAGATCATGTACAGGTTTTCGAAAATTTGAGTGTTTTTCGCGTAATTTTGCGTAAAAATGGAGAGAAAGTACGTGCTGTTTTAGCACCAGTGGTTTCCAATTAAAATGTAAACTGATTCGCAAGGCACGGTATTTGTATACTTTATTAGATGTAAATTACGTTTAGGAGTTACTGAGTGAGAGAGGTTAAGTGGAGTACCGGTTTCACAGTAACATCCAGGGACATTTAACACAACGACGATACAATTCATCCTAGGAAATAAAACCTTGTACACACAAAATGTACCCGATTTTATCCTCTCATTTCATACCGGGTTAATATTTAACAATTTATATTTAAAAATTGATAGCTTTTAAGTCATATTGAGATAAAGTGGAATAATTTCCGTTTTATTTTTTCGCAACCGCGTACGCAATAGAAAGCTATGTAATGCTTCGCGAAAAACTGCGAATTTCCGACAGAATAGCAGTTTATAATGTTAAACTTTATTGCACGAGTACATGTTTTGAAAACGAGTGATGTTAGGAGCGAGTTTTCAAATGTGTACGAATGCAATAAAGGAACATTATAAACGAGTTGCATACGCTATTCTTTTGTAGAACAGGATTATAAATTTTTAAGAGAATCAAACAATATTGCGAAACAACTTCCTTGTGACGTCTAGGGTATTGGACATCTGTACGAGAAAACCATGGTGGAAATAACATGTTATTTCCACCATGGAGAAAACTGTGGTCTGCTGTCCCATTTACCGCTATCCCCGCCCCCAAGATTCTGTAATTGCGATTGGCTGAATGTGTGATGACGCAATCATTCGTGCCGTAAAATTTAATATGTCGTCCTTTGTGCCGTAAAAGGTCCTTTTATGAACGATTTCTTGCAACTGAAAAGGTCATTTATTTATTTAACGTCAAAAAAGCAGTTAAAAACTGCGTATGACGTGCTATGGGGAAAAGTGAATTGTGTGCACATTTTCAAAATTCTGTGATCCCTACACTAAGTCATATACTACTACTTAAATTTTTTGAAAAAAAAAAGCTCCCATGTAATAAAATCTATTTTCAAGGATAAAAAGGCAATAAATGTTTGGCTCTTATCCATGTTGTCCTTCGGAATAATACTTCCTGCCGCAACATGGAAACGAAAATTTGAATAATTGTATTTCCCACTGAATTCTAGAAGACTTGCATTTTTATTTGTCTCGTCACGTCGCAGTCAGTCAGTGCCTTTTATCCCTTCAGCCAGGGGCTCGACGCCGTTAGATCCCGGGGTTCCTGGCCGGGACCGTTTATAATACTGGTATACCAAAAAAAAAAAAAATAATAATAATAATACAGGGCCCTAGTAACGAAAAAGTGGATAAATCCACTTGCTAAATTTATTTAGCTAGCTATCCAGCTAAATTTCCAAAAAAAATCCAAATTTATCCAGCTAAATTTATTTAGAAGAAAAATTCTCTAACACGTGGTGTAGCCAAAATCGATGTTTCGTGGGTCTTTGATCCCAAAAAATCGAATGACGGCAAAACGTCCGCCCGTGAAGAACGCTAGCCGCTGAACCGTTTAGCCAATTTTCTCCAAAATTAATATACCCCAATCGATGTGGCTGATATCGCGGCGCCTTGAATTATAAACTGATTTTTATTTTGGGAGGAGGGAATTTAATGAGGCCCTTGGATATTTTCAAAATTTTTCAAAAAAGTTGGATAGTGTGAAGGACGTTTAAGGAAATGGTTCAGGTCTAATTTTCGTTAAAAACTGATTTTTCGAAAATTGCAAAAATTCAAAAACTTTTCGGCGTCTTCCTACAACTACAATTACGAAGTTAAGAGATTTTTTCCTTTAATGAATTTTATCCCTTAAAGATAGATTTTGAAATAAGGGCATGTACAATTTTTCGAAACTTTGAGTATGTTTCGCGTAATTTTGCGTGAAAGTACGGGCGTGAAAAGTACTTGCTGTTTTAGCAGCAATAGTTTCGCGTTTCGATCACCAAATTTCGGGGTGCTCTCACGGCCAAACCGTTAAAAGGAGAAAAAAATCTTGACATTAAAGGTAGGTAATTTTATCTTCTTTTATTTCATATAGGGCCATTAATTACAAGGAAAAAGGCATGATTTTTACCCGTTTTTTAATTAAAAAAAAAAGTGTTTCCGGGCAAAAATGTTGTCAAAATTGGTATTCGCGTTCAGCAACCCATAAAACATATAGGGAACCAAATATATAAACTCTCGACTGGACGATTAAGGCCCGCAAGCCTATACTTGAGTTTTCCGATATTGTCGCCACTGGGAGGTGGAACTGTGTTATCGTGACCTCAATCAAGAAGCTTTCCTTAGATATTACAGGACGTGGCCTTGTCCTTGTCTTGTGGTTATGGACACTTCCACTTCTTTTTCTCTAGTTTTGATAGTTTTTCATGGCTTCCGTATGCTAGTTTCGACAGGACTTGGGCTTGATATACTAGATTGGCTGCGTTCATCTTCAGTTTTAGGAATTTTGTATCGTTTATTCTATTGTGTGCTTTATTAAGCACTTGCCAATTGCATTGCGATTCCTATGTATCGGTAATATGTCACTAATTTAATTCTGATGGCTTCTATTGTAATTTCTTCTTTGGAGGAGGTTTATCTAAGTTTGCTGCAAACTACGGCACCTTATTTTGTTTCGAAATTGCTATTTGTACACCAGCGAACATCGTTCTTCCTTGAGATCCCTGTATTGTCTGTTCATTTTATTGTCTATGTATGCGTATTATGTTGGGTCCATAATCGACTCTACCGCCAGTTGCGTTGGGAGAAATGTGGATAAAGGCCACTGAGTATGTGGAGTAATGCTAGAAATAGGTCAGTGGACGTCTCAAAAAGGCTTTACGTGCTACAAGCTGAAGGTCTTTACTGCAGAGTTGGAAATGAGCATCGGCGTCAGGAGACCAACTTATTGGGGAGGGGGCGGACGAAAAAATATATATTCGCTATAGACCAGGTACTATAAAAATATTGGAGGGACGCCTCTCCAACGGTTATGAAATGAATCCCGTTTGTTTTATGAGATGCCCTTGTGTAACCCGTGAAATCTTCGTTTCTTTCTCGTATACGTACGTATATAGGGAGTATATTCGTACGTAGAGAAAGTACGTAAACGTATGCAATACGTGTCCATTGTTTCGATTTGCCCATTTCGCGGTGTGTTTGTCGCAGGCTTTATTCCCGTTCTTCGGGCTATTTCTTTTATATCTACTGATAAGATGAATAGCAATGCGCTTAATGGGCCTCTCTGGTCTGGATTGATTGATATTTCCAGACGCGTCAACCGCTAAAGTCATTGGGCCCGGAAATGAGGTGCATGTTTTTTATTGCGATATTCCCCGCTGGATAGCGAGATCCGCCACCATGTCGGCTTGCGAGGACTTCCCCAATATGTGTCATTTGACGTGTGGTAGTAAAGTACGTGTGTGTGTATAAGGGGTCAGGACAGGATAAAGAAGAGGCGGAGAAGTGCATGGCTCTTTTGTTAAGGTACTTCTTCGGGATTCGCGTGATGTTGATAGGAGAAACCAGGAAAAACTACCAATCAGAGCAGCTGGCCGTTAGAATTTTCCTTCAGACCGGTTGAATTCGACCTAGCTATCTACCATATGTTGAACATTCTGCCACCGTCGAGACTTGAACACTAGGACCTTTCGGTGTGAGTAGCTGCAGTGACATCAAATGATGCCCTAAGCTAAGTGTTGGTCTGTATAATTGGTTCAGATCGCAATAGGTATTCTTCTATGGCTATATCGCCTTAACTGTTTGGCTGATTTTCTCCAAATAGTTTGGTTAATATTTTAAAAGGAGTGTATTCCAGTGAGCTCTTTAGATATTTGCAGCCTCTTCATCCCCCTTTTCACGTATGACTTCGATTCTGGACTCTCTCCACTTCAGTGGGATGCTCCCTGTGTCCTGACGTTTGGTTCACAATCTGCTTCTGTCCAACGTTCACAGAGAATCTCAGATGATTCTATTATGTTTCCATTGAGTATTTGTCTAGTCCTGCTTTCTATGTTTTTAAGGGGACATTTGTTTCTTTCAACTTTTCTCTTGTTTATGTCGAGCCCCACATATCTCAGAACTTTTGTAAAGAAGGTGAAATAGTTTTTGAGATGCAGTGGTTTGTTTGATTCCATGCCATGTCATTGGACAGTAAGACAAAGATTTCACAACATTAGGATATAATATTTTCTTCTCCATTATTGCTAAAGTAAAGAAACTGTCCTTGTTTGGACAACTATTTCAGCTCTATTCAATGAAAATAATATCAATTTTCCTTTTATTTATACATTGAAGGGAAATCTGAGAGTTTTACGTGGAATAGCATTCACAAAATTCAAGTTAGAAAAGTAAAACTTGGCACAAAACACATCAACAAAATATAGTTTTTGAATACAAAATTTCACTCTCCTAGTTTTGTCTTTAAACTTAATTTGTAAAATTGATTTTGACCAAATATCTTAAAATAGGATATTTTCAACCTTCTTTCAGAAAAGTACCTTCTAAGAAATGGTTTCAAACTTATCTCATTAGACAGAGTGTGTTTTGAAGCTTTTAAAGAATTTGATTATCCTTTGAAGGCATATAAAGTCCAAAAAGTGGTAAAACATGCAGCGGTGATGAAAAAAATTAGTATTCAATAAAAATTCCAGAGTTTAGTTTTCTCTAAATTTCAAGTAAGATAATTGAAATTTAGAACCTAGAACTTCAACATAATATTGTTTTTGAATGCCTAATTTCCTAGCTCTTACCATTAGTGTAAAAAATGTATGTAAAATTGATGATTATTGTCAAAACCCTCAAAATAGACTACTTTTTAAACCTACTTTTAAAGAAGAGTACCTTTATAAAATATATTTCATTTGAAGAAGCATATTTTGAAACCCAAAGAAAAATGGATTTATTTGCCCACTGTGACATATAATGCCCCGAGTTAGAGAAAGCTGAAAGATATGACCATTGCGGTGAGTTATTTTTAACACACACAATTCCATTATTTTAAGCTACTATTGCTGATTTACGTATATTACAATTAAAAATATTTAAATACTAACTATAATATAACTCAAAATTATGTTAAAATTAATAAATATAATTATGATCATTAACAACAACAACAACAACAACAACAACAACAACAACATTGTGTTAAAATAATAATGTTTTAAAAAGAGCTCTCTTCGCTTAATAAAATTTTAATGAATTCTCATGAATTACTAGGTCATACAAAACAGCAGAGTTTTATTGGAAAGTTCTGGTTATGCAGCAGGAATTAGCAGCTTTCCAAGAGACGAAACAGTGTTGGATGGTTAGTATAATTTTTTGCATCATCCTAACATATAATTTCATTGCTAGAGCTATTGAAAGAGCTTTTTTTCTTTTTTTTTCTTTTTCCTTTTTTGTTTTTTTCAGCTTTGGCAAATATTTTGGAAAATACTGCCCTTTTTGCAGATATAATGCTTCATTTACCAGATATATCTCAAAAAGTTCTTGCAGCAAATTATGAATGGCAAGTTTTGTTTCAGTGGAGTATAAGTTTTGCCAATCAAACCCAATTGCTTGATAAGCAAACTGTAAAGTTACTTCATCTTGTAAGTACAATGACTACCAAATATTATATTTATTACTTTCAGTTTCAATTTGTTTTGAACACAAGTGGCCTTGTCCTCTGGTTTCTTTCTCTCTCCTCAATGTCTTCAAAACGGTTTGATTATATCTTGACAAACAGTATCTGTTTTTCACTGTGGATGTCAATGTTTTATGAGAAATAGTTGTTCATTGGATTAATTGTCTTATTAGTAACATTAAACATTTAACTCAATTTTAGGCAAATATGGAATTGAATGCTACTGAAAGAGATCCAGATTATGAGAATCCATACAGAAAAAAGGAGGAAAAGTACCAGTTTCAACATGAACAGAAAACATCTAGTAAGAAGAAAAAGAAAGTGAAGAAACGAGGTCCAAGATTATCAGTTGGTGAGCTGTAGCTTTACGGGTGTGGAAATGTCAAATTTATTTAATTTCTTGGATGTATGTATATAGTGTGAAAAGTATGTTTCTTGGGCACTTATTTGAAAATAATTAAATACTGGTTTTCCATTTACAAGTCATATTTAAGCAATATTGTTGAGTTGTGTGTTTTGTAGATGTAGTGTGAGAATAATTTGCTGTTATATAAAACATGGTAAATAATTGAAATATTTCCCAAAATGTAATGTCAGTATCATACATTTAATGTAAGTTACTGAAATATTAGTACATGTTAAAATAAAAATTGAATTTTGTCTCAAGAATGTGTTCCTGTATAAATATATTGTATGTTGAAATGAATGAAAGTGTTTGTGGCTAAACATTGCTTTATTTTATTTACCACTTTCCATAATTTTATCTATTAAATATTTGCAATGTTTGTGATTTCCAATATGTACATTTTGATATGTGAATCAACCAAAGATAATTTTTCACATTTCTTTGAGTTGTGTGTTGAATAAAGACCAAATTTTCATGCAGTAAAACTCTCTAAGACATGCAAAAACATGCAATAAAAACATCGAAATGTTGAAAAATGGTGTTATGTAGCCTAAAAACTTCAGTTAAATCCATTTATCAATTTCTTTTACATTTTTGATGTGAAATTTAAGGTGAATGAAATATTATTTTAGTGTTTTTATTATAATTATTTTGTACTTATAGTTTAAAGAAATCATATTTGATATTTTAAATATTCACACAAAATTAAAATATTACAAAAAATACAAAGTAAATACAAAAATTGAAAAATACAAAAATACCTTCAGAAACTGAAAATAATGAAGTTAATACCAGAAATGGTCCTAAATTTTCTCTGAGAAATGACTATATCTTCTATCATCTAATATATATTTCAGATTGAAAATAACTATATTAACACTTCTCTGTGTGCCGAGCTGTGTACTCTGACGTTCTATGTGCGTGCGCAGCTAAAAATGGCCAAAAACTGCATTTATGCTCTCGATTTCCCAGAGTAACATCTGTTTCGAGAAATTTGATGAATTTAAAACCCAATACAGCTTAGCGCCCAGATGTAAATGTGACTTGCGCATGCAGTCTCAGGTTGGTACGTTCAATGAAGACTGACGAAACGGATATATGATCCAATTGGGAAGATAGTGTTGGCTGACTGACCGCAACTAAGGGCTGTGGAAAGTGTTTGTGGCAACACTGCATATCCCTCCTCCCAATTGGTATCTCTCAGAAATTTTAATTAGAAAGTAGGTTTTAGGTAGCATTGCCCAAAACGTGCAATTTCGTGCAAAATAAAACAAGTTCTAAAATAATATCCTTTCATGATTCTAATTTCTGTCAAGGTTTCATCTAATTATGTTAGAAAAGACAAGATGTTATAACATGGGAATCCGGTCTTTAGTGATGAGTAAATGTATGTATTACTGGATTCTGAACTCAAATAAGTCACATATCAAAATAGACATGTCCAGCATGATTGTTTAGTTTTGCTAAGAAAGCTGTGTTTCGTAGCAAAGGGAACTAAACATGTCCCAAACGTTAGTACAACCATTTCATCAAAACTAAAAATTGAATACTGCATAATATACTATAAATAAAGATGTAGAAATATATAAATTTGCCAATTTATAAAAGAAGAAAAATTAATGCCCTTCTCCAATATGTCATAGCACAACCATCGTGTGCAAATCTTAATACAAAACTAATATTAGAATTTTATGTAAGGTAAAAATTAGTTACAGAATCACTTAATCATCTGTAAAAAAAAAATGTTGGAGCTTTTGAAGGGGAGTATCAGGCAGTGTGTGTTGCCTTTAAAAATGAGAAAAAATTGATTATTGCTAAATTTGTTGAAAAAATGAAATATGCCACTTTCTTTTTATAAAAATGGTCATTCATTCAATCTCCAATTGGAGTGTTGCTTGTGGTAAGTCAGCATTGACAGAAGGAAAACAAAACAAAGAATATTGCATAATTCGCAAATTAGTGGTAAATATGTTGTGAAAAGAAAATAAGTTGTTAGCTTAGTTTTTGTAGGAACAAACAACCAAACAACAGTTTTCATATTAAAATGAATTTTGTTATGTCAAATGGACACTTGTCGTGAGCAGTTGGCCATATGTCCTTTACATTAATGCAATTTTCTAGAAGACATAGTTTGATGTTTTGTGGAATTAACACTAAAAAGCCTGTTTACTTAATACTAATATGTTCTGCAAAATTATTTCTTGTCCATGAATCAAAACGCACTTAATTTATCACAATTGTCCTAGAAAACAACAACAAAAGGACAGGATAATTGATCTCTTTTTCTAAAGTTCCACAATTTATGAATAGGTGATAATTCAGCAGAATAGAATAATGTAGAAAAGTCAATCAAGTGTTCAATAAAGGACATTCCCAGTGGGGTCATTTTCTGTGTAATTGGCCAAGTAATTTGGACTCTTCACTTTGGCTGAAATTTCCTCTCTCCATTGTCAAATAAAATAGGATTATTTTGTTTAGGAATATTTACTCTTGAACACCTTAAACAACTTCTGTTAATTTTTCACGAAATTTGTGCTTTTAATGAAAAACACCTCACAAACTGTATTAAATGTGGTTGTTAAATAAATGAATCAATGTTTTGCTGACACTATATTATAACCAAATGTTCCATTATATTCCAAAGTCCTTGCAGAAACAACTTCATTGACAATTAAATATTTTAAGATCAAAAAGGCAAAAACACTAATTTTTCAAAAATCCTTTCATAAATACTCTTGTTTATTTTTATATCTTAAAATCCATGCAAAACATGACATTTTTGTGTGTAAAAAATGTTAGTCATTATTTTTTAGGCTTCACTAATGGTACTGAAATTAAAATTGTTTGGTCATTTTTGTACTTTCCTATATTCCATCAATTACCCAACAGATGTTTTAACCATCATCAATGTGTATTGAAACCAGTTTATTGGAGTTTGAAGATAATTAAAAATTTTTTGTCCATGTAAATAAAATTAAGTTGGAAAACTTTCCTTTTTCTATCGGTTTTTGGTAATATGGAAATAGTATTATAGATAAATACTTTAAGAGGACTAACTACTTTTTTTTTTAATTGTACAAGAAATAATTTAAAGATATAATGAGAAACAGTAGATTGCATCCTGCTCATTCTTTAGCCGTCTTGTGATGTATTCTCTTCAGCAAAACCTCCAAGTGCTTGAGTTTCAAATTGCCAACTTTTGGAAACACACAGATTTTAGGAAACATTTTCCGATGGACTTCTACCATATTTATAAACTTTGCTCTACTAAAAGAAAAATAACTTGAAACACTGATTCTTGGTTTTGTTGGTATGATGATTTTAGAGGATTCATGGTAGTGAGAGTAATAGTGGTACTGATAGGTGGTAATAATAGGGTGACCAGATGTCCTCTTTATCCTTTTTATACTTTTGTTCTGGGTCCAAGCAGATTATTCTAAACTCTCAAAACGCCTTCCGTTTTTATAACTTCCTTGTCTGGGAGCACGAAATAAAATATGTTGTGTAGAGATAGTTAAGTAATGTAGCAGAAAATCGATTTCGAGATTTCAATAGAAATTCATATTTTAGATTCCCTTGATACTACTGAAAAGGTTTTTTTGTTGTTTTACTTTCTCGTATACGCACGGAGTAATATCGTAGTATAGAGAAAGTTATGTAATGCTGCCGAAAACGGCAATTTTTCGACAGAAAAACTCATATTGTATGGCCCTCATACAGAAAAAGTGGATAAATCCTCTTCTAATATGCAGTAAATTCTCTCAAATGCAGTGAAACCTTCTAAAACGTTATATAGCCAGAGTTCATAAATTGTGAGTCCTTGAAAACCGAAAAAGAGGCTGTTTTAAAAAAGTCCGTTCTTCTGTGAACAACTCCAGCGCCTAAACTACTTGTACAATTTTTTCCAAAATGAATATTCCTCGATCGATCTGGCTCCACTGGAAGCTTACTATTTTGAAACACTTCTTTAAATTTTGGGGGTACTTTACATGAAAACTCTGGGACATTTTCAAAATTTTCTCAAAAATTGGTCAATTTTAAAACAAATGTCTTGTAAGAATAGAGTAAATACATTAAAAAGGTGGTATGTCCGATAATTATTTCTTTCATTAAATTGATGAACATTTTCTTCGAAAGTTAAGTAGTTTTCGTGCAATATTGCGTGAAATATGTGCAATATTAAAAAATACAAAAAAAAGTTCTCAAAACGGCTTCATTTTCTTCTTTAAACTTTTGGTAGAGATAGTGCTAAATGCACTGCATAAGATAATATAAACGCCAATTTTCTCTATTCTTTTGTTTTTCAAAATTTACAATTTTTTTTTTTTACTTGTCTCTATAATATTTACATTAGCGGAGATTTGTTCGTTATATCGCACCTATGAGTACATGTGCTTCAAATAATGTCTTATAAAGTTTTTCGGAAACTCAAAAATTGGGTCCGGGAAACTCTCAAAATGCCGTCCTGTTTTGTAACTTCCTTGTCTGGGAGCACGAATTTTACTTTCTCGTATACGTACGTAGTATATACGAAATAAAATATGTAGTGTAGAGAGAGTTATGTAATGCAGCAGAAAATCGATTTCGAGATTTCAATAGAAATATATATTTTAGATTCCCCTGATACTACTGATGTATGACCTTAAAATTTCGCAATTTGAGAAACGGTCAACCGCCATTTTTTAAAACAGCTCCAAATTTATTGAATTTTTTCGTATGGATAATGTTAAATACACTAGAATACACTACACTTAAATACACACACAATACACTTTAAGATAACACAAAAGTCATTTTGCTGTTTTTTTTTTTAAATTACGCAAATGTAATTTGATTGGAAAATCTGTTACGCTGTTAATACGCACCGTTCCAGTGATTTGTATACATTATTGCATTTGTGAGTGGACATAAGTTTCCCGAAAACTCACAAGTTTTCTGTGCAAAAGCTTCAAATTTCGTATTTACTGTAGTAACGCTTAATAAGGCATTTTCTTAAAAACGGCTCCGAATTTTTCGATGAAAATTTCCATGTATGAGGAAATTTTACTCTTCTTTAATATTTTTAAAGTAATATTTCGGTTCTATCATTAGGAGTCCGAAATAGAGGAAATTTGAAAAATGTACTTTTGGCGGTGATAGATGGCAGTTCGCAAGAGAATGGGGCAAGACCGAAAAACTTTCCCACACCAAAAAAAATGAGAAAACTAACTAGTACGAGAAAGTATGTGTCATTCTGTAGAACACCTAGTTTCAAATTATTTATTTTGACTCCTGTTTACACTAATACCCCCGTGGCACCACTATCACCGGAATATTCTCTCTTCTATCGACAGGTTCACTTATTCACTCTTGTTCTCATTTTTAGTGAACCGTTGGTGATTCTGGCGAGGAAGGAAAGAAATGCGATTTTTTCCCCTGGACATATATTTACTAATGATTTATTGTGATAGTTTAAAATGCCAAAGTGGAAATGCAAGTTGAACGCTGCCTTAGCCAGTCAAATCTTGTATTCAAAACGGGAAGGAAGGAATCAAAAACTCAAAACAAAGTTTGTGTAGCAGGAACCTATGTCTCTATTTCAAACAAAGATTTCTCAGTCTTTGCAAGTATTAGTACTTTCGGTCTACATTAGTCAGAATACTTCCAAAAATAAACAATGTAACATATACAAGCCCACAATGTGTCACATGTTACATTATTATTTCAAATTGTATGGACTGTCATTTTTCACACCAAATGTTCTCCATTTTTAAGCCCCTATGCCCCTTTTCATCGATAAGAATCTCGTCACCCTAACTAAATATATAACGTTAATGAAGCTCCACTTAAAAATGGCTTGAAGACCCAGTTCTTGAGGGCGTCGCAGCAAATAACACTTCTGTTGTATTTGCAGGAGCCAGGTTGCGATGTCTAACACAGAGTTTCCATTTACTTTAATTCTCACAAAACTAAATTGTAACGATACTGAATATTGTGCCCAGGATAATCGCAAACAAAATATTGCGTAATCACGAGCTGGCGCCTTTTGCCTCTTTTCTGAGCCGTCGGGTGGCTGGTTCGTTCCGCGCGGTGCTCGCCGCGACACCTCGGCGCCGGGCAGGCGAGGGGGGCTGTGTTTGTTTTCGCCAGCGCCGACGCGGGTCTATCCCTGGGGATCTAGCTGGGAAGGGGCTGCGCAGTTTGGAAACTCCGGGAGAGACCACCTGCGTTTGTTTGCCAAAAGTGTGCGAGTGAGAGAGCATCACGGAAAATTCCGCTCGACACACCGGCGAAACGCAAGAGATTATTGGACCAAATTTAAGTAAGACGTAGGAACCTTTCGCCAATAGAAGCACGTTTTAGTAAAATTTCTGGAAACTTCTAGAACATTTGAAAAACTGGGGGGAAAAGGCTTGTGAGCGCTGGCGTGCGCCGAGCAGGCACATCAGAACGGTGGGAGAGATCCCAGTAGGCGCATCAGAACGGTGGGAGAGATCCCAGTAGGCGCATCAGAACGGTAGGAGAGGTGAGCGCTGACGTGCGCTCAGCTCGCAGAGCAGTAGAGCCAGAAAAGGGCAGTGTCCCTTTGCTTTAAATTGAGGACGATTAGTTCATCCGGTCACTCGTTTCTCGAGTATATCTCCCTTTTGATCTCTGCCGATCACGCCCGCGTCGCCCGTCACAATTCACGCGACGATTATCATCGCGTTACTGGACACCTGAATCTTGAGCTGTCGTTGCTTCATCGTCATCATCACTGCAGCACCGCCGTCGCCGCTGCCGCCGTCGCCGTGGTCATATTGCGCCACCGCAACCGCCGCCGCCGACGCGGGAGTCAAGAGCTTTCCCCGGCACCCACGGGACACGCCGTCTGGTGTGAGGTTCGGCGACCAGTGGAGGTTGCCCACCCCAGCGGACCTGCCTGCAAACGGTGACTGTGTTTTGATTGTCGAGCTGCGGCAAAATCTTCAGTACGCCCTTCAGGCGCAACGCTTGGTTATGAAAGAAACTCTTACCCAGGAAGTGCTCGCCGCGCATTGGCGACTTCCTTACACTATTAAGTTCCCTGTAATGTGTTAGTTTTATAGCATAAAAATAGAAGAAGTAATTACTCAGACCTTGATTTTTTGTATGCTAAAAATTTAAATCTTCCATTAAAATTCGTGTTCTAAATATTTTTTTTAAATTCATCACGTAGCTAAATCCGTCCACCATCCATTCTTCTAAAATCTACATGCTTCCTGAGCTAGCCGGCCACACGAGCCCAGGTAAGCACAGGTAGGTTCTGGTAGATCGGGTTCGGTGCAATATACAATGAAACTTTAACAGAAAACAATATAAACGAAAAAAGGATTCTTGTATTGCGGCGTTCGTGGCGTACGATGCCCAAAATTGGTTAAACGTGGTATTATATGCTCACGTTTTCTTCAGCCCCGGAATACCTATCCCCCACTCCTTTGCCAACATCAGTTGAATTAAGAATAAATGATACGAACGAACGTTGTAGACAAAATCTGATAACAAGAAAAGTTAGCTCCTGTGTAATAGAAACTATTTTGCATCGGAAAACGAACTACGCATTTGATATTGTGACGTCATGGGATTAGACAACCCCATAACGCCACCATCAACTACGAAAAGAAGCCCACGAACAGAGAGTAGAAGGGTATGCGGCGGAGCCATGGTTTGTAAACGCGCCATCTACCCACAGCTTTCCGAACTATGACGCCCGAATAATGTTTTTCCGGGAGGTCACGAAAAGAGGAGAATATTGACCCCTCCAAAATTTCCCCAGGCGCGAGTACTATAAGTATCGCGACGCGCCTCGGAGGAGCTCTCTTTGATTGCAGCAGCAACGGCGACTAGACTGAGTTTTGAAGGCGATTGTAACTTGATAGCATAGGAGTTTATTTTAACTTGGTAGTTAAAAGTTAGCTTGTGAGGCGTATCTTCGAAAGTGAGGTAATTAAGAAGTGGAGTGCACAAACACTCGTCGCATTCACAATATTTGAGAGAGCAAGCGAAGTGATTGTTTGACTCCGAAATAATTTCAAATTTGTAAAATTCGCGCAGAAGGACATTAACTAAATCCAGCATCTCATATTGCACGCTGAGACCACACATGCCCAAAGTGTGGTAGGTAGGCCGAGCATTTAAAGCATAACTTCAGCTACATTAATTATTATGGAACGCGGGGCGAGCGGCAGAAAATCCCCAAGGGGAAGGGAAAGGAAGGAAACTGGTAACGTCGTGGGACAGCAAGCAAGCGGGCAACCGGGGCGACGGCAGAAAATCCCCAAGGTTACCTACAGGCGAGCGATGCGGAGCTGTTGAGGTAAAAGAACTGGCAACTTTTATGCGGCGATCAGTTGGGGAAAGAGAATAGCCGTAAAATACACGACAATTCGTGCTAAGAGTGGGTGAAAAGACCAGAATAGGTGGGAGAAGTATTCCGAACGATGTGAGTGGCAGTCTCAAGTTCATTTACTGCACGTGTCATTACATTCATTCAAAGAGGCCTTACCTTGTACAATTTTACTTAAATAATTCACGACTTTCACATGTTGTACAGTTGATATTATCTGGAAAAGTCAGTTTATTGTATTGTGTTAAAAGTAATTGCTGTCTGTGATATGTAAAGGGGTCAGATTTAAGTAACGTGTATATTACGTTTTATTGTTTTTTCTCTTTAAAGTTCAGTGTTATAGTGAGTGCGAAGCCCAAGGCTAGCACCTGTGAACGGGATTCCTTAAAACAAGTGTAAAATTCATTGAAATGAGGATTCAATGAGGAAATTGTAAATTGTAGTTGGTGAAAGTGTGTTCAGGCAGTCGAGGTGACTTTTTTTGCCTTGCTTTGTTGTTTTTTTTTCAGTGACCAACTACTTAAAGTGCACTATCCTGTTATAAAATTGCGTCACTGTAATTTTTTCTTTGAATATATGCTAATTTTTATTCGTATTTTATCTGATTCATTGTGTCAAGGGTTCAGACCTTTCTCATACCCAAAAGATCCTGCTTCCTGAGAATTTTAAGCTCGCTTCACGATTCATTCTATCACGCCCACACAACGTGTGGAAGGTAGTAGGTGGGTGTGTTAGAATATAAAATTCATTTTGTGAAAATAGCCACCCCCCACTCCTCTCGCAACCAGCGAAGCAAGGGCTCAAGAAAACGTGCGCGGATAATATCGATAGCGCAGGTCGACTGCCGGCAGTGGCAGGCAACCTCGCCACTATTGCACGGTGCGGCGAGCAGCTTGCCCGCCGGTGACAGCGTACGTTGCATGCTGCTGACAAGGCCACCGAAGGTACACGTAAGCTTCTGAGCTCGAGTCGATGACTTCTTGGCTGTCCGGGTGACGCCGCGTATGAGCTGAGCGGCCGAGTTTCCCTCATGTGGCAGGCTTCCTCAGGGCAGTGACGTCGCGTAGCTTCGCATGGGGTATAATGTATCGTCCGGCCTGGGCGCCTGGGTGGAGCAGGTGCGCCGTGATTGGCGGAGGGGTCCCTCTGATTGCCTAGCGGTCTGTGCCAACCCGGGTCTCGCGCTGGCCGTCCTCGTGGCCGGACGGTGTGGGGCAGTCCCCTCGCAGCCGGGCTGCCCTGAGGAAGCCTGCGACATGACAGGCGAAACGTCGACAGCTCAGCCCACTACGCGGCGTCACCCGGACAGCCAAGAAGTGGAGGCCACCGAAGGTTCCGGCGGCGTCTGCAGTCACAGTGCCCACGTCTCGGGCCGGGAGGACAGGGTTCCGTCCACGTCCGCTCTCTCGTCGTGTAACCGAAACACTACCAGGTGACGGTAACACCAGGGACTATGGCACGCCGGTTGAAGCAGGTTACGCCAGGACTGCGGCACGTTCGGGTGAACCATGTGGGGGACGCTCCGCTGCTACTGCAGAGAGGGTGGTCATCAGTATTTGCCCGGCCTGCATCTCTTGTTGGGATGCACATCTGGCTTTTGTGTTTGTAGATTTTATTGTTTAATTCTTAGAAGCAGAACTCATACTGATCAAGCCTGTCGGATAGCATAGGAGTTTATTTTAAATTGGTAGTTAAAAGTTAGCTGGCTGGTAATAAATATTAATTTATTAAACTAGATAGTTTTAGTAGGGAACTGAGACTGGATGATGAACTGTTAAAAATAAGAGGGCAGGTCTTTGTAAATTGAGCAAGTCAGTGGGTATTCTTTTGTTTTTAAATCTTGGTGGTTTGTGAGCATAATTGTTCATATTTCTAAAAAGTGGATGATTCATTTGCACTTTCAGATTTTCAGATGCTTTGACGTAGACTTTTTGATGAATTGTGTGAGCTTGATTTTTGTTTTAAAAATTTCAAGAGGGACGTCGGGTTTAAGATTACAAGAAATATTTCTTCTGGAAATAATTTTCTGCCACTAGAAATTTTTAAATTTTGCTTTTAATACTGTAGCCCATATCTCACAGCCGTACATTGTTGTGCTTCCAACGACAGCCTTCTAGACGTATAATTTTGATTTGTTACTGAGTTTCTTGGATCTCAATAGGGGTAGAAGGCGCATTATCCTCTGAAACATGATGAGTCGTAAGTTTTTGATATGATCACCCCCATCGGAGGCGCGTGTCCGTTTTTATATCGTGATATTTGCTTTTTTGTCCATTTTATGCATTCTTTTTTATTTTGAGGCACGGAACGTTGTTTTATGCGCCAGTCTTCCATGAAAAAATTGTTCATGGGAATTTGCTTAAGGTCGTTTCTTGAGCACAATAGTGATACGGCATTCTTATCAATTGAATCTTTAGTGCGGGCGCGAATGCTACGTTAGCAGCGAAGAGAAACAACTTCGTGTTCGAGGTTTTATTTATTTATTTAGTCAAAAACTGTATGTGACGTATGGGGAGAAAATCATCTGCGCACGCTTTCTTGAGTTTCAGAATCCCTTCCCAACAATTTAAATATGAATATTTGAAAAATGAAATAATAATAATAGTAATAATAATAATAGTAATAATAATAATAATAATAATAATAATAATAATAATAAATTTTAAAAACCGAGAGATTAACATTTCAAAAACTAGATATTTTCGTTGTCGAATTATAGGAAACTTATTTGTAACGGTAAACGAACAGATTTGATTTTTCTCTATTGCTAACAAATAGAAACTCACCTTAAGTTCTACTACCACAACAAGCGAAAGGAAAGCTCAACAAAACGTGCGCATAGTGAAGCCACATTTACGTCCAGAAGTAAATCAAGAGGCCATCTCAGCATTTGCTCAATGGATCAGGGAAACTGGACAAAAACCCGATCGAGATGGGGGTCATTGACCCGGAAGCTGAAGTACATTACTTGTTGCATTTATGTCTTTTTTGAAAATTATACAATGCAAATGTAAACTAATTCATTATACATCATTGTTTTGTTAAAGTAAACATTATTTTCCTTTTTGACGATCAGTATAGTCTCTAATTGTATAGAAACAGTATAGTATAGCATTGATGAGTATGGAAAAGAGATGAGGTGAGAGAACACTGCCTTGGGGAAGACCGGTTTCAATTGGCCTGAGGGATAAAAGATGGAATTTCGTTTGAAAGAATCGATTTTGAAGGAGACTGCGAAGCACAGAAAAGAAGCAGGGGAAATTTTGGAGAGTTTAAATAGTAGAAAAGAGTGGTGTACTGTGTCAAACGCAAAGCTAAGGTCAAATAATAATACTGGAATGGACATACCATAGGGAAAAACTGAAAATGTCTCTACTGCTAGTCGAAGTGCTTGAGCTGTTGACGAATGACCAGCCATAACGCCGAATTGTTCTTGTACTATTACTTCTTTCTTTATTAAAATTTCCTTCATTCTATTAAGGATGATTCGTTTCAGTTTTCCCAAAAATGGGTAGGCTTATAGATCGAAAATTGTTCGCATTTTTTTGGGTTTTACCCTGTTTTGGTAGTAAAACGGTCATAGCTTTTTTCCAGGTGGGTGGTCAGTAGCGAAGACTGAGACAGGCATTGTAGATGATCAGAATGAGATTAATGGTTTGGAGGATATAATTTTGACGATCGACGATGGAATTCTGTTGTGACCTCCTGCTTTGTGGGGATTGATGTTTCTGATAAGCTAGGTTATTTCTTCCTTCGTCGTCGCCCAGGATGTGTTCAATTCGTTTGCGTTGACATTTTCACTTGCCCCTCCTTCGTTAGTAACAGTCATTTTCATCGGTCACCTCATTGTGTTTGTAGTAGGATTTCATCTGTTGTTGGAGCAGTGAATCTTTCTTGAACATCAGCGAAAATTTCAGTTTGCCCTAATGGATCGTATGAAAACCTTCAGTATGGCGATTCTAGGGCTGTGATGGGTTGAGGATCAGCTCGTAGTGGTTTCTGTAGTTTCCAGAAGTCTCTTCATCCTAGTATTTGGTTTTCTTTAATGTAGTTCTCCCATTTTTGATTGTGATATTCTCTGAGATTCACTTGTAGTGTTCTTCTTGCTTTAAGAAATTGTTTATCTTCAGAGTCTCTTGTCCTGTAGTAATATCTTTGTGCAGGGCGGCGGTTCCTGATTAGGTTAAGAATTTCTATTGGAAGTTTACTGTGATTGTTAGATCCCTTCGGACTTGAAATATACTCTCTGGATTTTTGATGAATGATTTGATTTTGTAATTAAGATAGTTGATCGCTGAGTCCACTTGCTGTTTGCTTTCTACCTGCAGGGTGGAGGGGAGATGAGATGAGGCCAATAATTTGAATTTTTTAGAATTAACATTGTATTTTGGAAAAGGAGGAAGACAGTAATGAAAAAGGGTAGGTTGCAGTGCGGTTAGAATAGGAAAATGATTCGATGATAGTTCTTGTAGTGATTGTGGGACTGTAGGATGCATGTCGTTGGTATGAATATAAAAATATAAGGTTTGATGTGGTAAACCTTGATAAATATGCGTTGGAGTTGAGCGTGAGGTTACTTGGAGATTGATGTTGGATTCTGTATAATACTTCGTTTTCTACTTCTACCAACAAGGATTAGGCTTCAATCGTTCCGGTGTCCACTTTTTGTTTGACCTGCCTACATCTCTTCTTCCTTGTGGAATATATTGAAGAGCTAATGCCGGCAATTCCTCCCTAAATGTTCGTACTATTTCTTATTAGTACGTATTTTATCTAACACAGGTGTAACATTTAACTCTTCTCTTATATCCACCTTCCCCTATTTATATAGGAGGGTGTATCCTAGAGTACTTCTTAAAAAATTCATTTCCGCCGCCTGAATTCTTTTACCTCTTTTCAAGATTACTTTCGATTCGCTTCGATATAAAAGTATAGGAACAGCAATAGTATTAAAAAACTTTATAAGTGTCTCTTTACGTGTTTTATTTTTTAAATTCCTGTAAATGTTTCCACGTATATTTCTAAACTTATTTAATTTATTCTTTGTAATTATACAGAATTTTTCTGACGTATCAGTAATACTGCCCCATTCCACTCTTTTGCTGTTAAAGTCTCCTACTATAATATGGGATTTACTCAACTGTAATAGTTTGCTGATATCAATCACTTGTTCTCATATCTACACTTGGCGGCTTATATACTGATGGAAAGGTAATCGATCTTTGCGCTATGCCCAATTCCACAACAGTGACCTCGAAGGTCTCTAGTTGTGGAATTTGTAATCTGGTATGAGGAATATTTTTCTTCATGGCTATTGCAGTACCACCTCCATGGGTAGGTCGGTAGTCTCAGTAAATATGAAAATTAGGCAAAGAGTCGTTTATTGGGTTTTAACATGGTTTCCTGTAATAGTAAAATTTGTGGTGAGTAGTCATTTATAAACTGCATTAGTTCTGCTTTTTTCTCTTGCATACCACTTCCCATATTGCAGATTACAACTGGAATTATTTTGATTTATTCTTTTCAGTATTGAGCCATTAGATTTTAAGCTTTGATAGGGTTTCTGCGATTGCTAAAAATTGTCCATTCCATTTTCGTTACTTCTCAGAACTTCTAAAGTTTATTTTACTGCTTCGATCAATCCTTTAATATTGATTGACTTGTTTTTTTAATTAACGTGAATTGTTCGAAGTAAAATTTGATTGTGAAGGTCTTTGAAGGATGACGGTGAAAAAAAATAAGTCTAGAATTAAAAACACGAAGACGTTCAGAAAATTCAGTTAAGTACGAAGCACTGTAAGGTACTTGGTTTCTTGAGTTGTGTTTTTGTCGCAGTTGTGCTTTTTGTATCTGTGCCTGGCGGTTTTGTTTCTTTCCAAGAAGGCGCACTCGCTAAAATTTGCGGGATGATCCATCTGGCAATTTGCACATTTCACAGGTTTGTCCCTGATACATTGAGAAATATGATCTTTCGCACACATTAGACATCTGGGGGATCTGTAATACCTGGTGCTGGTGTGATTCCACATAAGACGGTGCATTGTGGGAATCTGTCTCCGGCTTGTAATTTTCTATCGCTATACGATGTAGCAGAAGATGACTGTAGTTTTCCTATATTAGCATAATTTATTTCAACTACGTATAGTCCTAATGGGATGTAAGTTTTTCTAACAATGTGGTTAGTACGGGCAATTGTTTTTTAAGCTCAGAGATGTACTGAACTTTTATATATTTTTCTAAATCTTCCTTTAGATCAGAAAGCATCAGTTATTTGGGTAGTCCTTTGATTATAATTCTGTGTCTTCGTTCTTCTGTTGCTCTGTGAAAAAAAGGATGACGAATCTAGTTGTACTTTTTTCATTTCTGCAAGCTCGGAAACGATGCTTCATGGTCTTCCATGTTGCTGGGTTTAAGAACACAATATTTTCCACTTCGTACCGCATGAATGTGTCCCTTGGCTACAACCACGACATTAAGAGGGGGTATTGAATTCGAGCTCTAGTTGGATATCTCCTATATATTTTCTGGATGGTGGTTTCCGGATTTGGAAAGTATTGCTTGCAGGTGTCTCCATGTATTTTCTTGAGTGATGACTTTCGATTCACTTTCACTAAGTTTAATATGTGAAAAACTGACTTCACGTGCTGTAGTTGGTTGTGTTGCATTTTGTGAAGTTGCAGTATCCATGTGCTCGAGAGGATGAAAGCAGTTTTGAGTGGGTATTGGCGGTTTAGGCTTGAATTTATTTTTTGTGAGGACAAACCACTCTTCACTTCTGCGATTGATTATTTGTTCTTCTGGTATCTCCACGTTTTCATCTGTAGTTTTAACTTGATTGTTGGCGATGGATTTCTCAATTTTTTTTATTCTGTTGCGGTATTTGTTTAATCACTTCTGTCACGGATCTTGTAGAAGATTAAACAGATGAAGAACGCTCTAAAAAATTGTGGGGTTGAGATGATACTTTCTCTGGTATGGCAAGACTTCGCAAATCCTTGCTTAATCTGTGTTGGGTTTCTAAAGGATGTCCGAATAACTTTATTTTTTCATGGTATGTCTTTGACTGATTTTTTTCTTTTTTGTTTTCACTTGAAGACTGATAACCGATGGTGTATGATTTCCTTAATAATTTCCTATTGATTGTGTAATTGAAGTCTTTCTAGGTGAAATAGGTGTTCTGTGCGATGCAGCTTTATTTACCGTTCTTTCCACGTGCTATTCTGATGGAGTCGGAGCAGCCATGGGAGGACTTTTATTCCCACGGAAGACACCCTTGGGCGGATATTGTACTCACTGTTGATTGACTATAGTCTACTTTCTCGGTTGTGATAAGCGAAAGACTGATAACTCATCACTCACACTGACTCTGGATGAACTCCGAGTATCACTGTCACTGAACTTACTTCCGTCTCCTGACTCACTGATCACTACTCAACTTGATAAGGCTCTATACTCTCGTCACCGCGTTAAACTATATCACCAGACCGACTACGCGACCTGCGTTCGAAATCGCGTGACGGCTCTTCAACTCTCGCCGAAATTCTCACTAGCGAACACCCCTCACTCACTGCTACTCGACCAGTACTTGGCGCACTCCGCTCCCGGACTCCGGGTTTTATAGTTGGGTTTTCGTAACGTGGCGCGTGAGGAACTTGGCTTCACGATGGAATAAGGCACGGATTTTTGCTTCTTACTCGGTCGTGCCACCAGATATCGCATGATCGCGACTGCAGATCAAGCGACATCAGAAATTCATTTTAGATACCATTCACAAATGTTCCACTGACAGTAAGAAAACTATATCAAAGTAATCGCTGATTACGGTAGTTGTTCCACTCTGTATACAACAAAAATTTGCTGTATACTCTTTCCCCAATGGCATAGTTTTTTCAACACATTCAAAAAATTGTGTAGCGCAACACTGACACCTATGGGCCGCCATACTTGCATTTTCCTGTTCCTCATAACACTGGCTAACATCTAAAAAAGTTTTATCTTTGAGCTTATCACACGTCATTTATCTTGCTGGCTCCCGGTCTATCATGAATCTCTATTGAAGTAAAAATACTGATTCCTTCACGGAAGTGGTCAGAGATTTTAACTCAATTTTCTTTCTGTAGAATTCATTATATTTTTATTACACAGTAATTAAACTGATAATTTCATGGAAGTATTTGTATTCATTTACTTTTGTATTGACTAATTATGTGGGCAAATTCAGAAAAATAATTTTGGATGAGCACGTTTTTCAACCCTAAAATGATACTGAGTGGTCAACTGCATGAAAATAATTCAAAGAATGCATAAAATATTTTCATATTAACAGTTTTAAATGCATCAAATATTAACAGTTTTAAATGTATTTTGTTGTATCTGAAAAATTATAAGTTTCTGAAATATAATTATTAATTTTTTCAAAAAAATTAATGTAGAGTACATTTTATGCATGGTACACATGGCATTAGTTTCATTGGTATTGCACATTCTCACTTGACATTGTTTACTCATGGAATGGAACTTCTATGGTATTCTTTCTTTTTGTGTTCTTTGACAGTGTGTTTCAGTTTTTGCATGTGTACAATGACTTCATTCATTTGATCTCTTACTACATTTACAGTTGAACTCATGACATAGTCACCACTACCTGAACAGGTTTGACCATCATTATTACAACACCAGCAAACAGTAAAATGTTTGCCTATTGTTACATTAATTGAAAATAACAAATATCCATTCTAGGAAACATTTTCTAATAGCCTCAAACCAAAATAATTCTCTCAAATGTATGTAACACTCAATTTTTACATAAAAATGACTTGGCTTTGATCCACATTGATATTACTGTAATGAAAATTATTAATAAAAAATAAGTTAAATAATAGAAACATAAGAGGAAAAAAAAATTTGCCACAAATATCAAAACTGTTTCCCAAAATTATATCCCCTGATTTCCAAGTTACTGTCATTCTAGTGCTAAACGAGTACAGAATGCCACAAAGCAGCTTGTGAAAGAACAATTCGCTCGTGTTTGGGCAAAAGAATATTAGTGCTGTTAGGGTATAATTGCATTTAGTGAGGATATACTTGAATAATTATTATTCAGATACAAAGATTTACATATGTAAATAGTATTAAGTTAGTTTAAAAGAATTAAAGTAAATAATTTTGAAATAAAAGAAAAGTTACTACACCCAACTCACTCAATTTTTCTGACATATACCCTTTTCCCAAATGCGAGCCAATTGTTCTTATATCATGCACAGGAATAGTGCACACAAACTACAGGATCAATAAACACCTCAAACCTCTGAAAAGTACTAGTGTCGTATGATAATAGCATAGCTTAAAATGCAAATGTGTAATAATTCGAAAATATCAACTCTTCAAATTCTATATATTTGAACAGTCCAGATTGAAATAATGTACACTTTTTTTACGAATTAGAAAGATGTTATACAATTTATAATGTGTTTTTTAAATGTTTATTCAGCCATAACTTTCGCAAATTAATTCTGGGTTAAAATAGAGAACACGATCACCAACGAGAACCTTGCGGTGGAAGGGGAGGGAAAAAGAGGATGAGAGAGCGGGGATTGGGAAGAAGGAAGTTATAGAAGGGGTGTCTCCTTTTGCCTTTCCTCTAACATTACAAAAAGCGCTCTGAAATAAATAAAACTTACGTGTGATTTCTTCATATGTCATACACGTTGGAGTCATCCCCAACGAAAGGCACGAATATTTCATGTTTATTTTGCTTCTTGCGAACCACGTCCCATTTCGCACAGAACACTTACGCATGTGAATGGCCTCTTTCTTACTCCATTTTCATTCGAAGCTATCAATCGACTCCTTCCACTTGACAAACCTTATAGAACACTAACACATTGTAAATGTAAACCTTTTTGCATTTAATCCATGGGTTTGGATCCCTTTACACACGCCCAAACATCTCTTCCGGCACCTAGCATAAAGCACCATCGTAACACAAACACTCGGCGATCAGAAACACAATGCAAACAATCAAAAGAGTGCAAGAAACATAACTGTTCAACAGAAAATTAGCTAACCACAATGATAGCTACCCCACCCTACACAAAAAATCAAAATCAAACTGCAGAATTCCACCTATGCAACTTATGCCTCAACAGACAGAATAGTAATGACTCTCCGATACGGTACTACGATGTGAAAATGACGCAACCAAGAAAGTAACCAATCAAGAAGTATTTAAATTATTTTAGTAATTTTTAAAATGTATTTAGATCGTCCACGCCAAAGGCGTGGCCGACGAAACCACCCACGCCTTGCTTATTACAATCATGTTATGTATATTGCTCTCTACCCCTACCCACAGAGATTCCCCTCAAAACCCCACTACTCCTCCACCGTGGATTTTCCCCTCACCCCGCGAAGTGCTGGTTTAAACGATTTCTTTAAGTTGTACCGTGTTCTCTAGTTCTGCTGAATTCGGATTTATATGATTTTTTCCATTATAATTTCCCAGCGATGCCCAGGGTGTCCATAGAAAACCATGGGCCTGGGTCAGAATCCATGTTTTGTGACTCCTTAATACCGAAGAAATAGATTGACAGTAATACTGTTTCTGTCTGTCCGTCCGTCTGTGGTCACAGATAGTAAAACGTTCAGCCGATTGTCTCCAACTTTGATATTCCTCGATCAATTTAAAGGAACTTGACGATGTTCGAGTTTCAAAACGATATTTTCCTTTTATGAGGATTTTACTAGAAGCCTCAACTTTTTAATTTTTTCTCAAAAATAGGTTCATTTTTTTAAACATTGTCCTCGGATATAGCGTAACGGATGCTTAGAATTAAGAGAATGGTGCAGGCCTCATTTTCGATGAAATAACTGATTTTTCGAAAATTGAAAACTTCAATTTTTTCTGACGTCTTCCTTCAACTACAATTCTGATTTTTTCTTGAACGAAATGTCCCATAAAGATAGAGTTTGAAATAAGATCACGTATAATTTTTCGGAACTATCAGAAGTTCTGGCGTGATTTTGCTTGCAATTTAAAATGTAAAACGATTATTGTTGTGCTTTAATAAATTGTTTGACTGTCTATAAAAAAACTTTTTGGAACAATTTACTTAACTAATAAATTAAAAATTTTGTTCGAACATTTTTTTTTCAAATACGGCTCCAAATTTTTCCTTTAATTTTCTCCTCGCACGCCCACACACACACACACACACACACACGCACACGCACACGCACACGCGCACACGCACGCACGCGCGCGCACACACACACACACACACACCAACAGACGATAAACAGCGATGCTTGTCATTTCCGGAGAACTTTCTACATTTTCGAAAAATTGCAATAATTTAACATTTCAAAATTACAAAATTGAAGAAAGGTTTCCGCCTTAAACATGTTCTAAAGAAATCAACTCCTTATAAAATATCGCGTACAATTTTTTAAAGGTGAAGTATTTTTCGTGTAAATTGTGCTTGAAATTAATGCAATTAAAAAAGAGATCATTTTTTTCAAGAACTGTTCTCAATTCTTTCTTAAATTTTTTTCCACGGATAGAATAAGGAACGCTTACAAGAAAAAAACAAAGCCTAATTCTTGTTGAACTTTGAATTTTCGAAAATTGTAAATTTAGAAATAATGCAAAAGAGCTGATGTACACTAATTTCTTTATCGCGATTCTTTGGTGTTTCTCAGTGTGTCAAATGCTATGATGATTAGTTCCGTAAGTAGTGCATGTATCCCAGGCAATGGCGGAGTTCCTCCCCAGCTGTTTGCGAGACCCGACGCCGGCTTACGGCGGTTTCCCCTATGCCACTTTTTTGACCAGGTATCCACCGACCTCTTGAACGAGCTAATTTTTTAGAACATTTCATTTGAGACAAAAATATCTTCAATATTGTACTTTCGCAATGTTAGTTTTTTGCAATTTTCGACAATTCAGAATGTTTGCTGAAAATGGAACCAGCACTATTTTTTATACCGTCTTTTGATACGTAACAGAAGAAAATTTGACATTTGTTAAAGATTACATTTTGTTAAGACAAAAATCTCCAGCTTCAATTTTGTGGTTTTGAAAAGTTAACTTTTGCAATTTTTGAAAATGCAGAGAGTTCGCAGAAAATGAGACTTGCAGCAGTAAACACTTGCCTGTCCGAGAAACGCCACGTTCTAGGCACAGGTACCAATGTTTCGGCCACCATTCAGCGACCTTCCTCAGGGCGAAATGAGGAAGGTCGCATAATGGTGGTGGTCGAAACGTTGGCATCTGTGCCTAAATCGCGGCGTCTCCCAGACAGCCAAGAATTTACTCTTGGCCGCGGACTCCGGCCGCGGAAGCCTATGCTCTTGCGAGACTTACACAGACTTTTTCCCGTCCTTTGATACCTACGAGAAAATCTAAAGAAAAAATTTCACATTGTTTTTGAGAAAACGATTTTTTTATGAGCAGAAATTACGCGAAAATTACTAGTTTCAAAAATGATAATTTTTTAAAGAGCTAGTTTTTTTGGAATGGATTTTAATAAAAAAATAACTATCTTCAATTTTGTAGTTTTGAAATGTACTTTTGAAATTTTGTAGTATTTTCAACTTTCGTCTTTTGATATACATACGAGGAGAAAAGTTCAAGAAAAACTTTGAAGCCATTTTTTAAAAACAAAAGTTAAAAAAAATTAACATTGCCTACATTCTACACAAAATTACACTTAAACTGCTATTTCCGAAAAATTGTATGACATTTTTTAATGTCTTTAAAGAACATTTCATTAAAGGTGAAATACCTCTCTTCAATATTGTAGTTGTAGGAAGACGGAAAAAAGGAAGTTTTGCAATTTTCGAAAAATCAGAGATTTGAACGAAAATGAGACGCATCGTTCTCTTCAACGTCCTTTACGATATCCGAGGACAAAGATCAATTAGAAAAAATGGGGCCGTTTTGAGAATATTTTGAAAATGTTAACGCTTTATGTAAAGTATCTCTCAAAAAATGAAAATAGGTTTCAAACTCAGTTGACCTACAGTTCAATCAGTCGAGGAATATCAATTTTCGATAAAACCTGCTGAAAGGTCGTTTTGCCGTTAATTTATTTTTGTTTCAAGCACCCGCGAAACATGGATCCTGAATTCACAAGTGTAATTTACTATACATAGGTACAAGATTATCTACTTTTTCCGAGGAGTTTTTGTCGAAAATTCGCCTTTTTTCGGCGAACGATTACAATATTTTCACTTCTTAGGAAGTAAGGGCAGGAACGTAAAAATAAATTGATTGTTAGTGATTCCGGGCGCGCCAACTAACGAGGTCGTTTGTCCCGTAAGTGTAGTGCATGTTTTTCATCGGGAGGTGGCGGTGATCTTCCTCCGCTGGATAGGGAGATGCGGCGCCGACCTACCTTCGACTAGCGGGGTTTTCCCAAACAGGTATCTCCCACCAGCGGGGCTCCGCCCCAGTCGGGACAAGCTGTAAGGCCCCCGAGCGGTCTCCCGGCATGTGTGGCAGTGTAGTGTATGTTCGAGTGTGTACGTAAGGGGGTGAGGATAGGAAGAAGGAAAGATCGTAGGCGGTTCGTGGCCCGTTTTTTAGGGTACTGCTCTGGCATTCGTCTGGTGTTGATTGGAGAAACCATGGAAAACTACCGATCAGAGCAGCCGGCTGCTAGAATTCTTCTCCAAAAAGCAACTTAATTCAATCTGCTGACAAGCAAGTACTGAAAATCCTGCCACTGTTGGGATTCAAACTTTGGACCTCCAGTGACATCAGTTGATGCACTGAGCCATCTCTCCTGGTCAAAAAGAATTTAAACAATATAAGATTGGCAAAATGAAATCGAGCCAGAAAATATTCATATTTATTTGCAATGAGTTTTATGCAGGATTGACCATTTTATCGTGAGCACAATTTTGTGTTGCAATCAACTTGTCACTAAACACGTCTGTTGCGCATTGGAATAGAACCAGAGCCACCCCCCACCACCACCCCAGGGTCATGACACATCTAAGTATGTGGGCGATGCGCATGCACATGCGCCAGCAAGTGACAACAAACTATTGGTGCATTGATATTGTGGTTTCTGATATTTTCTGGGATTGGAATTTCATTTGTGCAATTACAATCATCAGTTCCAAGACTGTCTTATATTATATGGGTCAGTCGTGTTTTGTCCATTCTATATATGAGGCATTGGCACAAATGGAATTTATCAGAGACAATCATTTGAATTTTTATTCTGATGTACTTACATCATATGTTCAACATTCAGTGATTATATTAATCTATTTATTGTGATTCTCCCCATTCCCATGGGGTGCAAGTCAGAATTTTTTCCAATCTGAAAAGGATTGGACTTTTGTACAATACAAAGGCAGAATGTATAGTTCCAGCTCTGGAAATGCTGACCTTTCATCCATATACCATGTACATGTGCATCCCTTCTATTCCTAATGTAGCAGACAACGATGAGATATAATCAAGTTTGCTACAAGCAAGGGATACAGATTTCATTTACAAATAGGTAGGTACACATGTTCTTTATTTATAACTTGCAGTAATGTATCAAAAATGATGGGACAAAATAAAACTCTTGCATTAATAATAAATAAATAAACAATTTTTACACAATGCAATGCAGGTGCCTTATTTTTTTTTTTTTTTTTTTTAAATTTTTATTTTAATATTTCACTTATTATAAATTTCCTCCATCAAATTGCTCTGAGAAATACTCAAACAGTTTACCTTCTCTTTACTTCTTCATCTTTTGCTCTAAAACATGTACTCAGAATTTTGTAGGCCCTTCATTATGAAAAATTGGTTTTGGGCAAAATGCTGTGTGTAAACTGTGTGGCTAAACTGTCCATAGAATTTTCACCGAAGTTGATTTTCCTCAAATAATTTGGCTGATGATGTGGCCCCCTGAATTTGAAATGGACATTATAATTTTTGAGAGGTACTTTACACGATACCCCTTTTTCCAAAATTTTATCAAGGGGGAAAAAAAAAAAAAAAAAAAAAAGCTTAAAATTTTTTGTTTAATTTTTCTTCCTGAAGTAGAGCAAAGTACCTTATAAAAATGGGGCAGACCAGATTTTCATTGAAAACTATGAATTTTCAAAAGTTGAACATTTTTCAGCATTTTCCAACAACTACAAAATTCCAAATGGAGAATTTTTCTGAATTCTGTTCTTCAAAATTAAATCTTGAAATACTAATGTCAAATAAAATGTTTTGACATGAAAATTTGGATTTTTGGAAGGCAGGAATATATGACTGGAAAATTTCAATTTCACTTAATTTTGAGCAAAATAGTGACTAACTTTTAAAAATATAAAAAGAAAAACTGCTTACATTTTTGGAATCGTTACTACATTGAATTTATACATATGAATGTGCTCAAGCTTTAAGAAAGGGAGGGAAATGCTGTTTGTAAATAAGACAGGAAAGTAATATTTTAAATCTGTATTTTTAAAAACACTTTTAGTATTTACAGGTAAAGCGAATAACTGCAACATAAACAGATTAAATTACATTCGGCTGAACAGACTTTGCAATTTGTCGCTGACAAAACATAATCAATCTTTTAGGAAGTAATTTTATATAAATTGGCTTACTTCATAAAAAATTTCAATGACACATGATATGTAATATCACATGAAACTTCAGATTCAATAAAATGATTACCTCTCGGTTATTTTCAATTGTAGGTTGCAGCTTTACATCCTTCACATAAAAAGTATTCATATCTCCAACACCATCTCCTTTAATAAACTGCCATCCTCTACTGATAAAGTCCAAATAACTGATGGATGATGGACCTATAAATGAACAATAAATATTGATACCAACTATAAAACTACTACAGAGGACAAATTCTGAAAAAATTTAAAACTTTTCAGTTTTCTAAAATCTTACAATATAGAGTATAATGTCACAGGGCATATTTTCTTAAAATATTAAGATTTAACAAATAAATGCAGGGTCTAAGCTCAACATCATGGACATCACATTTGCCACATGAGAAAACTAAAAGAAATAATCAGAAAGCATTCCAAAATTAAACTGGTGATTTGTTAATTTGATTACAAAATATTAAACTAATAGACACCAAGTAACAAAATTATGTTTTTCATTTTATACTGAAGAGATAGCAGGTAAACAAACAAAAACATTGAAATGAATTGAAAATGAAAATTATCGTCTTTTTGTCACTCGTGTAGATAAAGAAATTACAATCCCAATATCTGATGACACAAAATTGTGGGAGAGAAAAATGAAACTCACCAACAGATACTTTTAAATATGGTGCATCAAGGTCACCATCATCTTGCTTCTTTGAAGTTTCAAGAGTCATGTCAACTGCAGAAATGGACAATTCATGCAAGGTGCTGCAAGCTTCATTTTTAATTTTACTGTAATCAATCTTCTGGGTATCTAAACAATTAAACAGAGAAAATTACTTCAGAAATTATAATTATGACATTTTGGTAGGTAAATTAAATAGTAAAATTCTATCAAATGTAAGCTATAATACTATCTCATAATACGCTGCTGTCCCCCCCCCTTTTATGTCAATACTCTTACAGGGACTTTTCTATTGTATCTAGAGCACTATTGATAAATTCTGCAAATGTTGAAAGAATCAGTGAAGTACAATTGAAAATTATTCGAAAGGCCACGACATGACTCCCATCCATTTTCTCTGTCACAGGCGTGTTTCAACCTCGTGGGAGGTTTGACGACGTAACTAGTGAGTTGGTCTCTCATACGAAAGCTCTCACAAAACAGGATACAGTTATCACCAAAGGAGGGCAGAATGATATCAATTTGGGTGGTCACTTTACACCAGAGCACCATGTTGACAAACTAGAACCAGTTGCCCAAAACACGAACCTTATAGTCTCGACTCTGCCCTTTAGACACAACAAACCAACACTCTGCAAAGAAATTAGACACACAAACAACCAATTGAAACTGCATCTGAGAGGCACAAATGTTAAACCATTTGAGCTGAACTTTCTCTCACAAAAAGATTACACCCGGCATGGTCTTAAACTGAACCTTGTCGGAAAACATGCATTCATTTGAGAGCTTGCAAAACAGGTTCTTTCACAACCTTGGCAGTGTCAACAAAAGACCCATCCCCAATCGCATTTCCTTTTCCCTTCTATTCTCTGGGACACCCCTTACGACCCAATTATCTTATCCCGTGAACCTAATCCTTGTACTATCTCTCCCATTATTCATTCCTCTACATCTGACACTCCAACTTCCTCACTCCCCTGTCACTGCTGGGAAACTATGTTTTCCTTTGACCATGCACTAGAGGAAAAAATGAGATAAATAAATAGCAATTACAGTCAGATGCAGGCAGTTCTGTGGAGGTACATGCAAAAAATTCGAAGGCATCATAATGTTCATTCTCTTTAAAATAAAATAAAATTTATCGAGGCAGCATTAGTGTAATTTTAGGGCTATCTCACTAATTGTGTTTAAGTAATCACGATTAAAATTAAACTCGCAATATAATCACCTTTATATGTGCATCTGTTTCACTACTGAATATATAAACTCTATTACGTTATCAGAATTTTCATGCTAAAATCCTGATGCTGATACTGGCCATGCCGCATTGTGGGCCTAAAATTTTCTGTCCTATAGTCTTGGCAAGCACAAAATTGTATAATATTCTGAGCAAAGATGTTAGAAACCATGAAGTCCATACAGACTTCATGTTATTAATGATATATTTTAACCTCCTTTGTCCTCTCAGCTGCTAACTTGCAGAAATAAAATATTATAATGTAATAACAAATGAATTATTTTTTGTTAAGTTATATCTGTAATGTATAAAAGAAAAACATAGTGTTTGCTAATATAAACATTCTCTAAATACATTAATATTAACATTTAAACCAAAAGTAATAATTTCCTATTTTCATTTCCAACAAGTGAAATATTCTATTATGCCTCCCATGAACTATTTATAAAATGTTTATTTTTAAATATTTTTTGAATTAAAAAAAAAAAACCTGAAATTTGAGCTTCCTCTCCTTAATTTTTTAATATTTTTTAAAACAGTTTGTATGACCATAAATGTAATAATGGAAGCAGCTTCTTCCTAGGACTTGATCATGTTCGAATTATTTATTTCCAGTTGTTTTTGAAAACTTATTTGGGATATAGCACATTCATACGATCAGAAAGCCTTGCGTTTAAAAACATACATATACACAATTTTACTTACAAATACTATACATTTCAAGCGACTCAAAATTAACACTCAGAATTTAAAAAATAAATTGAGAATACCTTACACACAACAGCATTTAATGGAGGTAAATGCACATGTTGATTGGTATGCAGATATAGTCTGCGGCCCATTGACGTGGCATCATCTCACAATACCTCACCATATTTATGATTGGCTGAATGTTGAAAAGAAAATTAAGCTAGCCAAGCATGTACTATGTAAAAGAAAAAATATTTCTGATAACAAAGACAATTGTATAGGTGAAAACTCAAATTACAATGAAAGATAAAACAATGCTCAGACAAGGTTAACAAAAAAAAATTACTATTGAAGTTATGATTATGGTTACTATGTGCAATATTAGCCACCTCATTTCTTGTTACACTCATCAATATTTTTATTTCAAGATATTATAATTAAAGTGATATTGCCAACACAACTTGAAATGGTTTGGATTTTTTATTTTATTTTATTTTCTCTTCCTCTAAACCTATATTCTCTTTTCACTTCAGAATTCAATATTCCTAGGTTAGACTCTTGTATATATTGCAATTTGTATGTGTACATGATTTGCATGTATTATTTTTGTGAATGTATGTAGGTACATTTTATTAATGTTCTTATACATTTTCTCAGTTTTCTTTGTATATTTTTAATTATTTTAGATATGAATTTATGCTTTTCATATCTACTGCTCTGATGTATGTCTTCTTCTACTATGAACATAGTAATAATATTTATGAGTGTTACAAGCAAAGATTATCTGCAATAATCACTACCAAGCACCAAATAGTACATGCTTGACCAATTTCCTTTTCTTTTGAACACTGTTAATTGTAGACATGGTATAAGTGTTGTAAGGTACCGTCATAGAAGAGCCATAAATTCTGGTTATCAATCAGCATTTTGTATAGTTGTTGTGTTTAAGGTATCATCCATTTATAATAGTTTTTCAAACTCTGATTGTCATTTTTGGATAATTGTTTTTAATGTTTGCGTAAATAATATTTACTCGTTTTTGAAACATTGCATTTTGATTTTATGTACCATATGATTGTATATTTATAGGATGGAAATACATTTTCATAAATGAGGACAAACAAATGATTAACACTATATTCTGTGTTTAAATAACCTCAAACACCATGGGTCTATTATTCATCAAAACGACCAGGACTAGCGATCAAATCTAAGCCCATGAATATTAAAAATATCAAGTTTTGCTAAAGATTGTTGTCATTCAGCATTTGACAGTCTTTAAACATTTTATTGTAATAAAACAAGACTGTGTCAAAACAAGGATAGCTGATAATCGCGATTATCTGCACTTAACCTGCACTGCACTGACACAAAAGAACATTGTTTACATTATCTTTAAAATTCTTTGCCAATTGAGCATGGGCTCTCACAAGGTTTGGTCTTGGGTCCTATCCTCTTTCTTTTACATGTAAACTATATGCCCTTGGCCATAAAAATGAAAGAACAGTTCTGTATGTCAATGACATGAATGTTCTATTAAAAAAAAAAACAATAAATAATACAATTTCAGAAGTTTCAAATTGGTTTCGTAATACCAAATTAATAGTTAACAAAGGGAAAACTGCTTCAATGCATTTTTGTATTTCAGACCGGCAATTGCATGCTTCATTGAAAATGAACAATATGCAATTGTCTGATGTAACAAAATTTCCGGGTCTGTCAATTCACAAACCTCAAATGGAAAGTACATATAACAGAACTATACAGTAAATTAAGTTGTGCATTCAGAATTCTAATTATGTCAGTCTTTATGCAGCTCATTACATGTATTTTGCAAATTCATCCTGTACATTCTCACCTGAGATATAGCATAATATTCTGGTCAAGCTATCCTTAAGATTGCAGAAAAAAACTAAGAAATTATTTTACTATCTCTGAGTTTTCCGGAACTGAAAATAATTCAATTGACAATTATTAAAACAATTCACTAAATGTTTGCACTATTTACATTTTATTATTTTTGAAACTCACAATACTTTTCGCTCATTAAACTCCATTTATAGTATCAATAATTTAAGTACAATTAAGTATTTAAAACTTTACTTTCCTGTGAGAATACTGTAAAGATTGAGTGAGTTCGAGAGCAGACTTTCACTTTCTTGTGTACTGCTTATGCAGTGCAGAGGAAGTATTGTTACACTCTGGGGGAAAAAACTGATTTTTCGTCAGGAAAAACTCTCAGGAGGTTTTACAGGGGCAGGAAGTTTATGGTAAAGCTTCCGCAACAAAGTGCGAAAGCAGATACCAAGTGGTTTAGGGAAAGATGGTGTTAGTATGCAAGATGTTTGGTGGCTTGGGTACAGGAATGCTCACCGAGATGGAACATCCAGATCTGACAATTTTGCACCGTACGAACCGATCAAAATCTCCCTTCTTCAGCTAGGAGAGGTTAACGCTTTATCTAATTTCCTTGAGAATAAGTTTCCATTGTGTGAGCAGGTGAATGGGTGGCAAAAGCCAGCAGATGTACAAAAATATGCAAGGGCAGCGACGCATATGTTGAAAAAATTTAAATAAAGCCAGAGCTTTGAAATCATATTCTAACTCTGTTGTGTGCTGCCAGTCTTACTTTTCTTGTCATTTCAGAAATCTCTATTGTAAGAAACAAGGCGGTTTTACAGTAATTCACAAAAGATTCTAGTTATCCCACCCCGCTAAGGTAAAACAAAGATATTGAGAGATTATCAACTTTAATTCGTCTAAATGTCTACAAAAGCCATTGGGATTCCACGAGAGGAGGGTCATGATTTTTAGGTGTTAAGTTTCTTCTTTTTCTCCTTCCTTGGTTTTTCATGAGAGTTAATGACACACTTGTGCAACTCGTCCTCCGCAGTATTCATCTTGACTGCTGTTGGAGAGCGTTGCTGGTGTTAAGAGTCCTTCCTTACCTCTGGTCACACGTGGGTGGGTGACCAGAGAAGTGAAGATCCTGTATTAGTGGACTGGACACCAGAGGATGACTGTGGGCAGGTGGTGGTCAATGCAGACTTCTTTTCTAAAGGCTTAGATATGGTCAAAGGAGCCTAAGTGTCTGCAATCAGGTTATCATTGGCACCACGAGGATACCTTGGCAGGATACATTACATACAGAAGTGGTAAAACCTTTTGGTGTGCAGGTTTTTCAGCTGAAAGTCTTTTTCAGTTGAACTAATTTGTTTGCAAAACTTCAAGCCATATTAATGGGGTTACGCATCTGGTAACGACATCATGCCTCGGGAAAAAAAAACCCATCCGAGATCTGGATCTTCTGGATCTCCCTTTCCTTCAAGAAGGTGGAACATTGGTTTGAGTTTGATGTGTGATTCCTGGAACAGTTTACAAATCGTGGATCCGAGGAGCAGTTCGAATTGGGACATGATTCTTTTCATGTATGCAAACTGCGGAACTTATATAACAGAGCTGCATATGGTCGAAACTCTGGCATTTAAAACTGTGCAGAAGATTCAGTGCATATTGCCAGATGCAGAGATTGTAAAAACCACATAACATTTTCTCCGGCAAAGTTGGACACTTGAAGTTATGAGTATTGAGTTAGGGGTGAGTTCCCCATTCACTCTCCTCTAGATGCTTTCAGATCCCTTTATGCTGAGACATCCTTATGGTTCACCACACCCTTGCAGATGTTTAAGGTAGGGTGGGAGGACATGTGCACCTGGAGGTCAGCTATTTCTTTTAATTCCGAGAGTTTTATTTGGTCATCAAAGAGGATTGTGCATTCCCCTGGAGCACCACCACCTGAAACTTCTCAATCTCTCTGATCACTTCAATGGCACTGATGCTCTTCATTGTTTTTCCCTCATCACTACAGGACATAAGGAAAAAAGGCTTTGTTGGTCTATCACAATCTATGCAAAAAATTGCTTTCTAGATCGACTGTTTCACCAATTAATCTTCTCTTCGTAGGGGCGTTGATACCCATGAAGAGGATATCAGATTCATCCTCATGGTCACCTCCTACAATGGAGCCCAACAAGGGGGAACCTCATCGGAATGCCAGGGTTGCCACAGAGATATAGCAGGGAAAGGCATGGTTTCTTTCCCGTTTGGAGTTTAGTATAAGACCTAGTTCAAACCCACTGATCGGGAGTGGCTTATTTCCCGATCGCCTGTCTACAGGCAGAGGCCAAAGCAAGTGTATCGAGACCTACAGGGAATGTTCCCCAAAATACGTATATAACGTAACTCTAGGAGCAAAGCTGCATTGTAGAAAAATGAGAGCAGTTGGGAAACCAACAGATCCGTCGACAGCCAGAACACCCATTCCCTCCGACACAGGTTGCCATGCACGGCAAGCACATGGGAGGGTGTTCAGTAAAGGCGGTCATTTGATGAATACTCTCTCTCATTCTCGTAAGTAAGAAAGGCTGAACGAGAATTGGGCCAAGAGAATCTCGTGCAATGAGAACGCATTCTCGAGAGCGAGACAACTCGATAATCTCGTAGCCAGGGCCATCAGACGGAGGGCCCAGCCAATTGTCTTTCACAGACATCAACATGAGCTCGTTCACTGACCTTAGACCTCACGTCTGGGCGCAGATCTTGGCGACATGTGATACAGGGTTGAAAATTTACCGAATTTCTCTGTATAAATCTTGTCCTTTCTAGTCGCGATAAAGAATAGAGAAACAGGTCTTCTTACCCATAAATAAGTCTTCCCACACATACCAAACTTCCTTCTTGCACGACTGTGTTTATCACTAAATACGATTCTTGGCTTAAATTTGACCGTATCACTAATTTTCGGGAAAATAATAGCCTAGTTTCCTTATTCTGCACCACAATTATAACTAAAACTGTATTAAATTAGTTCAAAGAATTGGTCATCCTGACCAGGATTCGAACCCAGGCCTTCTGGTTTACGCCCAGCTGCTCTAACCCCTAAGCTACCGAGACAACCAACCCTTTGAACAGTTTTCACGAGCACAATTATCGCTCCTTGTATGTATATAAAGGTCACCTTGCCTGTCACCTATCCCGGTCGGGGTGACCAATTCTTTGAACTAATTTAATTATTAAAATACATTGTTACTCAGTAACATGGTCACAATTTGGATAGCTGTGCGTCTGCGGAACATATTCTCCGAGCGTAAGTGCATTCAACAAGGTGCACTTAATAATAATAATAATAGTAATAGTAGTAATAATAATAGTAATAGTAATAATAATAATAATAATAATAATAATGATAATAATAATAATAATAATGATAATAATAGTAGTAATAATAGTAATAATAGCATAGTAATTTACTTTTAACCTTTTCGCTGCTAACGACGCCTTTAGGCGTCCAGATTTTCCGTGCCCCGTGTGCTAACGACGCCTATACGCGTCCGCCCGGTTTTGCTTCTGCTGTGCTAATGACGCCTATAGCGCCTTATACTCGAGCGGTTGTCTTTCGCTTTCTGCTGAATGGCGGAGGGCCTGAAGGACATGTGGCGATATCTGTTCGATTTGTAAGGGTTTGAAGTTTAGTTTGAACTCTCCTAGAGTGTGCTAGTATGTCAATTCTTCTCGCTACGAGTATAAATGTTTGTAAACTGGTAGGCTGCCGCGCGGATGTCTTGCCTTTCCTGAGAGATTAGCGCGCATCTTGAAGGAGGCCCTTCCCAAATGCCCATCATAAAACCTCCTCTGCGGTTTCCGAGTATAGGATACCATCCTCACTTTGTGTTTAATTTTCTGGCTGTGCGTGTTTTTGTTTTACGCATTACTACGAATATTGGATTGTTT
This sequence comes from Teleogryllus oceanicus, assembly GCA_964035755.1. Classification (NCBI taxonomy): domain Eukaryota; kingdom Metazoa; phylum Arthropoda; class Insecta; order Orthoptera; family Gryllidae; genus Teleogryllus; species Teleogryllus oceanicus. The sequence goes on from CAXIVR010000001.1 coordinate 94,448,736, forward strand.
TGTGGACTTTTCTTACGGTTTTGGATTATTTCTACGCATCGATTACAGGATTTTATTATTGACCTTTTGCATTGTTTCTGGGCGTTGATTTTACGGATACTTCGCCAGTGCCGGTCCAAAGCTCGGATCAAAAGAAGGATGGGAAGTATGCGCTTTGTTGCTGCGCGTGGCCTACCCTTACAGGGTGCGCCGGTCGGAACAAGGAAACTCGCCGCACACAGCGGTCGCCGGGCTGTGGGGTGACTCAGCACCAGGGTGCGGCGCGCTGGGTAGGGTCGTAGCAGTGAAAAGGTTAATACAAATTTTCTCAATGTTTGCAGTAAATAATGTCAAAATATATTAAACCATTAATATAAACTACGAAAATAACATTTTAATTTAGCCCCATTTTAATTTAATTATGAATGTATAATTAAGATTTAATTGTGAAATGAAGTAAAAGAACATCATTTTTCAACAATTAACAAAACGGCCTGAAAACCTGAGAGTTCAGGATCATCTCAAGGTGTCAAAACTCCCTCAGTTTGCTGAAGGAGGGGATGGGAAGAAACGGTCCAACACCTACAGCACGGCGCATACATTGACAGCCTCTCCACGTGCGAAATACGAAGATAGGTTGAGGTCATCTCTCAGGTCAGATGGGAGATAGCTCGATGAAGGACTCTAAGAAAAGGTTCTCTTCAATGGAATCAATAATTGTTATTTCATATTTTAATTTTTACGAAGTTTAAATTAAATGAGGTTTTCATTTACATACAAAGTATGCAAAACGTAAACACCCGAACACAAAACATTTACAATAATAAGAATAGACTTTAATACAGTTGTTGCTGTGAGCCATCTCCTTTTATTTTTTATTTATTTATTTATTTGTTTGATTATTTATTTATTTATTTATATTTTACTTTTCTTGTGTAAGACGATATGTAATACTTCAATATTATGAAAGTAAAAGGAAACATTTTATTATTATGCTGGAAAGCAATTAATGTATTTATTTTAAATCCATTAATTGGGAAGAAATCCTTGCTCTACACTAAGCAGTTTTGATCACGAGTCTCTTCCTATCTTCGGCTGGCTTGGACTGCTTGCGAGAATACTTAGTCCCTACAAGATACGAGAATCTCATAATCTTGTTGCCTCCCACAGAGAAAGAGATTCTCTTTCGCCAGTGTACTCCCTTGGCCTTGGCTGGGCACTTTCCCCTCCACGACCCTTCCCCCTTCTTCGGCCAACAAGAATGATTCACAGTTCGGAAGAGATATGAGAGAGACTGAAATATATCTAACGTGTGTAAAAATATACATGCCATGGTGATTTCATTGGAAGGTGTGATGTCGACAAATTTTAAAAAGAATTTGAGAAATTCGGAACAGACAAGAAAATTGCAAACTGTTGGACAAAAGGCAGTTTTACTTCAGACTTACTACAGTGTTCAAAAGTTTTTATAGTAGCAGGGTTGGGTGAATTCCCTTTTCATAAGAGCTGAATCGGTTTCTAAGACACCAAAAGGCAGTTTCCCTATGCACAGTTTCTATTGAGAAAGAAAATCATTGATAGTGATGATGACGGCGCTGCTGCTACTGCTATTATTTTATATTATATTATATTAATTATATTATATTATATTAATTATATTATATTATATTAATTATATTATATTATATTAATTATATTATATATTTTATTGTTATTATTATTATTATTATTATTATTATTATTATTATTATTTTCCTCTGTTCACATAGTTCTCACAATGCCAGATGGAACTTTTGTAAAAATTGTGGCTACTACTCCCGCTACAAACAAGCACACACAATATACGAGTGTCTACCTGGGTGGTACTAGGTGTAATAAGAAAGCAGCACTTTCATCAGCATCAGCAAATGTAAAGTTAACCATATTTCTTATTAAACATTTACTGTCGCATATAATTATAATAATTTGTTTCAATGCCAAATATAATTCAACTTGTACATCAAAAGAGCATGTTAATTACTATAAAAATAAACATTTCATACCAGAACTTTGTTGCTTTGGTACAAAACTCTGCCACCATCTGGTAGGTGTCTTCCGTTTCATTGGTTCTTGTGACATATAACACTCGGAACATCCATTACATGGCAACGAATACAGAATATCTGCATTACAGTTCCAGGTAACACCTTTACCATCTTTCTTAAATCCCATAAAGATGAATGCTATGTATTCTCTCAGTGCACCCCAATACCAGTATTTGTCACGCTTTGCATATGTGTCATGTACTGCACCCCATCTGAGTCCATTCACACCATACACAGGTCTTTGATCTTCACGTTCTTTCTAAAAAAGGAAGAAGACAGATTAGATTTCAATAAGATGTGACTGATTTTTTAAATATGTTTCAAATCAAAAAATCATTTCAAATTTATAATTTTTAACCCTAAAACATACTACATGGTTCTATGAATTGTAATAATTGTAGACAGATGTTTCAAATATTTCTGTACACTATAAATATCTCTACCAACTTTGTTTAATTCAATATGTCTTGTGATCAAATAAACACAATCAAATGTTAACATTTTTGCTCAAAAAATTTATCACAGCTTTTGGGATATACGCCCAATTGGAGGAGATATTAAAACAGCCATTAAGTGAATTTTGCAGCAGAATTAACCATCTTTCTTTTAAAAGTTTTCCTATGGTATCTTGGGTTATGAAAGTCTCGTTCTCATCGATACAGCTCAGAAACGTAGTATGATAACTGAAGAATGAAAAGAAAGTATGACACATTATTATTCAACAACAAAGCAAAATCTGAAGAAGACAACATAACAGATGGCTAAACAAAGAGACAAAACCTAAAGATGGCCTCTTGCTCATTTTTGAGAATATTCTGAATGTTACAGGGTCAATGAATTTCATTTGTTCAAAATACAGCACTGTTGATAATGTCAAAGAGGTCATTACATAGAATTAATTGTATGTGAACTTCAAATGGCCAATTAAAGAGCACAGGAGAAACCGATTTAATTAGAATCCAGTTAAATACAACAGTGTAGTTGCAAACTAAACCAAAATACAAATTCAGGGTGACCAGCGATCTGACATTTTGGAATTCAGGGTCTTACGAGCATTAAAGAAACCTTGGATTTTTTTTTTTTTTTGCTGCTTTTCTAAGTAACATATGTTACTAATAAATATTCAAACTCTACTTGAAAGTATTTTTTCAGTCAGAAAATCAATCTTGGGACTTCAAATCAAATTTTTGAAACAAGTTCTTCTGTACATCGGTTTTCCAAAAACGCGGTCCTACAGTGAACAATATTAGTTTTCAACAAACAGCTATGAGTATTTTAGAATATTCTGCTATCAACATGATTAAATTTGATGCCTCACAAATTGTAATGATAACTGCAGATTCTTTTATTTCCACAATCCATTTCCAAGATTTGTGAAAAAATGCTAATTTTCTTTTGATTATTTACGTGGAAACAGGGAAAAGTGTGTGTAATAATATAGTAAGATACCCATTTTCAATACTTTTGAATTTTTAGAATTCATAAATCTTTGAAGTTTGTTTGAAACATCACAGGCATCTTAATTTTCAGGTTTTTGTTCAATTCAATCAACCAATTTTGCAATACAAGACTTTTAAAAGATGTTTAGAAACAGTATTTTGGTTCTTAATAGTTTTCACATCAATTTAAATTTTACAAGAGTTCTGGAAAAAAAGGAAAATCTCCAGGACCTAGAAACATACCGATAGAATTGGTGAAATATGGGCCAACTGTTCTGTGAGAGTGGCTGAGTAAACTGTTCAATAAATGTATGCTCGGCGGTGAAGAAGTTCCATATGAATGGAACATAGCATACCTCAGTCCTATTCATAAGAAAGGGAGTAAGAAACTATGTGGCAACAATCGTGGAATAAGTATTATATGCTCTATTGGTAGGTTGTATGGTCAAATTCTGAAATCAAGAATAGAGGAGACTATAACTGATATGGAACAACAAAGCGGCTTCTGTAAAGGGAGGTCATGCAATGACAACATTTTTTCTTTAAGACAGATGGTTGGAAAGAGATTGGAAAAAAATACAAATAGCCACTTAGTGTTTATTGATCTAGAAAAAGCATACGACACCGTCCCACATAAGAAATTATTTGAAGTATTGTATCAAAGCACAAATTAACAAAATATACGTGAGAAGAATATTTAATACATATAAATCATCGGAATGTTTGATTAAAGTGGGGAAAGAGATCACAAAGGAACCTTTCACAATTATGAAAGGTTTGAGACAAGGTTGCTGTCTTTCACCAACATTATTTAAGATTTATATTCAGAAAGCACTGAAGTTGTGGTGCAGGAAATGTGCAGGTATGGGTATTGAGATAGGAAAAAAATGTATATATACACTTTTGTTTGCTGATGATCAGGTGTTCATAGCTGGAGATGAAGATAATTCCTTTATGACTAGAAAATTATTCGAAGAATATACAAAATGGGGTTTAAAAATAAATTTTGAAAAATCAGAATACTTGAGCTGTGGAGAAGATGCTGGAAATCTTAATATTAAGGGCCAGCAGATCAAGATATGTAAAGAGTTTAAGTATCTGGGCAGCATCTTAAGGCTAAATGTACCGACACTAGTTCCATTTGTCGCCACCACGTGGCAGCACCAAAATAAGCAAAATTTACTAGACCGATAACGTCTAAACAAATTGTCCGATTTTCGATCTGTACACAGCATTGGACTCCTTTTTAAAATAGAATTCACGCTACGATGCCGTTTTTTCAAAAAAGATTTCCAAAAAATTTTTGAAAACGTTTTATCATAGTTCCGGGAAGAAATTAAAAAATGTGGGCTTATAGCGCGATGGCGACGTGCTTCCTGAATCCAACGCCGTGTCAATCATGCAAATCGGATGAATAGGAGCGGCGTAAAGTGAAATTTCGGAAAAAATACCTGATTCCCCCCCTCCCCTGCGTCACCCGACCCGCCTGGGCCCTCCATCGACGCCGCCGAACGGCCAAACCGCCTGCGGCACGGGAGGCCGAACTTTCAGACAGGCAAGCTGGGCAGTCAGTCCCTTTCAGTCTCAATATATTTTTCTTCACGTGTCAAACTAGTGATGCTGTAACACAGCGAAACGGTCTCGTATCATCTGAGTAATAGTCGTATAAAACTATATATCTTGTTCACATATTTCCGTCTTCCTTCGAATACCATCAAACAATTATTTGAGGCGGTACTCAAAATATCGATTCCAATTTGGAAACTGATTTCAAAAAGAAAATGGAACTAATTGTGTAGATATCACCAATATTCCATGTCCTAACATCTTATTTTACATACATTTTACTTCTAAGATCTTCCGTTATCATTCCACTACCACAAAGAATGAGCCGAAATTACGCACGAGCTCTTTTATCCTGCGACTCGATTTTTGATCTCAAAACGGCGTTTGTCTCCTTGATAGACTTCACCTGATGAATCTGTTTTCCCAAGTAAAATTTTAAAACAGTTTTCGTACTTTCGGCAAAATTGAAGAAGTGGTAAAATAGCGCGCAGGCGAGATGCATCCTGAATCCAACACTGTAACAAACATTAAACTATAATATTAAGAATCGGACATGTCCCAGATTACTTAGTAAGTTACATTGATATAAAATGATTCTGTTATATTTGTATAAACTTGAAGATTGGAATAAGTAATTCCCGGCGCGTCATTTTGATACAAACTACGTAAATGATAATGTAAAAGGATGTGGTGTAAATCATTGTATTGTGACACATATATATGTATTTTTTAATGCATTAAATTGTCACGAAAGCAATACTGGCACTAGCTTCTTCCATGATATGTAAGAACTTTTTGAGACCCTTAAAACTTTTTGTATCTTATTCTTCCACAAGGACAATCAAGTATTCCCTTTTCATCCACTGTTTAAACCTTTCTTGTCTCCAACTGGCACCATGACACCTGACTCAGGTGGTTGTTGCTACTGCGAAACTAAAAACCCGGGAGATTCTAGATTTTGGAGAACATTACTACTCATAAGTGAGAGGAATAGTGGATACCACAAATACAAAACGAACAGAATAGCAATACCTCCCCATGCACCAAACCTGTTTTTTGTTGTTGTCGTTTGTTGGTTATTTAAGGTTGCATCAATATCTAGGTTATTAGCAACCACTATTGGAGTAAATGGTATGGTAACTATGAAGATGAAATGAAATGGTGATGATAAGGGGTGAAAGAGAACACAAATACAACCATGCCCGAGGCGGAACTTGAACTCTCAACCCTTCGGTCCGAGATCACTATGACAATACTGCCTTAGCAATCTTGGCCACAGGGCCGGCGACTGTTTCTTTGTTCCCTTTCCTTTCTCTTATTCTAAGCTGGATTTTATACAAGTGTGCAAGACTCTGCCTCATTGGCTTTTCAACACTTGTAATGCCCAACAAAGAGAATTATGCAAAGAAACAAGAAAAATGCAAGGCTCATCAACACTAGAGAAATTTTTTTTAGCTTTCAATAGAGGATATGAACACACATTTTGAAGGAAACGAGAAAAACATAATCAGTAGTATTCACATACAAATCTTACCAAGATGAACAGTAAAAGAAGAAAATCAATATTGTGTAAAGAAGAGTACTTACTTCTAATTGTTCAATCCTGATAACATCTACAGGCTTTCTTACTTCTTGAATTATTGACATAGTTGCCTCTCCCATTTTTTTAATTATATCTTGCCCACTGTCACTGAATAAGAAATTGGCTGAAGCATTTATTTGTCCTAAAGGCAAAATCCCTACAGGAATTCTTTTGGATAAAGGACTTCTCCCTGTTTCTCGCCGCAGTAATCCTGTAACAGTCTAGAACGTGCACAACAAAGTAAATATAAAGAATATAGGAAGTGTATAATCTGCAATTATGCATACAAATTGTAATAATTTTTTCTACGGTGCAACATTAATCTTTACAATGAATGTTTTATGTTGTACAGGTTTGACACAAAATAAACAATTGTAGGGTAAGTTTAATAAAATTTTATTGGAACATGTATGCATTTATTTATGGCAGAAACTGCTGTTTTGGCAACTAAAAACAGAAAATGACAAATCTAAAGTTGCATCCCAAAATCAAACATGCTTGAGACACCATATTACAAACCACTCTCAGTTCTGCATTACTTAAACATTGCACTAGCACTTCACCTTCCTCTGCCATCGTGAATCCTATTTCACATTATAATTTGACAATGGTCTATATTTTTATGCTCCTTTTTCTATGGGGAAAACATTTATTTCCAACATGTAGGTATGAACTAAGTTCTTAGTTACATGTTATATCATTTTATAAAAAGGACATGACAAAAACATCACACATAAAGGAGGATTTTTTTGTCATGATAGTCATGTGCGAAATCATACAAATGAACATTTGTACTGGAATTAATTGTTAATAGAATTAACAGTTAATTCCAGAACAATAAGGAGGTAAAAAATCAATGACATGTCAATTAAAATTGAAAGCACTGGTATTAATGTTAATATTATCACACAAATAATATTAAAAAAGTAATTATTTATATTTAAATATATTTCATGTCCAACCTGCCTGGGAATCTTCCAGAAACATGTTAATTTGATTAAATGAAATTACAATATCACCTTCAAAAAAGTGCTTCAAAATTAACCCCGAGAAAAAGTTCACAATTATCTTAAATGAAAGTCCATTTCCTGGACATCCCACACTGAAGACATACACCTTTCACAATACTATAGGTGTTCCTCAAAGCATCTGACATACTAAACACTAGTTAAAGATGTTTTTAGTATGTCATTTAGATACATGTCCACTGGAGTTTCAGAGGTTCCATTCAAGGCTCAGTGTACCAAACTTAACTTCAGCACTGTGCCCCACATTGGTATACATGGCTTGCTAAATAAATTTGAAGTACCTGACAATAATACATTTTGTTACAACAAATTCCTTTTATTTACTTTTACCCCACAGCTTAATCATAGGTTTGTTATTGAACAACTTTTAAAGCTACATTATAGTGAAAATATAACTATCTTCATTTTTAATTGATCTATTTTCCCCATAACTTTATTCAATTAATATTAATTCAATTAATATTCACAATGGCTACACAGCGATACATTACAATTTATACTTCGCTCAATGTAACCCTTGATATTTGACATAATTCTTTGCTCAAAGATAATAGAGCAATCCTTTGTTTATAACCAAGAGTACATATTTACCAAATTTCTTCACTATGGAAAAGTTCACACATGTAAATGTCCTATTTACCCACACCCTCTAACTCTTTTCTGTCTTTATCAAGTGGATGAATCAACTTGTCGACATTTAATTATACACAAAACATATTTGATTTAATATTCACAATTGAAAACTAAAAGTTCCATGATCAGCATATCACACTTCTCACAAACATTCAAATAAAAGTTAATGTGTGTTATCAATTATTTTATATTTTCAGTCAGTCAGTACAATCGGCCATTTTTAAGAAAGATTAAATATTGCAATACTTCTTATTTCTATTTTTATAGCTCAAAATTAAAAAACAGATTGACTTTGTGCAAGTCAAACTAATTGAATTCAACAATTCAGTCCATTGATTTTTTTTTTTAGTTGATTTAAATAAAAACTTGTCAACTTAAACCTAAACATTAACATTTTCCTTTTTCGCTGTGATCATCTTAAATAGAAAGGAACATTAGAAACAATTGCACACTGCCACTGTTGCAGTAGCAACTTACTTTTAACACTGACTGAAATCTTTGAGAAATTAGGTACCTTTAAGACATGATGAATTCTACCAGTATAGGGCCAAACATGATATACAAGTTAGCAAAATAGTATTAGGCAGCTTACCTGAGATTAGGGTTGACGCTACCCCATTGAAATATTTTTTTTGTCAATAGTGCTAAAGATTCTCACGAAATTCTCATCTGTCTGCTTGTAACATTGATACTAAATCCAATATTTTTCGGTTCATTCTCATGCAAACATTATTGAAATTTTACTTTTTGATTCAAAATTAATAAATATAAAGAAAATTCTTATCTCATTACTCACCTCGGCCAATGTACCATCACCACCAGCAACTATAACAGCATCCACACTTTCATCTAAATGCTCCGCTAGAGTTCGAGCTTCACCTTGAGATTTGGTAAGCACAACAGTTACAGAAAGTCCAGCAAGATGCAATAACGGTGCACAATAAGCATCAAAATTCTTCTTTGCTTTCCTGTAAAATTTATACACTTGATATTTCTAACTGTCACTCACTTTTTATTAGATTACTTGTTTGAGACACAGCATGAGACATTTACATATTTAAGCATTCATGTTGCAGTGAACCCAGCTCTTGTCCTGTCAAATTAGTATTTTAGCGGAGGCATTGAGAAGAGGAAGGAGGAAGAGCAGGAAAAGAAGATGTATGTTCTGCACTCACTTAATACTGCATTATTGTAATGGAATTTGGCACTCAATGAATTTAGGCCAAATGGAAATATATAGAGTTCAAATACTAAAGTAAAAAAATTAAATTACCCTTCTATTAATATACAAAACATCATCACATGAGAATCAACAGGATATAAACAAAATACAAAACCGAATTTTCAGCAGGAATTGATATCTCTGATTTTATTACTGACAAATGTATTACAAATACTTCTTAAGTTAAGGATTATAAAATTCGTTAATTACCGTTTGTTGGCGGCTGGATTGAGAAATACTGTAATGTTACGAATTTTGGATCCTCCTGAAGATGAAATATTGCCGTGTTCTAAAGCCTCTCGGCAATATTCTGCCATAAGAAGATGACAACTGGAAGTTACAAACGTATTAGGTTATGTTGAATAGAGTATCCAAAACGTCCCTTATATTTTACGCACTTACTCGTATTTTCCTTTGGCATAATTAAGACCGTAAGTAACAACCACACATCCAAAAATACTCTTTTTCCAGTTATTACGAATAGTTTTTACAAATGACATAAGTTTCGCCATGGTTGCAGTCTTGAGTTTTTGCTAACCCTTTTCACATTTTTGTCATTCTTTCTCACATGCACTATATTTTATTAACTACTCGAATATTTGTGGATAACCTTTGTAATTGCACTGTCACTCACTGCTAATAGCAAATCGGTACTACACTATACCTTACTTTCCTTCACTTCACATACAACACCGCAATCACGAAGGCCTCATCGGGAATAGGGCCTCATGCGTCTCATGGTATGTGATTGACCATGGACTTGGATGGACTAATATTCGCACCGGTGATATCGCCACGTTCACCAATTACACAACAACAACCACAAACCACTTACTGACAATGCACCATTGAAAGTTGACACCCCTGAATCAAGTGATCAGGAAGTGGTGAAATAACAAACGGTGTAACTCATGGTAACTCATGTTGGAAATAACCATGGATGTAACCATGGTGGAAATAATATTGTTTCCGTGTAAATAACATTGTTTCCACAATGGTAACATCATGGTATACTGTAGGTTGCCAAAGTATTATGCTAAGTGCTATGAAGGAAAGTGACACTTACTCTTCTTTAATATTCTTGAAATAATATTAATTATAATAATATTAATTATAATAATAATTATTATATACTGTTAGGAAACCGAAATGTTGAGAAAATGTAAAAAAAAATGTACTTTGGGCGACGATAGATGGCAACTGGACAGAGAATGGATCAAGACCTTCGAGCCAGTCTACACCAAGGAAATTAGAAAAAGTTTCTACGAGAAAGTCTGTGCCATTCTGTAGCACCTCTAGTTACCTTCTCGTATACATACGTATATATGGAAGTAATATACGCAATTTAGAGAAAGTTATGTAATGCTGCGGAAAATCTATTCCGAGATTTCAATAAAAATACACGTTTTAGGGTCCCCTTGATACCGAACTTTTTTCTTTTTCTTCTTCTTCTTTCCGTTCGTCCGTCCGTCTGTATGTCCGTCTGTGTACACTACTAGCGCCTAAATCACACGTACGATGTTTCCAAATTGAAGAAACCCTTGTTCATCTGACTTAAGTTGAAGCTTTGAAATTTTGAAAAACATTCTTAAAAGCTTGGGGGTACTCTACATGAAGCCCCCTGGACATTTTCAAAATTTTCTCAGAAACAGACCCAAATTTTTTCTTTGAATTTTTGGTAGGGATAGTACCTAATGCACAGTATCCGATGACTAAACGCCATATTGCTCTATTCTTTTGTTTTTCAAAAACTACAAAAATGTAACTTTCTTACTTGTCTCTCACGTCGGTAATATTTACATTAGATGCGATTTCTTCACATAGTTAGATTTACGAGTATATGTGCTTTAAATAACGTCAAATAAAGTTTCTCGTAAACTCAACAGTTTGCTGTAGAAATGAGCCCTGTAAAATTCCACATTTTCAGAAACGCTCAAACGCCAGTTTCTCAAAAACGACTTCGAATTTTTCCAATGGATAGTGCTAATTGCACTGTTTAATATGTTGTAAAGTTCATTTGTTTGCTTTTTTTTAATTACACAAATGCATTAATTACACACATTTTTTAAACATCCCTCACGCCGTTACATTTGTGAGTGGAAGTGCTTTAAATAATTTCAAAAGAAGGTTTTCGAAAAAAATAATTCCTGTGAAAAAGGCCTTCATATTTCGCATTTACAGTCATTCTTAATCGCCATTTTCTTAGAAACGGCTCCAAAATTTTCAATGAAAATTTCTATTTAGGGCGAGGTTATACACTTTCTTAATATTCTTGAAGTTATATTTCAGTTCTACTATTAAGAAACCGAAATGTAGAAAAAAATGTCAAGAAAATTTACTTTCTATGACGATAGGTGCTGACCAGTGAATGGAGCAAGACCTTAAAGCCAGTCCACACCAAGGAAATTAGAAAAATGTGCCACGAGAAAGTCTATGCCATTCTGTAGCACCTCTAATTAAGTTATAAAGACTGGAACTGTCTGTTGACATTCAGCTGTTTGGTTGATTGATTGATTTTTTCGTGTTTCCGGGCGCGTCAACTGCTTTGGTCATTAGTTCCGTAAGTGTAGTGCGGTTTTTTTCTCGGGAGATGGCGGTGATCTTCCCCCGCTAGATGGTGAGATCCGGCGCCGACCTACCGTCGGCTAGAGGGGTTTCCCCCTAACCAGGTCTTTCCCACCAGCGGGGCACCGCCCCAGTCGGGACAAGCTCTAAGCTCCCCACCGATCTCCCGGAATATGGTAGTGTAGTGCATGTTAGTGTAAGTGTGTGTGTGTGTGTAACGGGAGAGGATAGGACAAGGAAGAGAAAGGATAGATCTCGCGCGGTCCGTTTGTTAGGGTACTGCTTCGGTATTCGCCTGGTGTTGATCGGAGGAGCCACGGAAAACTACCGATCAGAGCAGCCGGCCGCTAGAATTCTCCTCCAGACAGCAACTGAATTCGACCTAGCTGAAAAGCTAGTGTCGAAAATCCTGCCGCCGTCAGGACTCGAACCCTAGGACCTCCCGGTCAGAGGCGCTGCAGTGACATCATGACATCAGTTGATACACTGAGCTACCGCTTCCGATTCAGTTGTTTGGAATCGTCTCCTATATTATTTCAGTAGTACCTTTTGTGGCTTTCACACTCATCCAATCTTTATAAATGAGGCTCTAAAGAAAGAGAATTTCATGGAGACGTAAGGAATTGCACTTTGACTTTCAAAACGTGAAGGATTTTTTGAGACATATTTAAATATTCCTGTCAAATGTAACCCGCAAGACTCAGTGGCATTTTAAAAGAAATCTACATCGTTAAATAACTACTAAACAGAGCGTTATATGACCTTAAAAACTACAATGCCGTTACCGTAATGAGATCTTCTTAAAACATTCTATAACATTTTTGCTGGTTCGACGATTCTCGATTCTACCCCATCTAGCCTGTAGAATCTGCAACTGTATGTGAAATTAAACTAATTACTTGATATATACTCGATTTAATTACACGGCTCTAACTCTCTGCTTGGTAATAACGTTAAATAAGAATAATTTGTATTGACAAGGGTGTATTTTACAAACGTTTTAAAATATCAGTTTCTATTTACAAGTGAAGAATTCAGGGCACTGTACTTACCGACGACGTTTTTACACTTCTCAAAAAACTGCTCACAGTGACCGAAATTGCGTCAGAGTACTTTTTTGTTTGGAAAATAACGAAAAGTAGCGAGACGCGACTTTTTCCTCTATATTTACGTACGCTTGTCGGCAAGCAATGACCAAAAATGGCATCTGCGTATACTCCCCCCTATAGAGCCTTAATCTAACATCATAAACAAATATAATTCGGTATTTATGTGACTTACATTCTCAACCCTACTACCGAGTATTTTCTTATGTAAAGTTATTAATATAAATTTATAAACTCCAATGCATTCAAGCTTTTTTTCTTTCTTTTTTCCATATCGCGGGAAATAAGTGCATAAACTTTAATATATGGTGAATGTTGATTTGAAAATGTATATATAAAGTTCAGTACTAATGCTTTTCACGATCTTTACAAACAATGAATGTGATGAGCATTCTACTGCTTTCTTGCCCTTTTCACATTTTCTGAATGCTTTGCAGTTTAAATTCCTCGGACAAATTTCACGTCTTGTTAGATATCTTTCTTACAACTTGTATTCCTTGTTTTTGTTGTTTTTGTTGTTGTTGTTTTTTGCACTGAATGCAAATATTGTACTATTTTAGGTACCTATCAACTCTCACGGCAATCCTGGTAGAATTTATCTCATAATATACTAGGGCAAATATGATCCAAACTCCCGTCTGCAATTTTTGTGTACGGTGATTCCTCGAAATATCAGTAAAGTTTTATCCTCCTGATCGTGCCTACTGCGAATGTATCACAGGAAACGGAGGTTATCGCAAGGGCTCCGTGGGCGTTGCACCGTGCCGATTGGCTCTGCTTATCAACGCGGGTTTAACGTACGACGGCGCGCGGGATACCCGCGAGCTAAAAATAATTTCTAAGAATTGACAGACAGTCTGCAATCATATGTTGATATGAGCAAAGGATTTTGCAGATAGAAGATTAGCGGAGAGGTACTGAAAATCACAAGGGTATACAATTATCTCAAAACAAAACTGTTTAGGAAAAATAGAGAGTTTGTGCAGATCATGGTAGACAGCACTATCGATCTTCTGCGCAAAGTGATGAACTTGAACTGCGCATACGCAGAAGATCGATAGTGCTTTAACGTTCGAGGGTGCACAAACTCACTAGAGAGTTTGCTTTATAACAAAATGAAATGCATGAAACATTTGGTTCCACGTGCCCTTTCATCGGTTATGAAAAGTGCCAACGAATTTCGAGCTCCTGTGCTATTCGCGTTGAAGTGCCTTCTTTCATATATTTTTATAAACTGTCAACTTTTTTAATATTTATTTTAGAAATTTGGATTAATTATTATCATCGAGAGAAATATTACCTACATTAAACTTTAATAATTGTTTAGAAAAAATCCAGAATGTTCAGAGTAATTGTTTATTGAGTGGAGGAACTTTCAACACAAAGTCAACGAGAATTTAATATAATTTAACTATTCATTTTTCAATGCATTCATTGTAATAAATATATGGTTATTTAAAATATAAATCTTGCACTTTTTTATCATATCTTTTTAAAAAACGGTCGCAGTTTTTTCTGTGCTAAATTCACATTTTGATGGTTGAATTTCAAGATTCAAGTCACACGCTGAAGTCACTTGTTATCCCCAATGATTTTAATGTTAACATTTTTTATGAAACGTATTCTCAATATCTTTTGCTTGGCAAGGTTTAATGAACATTTGATGCCATTTCTAGCAATACAATAGGGACACGACTTGATACCGCTGGTGGAAGAAAACAGTAATTGATTTGGTGACCTACGTAATATTTAACTTTGCTTTCATACAAATAAAGTCTTGAAGAAGATGGCTTGGATTTTACACAAATAAAGTCTTGAAGATCCACAAAATCTCAGTAGCTATTATGATGCTGTTTGTACAACACGTTCAGGCAATGCAAGTAAAGGCAACTTATCGAGAACCTTTAGTGGGTTGTTTACATTACATTACATTAAATCTACATACGTTTTCACGTGAAACATCTGAGAATTACATGAAAAGTTTAGACGTGTGAATTACAAGATGGGCGGAACGTGTGACTAATGACTTAAAATAACCATCTAACTTTTCTTGCGCCAAAGCAGAAATCTACTTTTGACCTCTTTGTTCCGAGGGCGCGATAAATTTACATTCCTGATTTTTGGGAACAGTAGGGCATCTAAAAAGCTTACTCTATCTCTCCTGGCCCCTTTTGTCTCAGTTCACCATTAGACACAACTTCGTTTTCGTGAAAATATGGTTTAATTTTAGAGAAAAAATAACATCTATCGGTTGTTTTAAAATATAACGATATAAATGTGAACGATCCGACAACAGTGGCTAGTCTCTTTAACCAATACTTTTCGAGAATTGCTGCCGATCTCACTAAGGGTCTTCAGCCACAAAATTCAAAAACAGACACTTCACCCAAAATTTTACACACAATGTTCGTTTCCGAAACGTCTTCATATGAAATTCTCAAAATAATCGGTAAACTAAAAAATAAATATTCGTCCGGTTTAGATGAATTCCCTAATTCTTTGTTAAAGACCTGTGCGTATGCCATTATACACCTGTTAACTCACATATTTAATTCATCGTTATGCACCGGAACATTTCCAGATATTTTCAAAACAGCTAAAATTAAGCCGCTCTTAAAAAATGGCAACAAAAATGAAATTCAAAATTATCGGCCCATTTCTCTTCTATCAATTTTTTCAAAAATATTAGAGATACTTTTTTACGTACGAATGCAAACCTTTCTCAGTAAACACGACGCGCTTTCAGATTGCCAACATGGATTTAGAAAATTAAAATCAACGGAAACAGCTATATTTTCTTTTCTTAAAGATGTCGCCTCATCATTGGATCAAAACGAGGCACCTATTGGATTATTTTTAGATCTCTCAAAAGCTTTTGACGTCATTGATCATGACATTTTACTTTCAAAATTACTTTCATATGGAATCCGTGGTATTGCTCTAGATTGGTTATGTTCGTACCTTAAACAACGATCTCAGAGAGTGGAAATACCTTTCTGGAATGATGGAACATTACGTACGCACCTTTCCGACTCTGCCCATTGCATGTGGAGTTCCTCAAGGATCGATTTTAGGCCCTATTCTGTTCCTACTTTACGTAAACGATATGCCCTCGACGATTCGAAACGGAAGAACGGTTCTCTTTGCGGATGATACGAACATCCTTTGCAATAAAGAAACCGTAAATAGTACAATATCAGATGTTTCAAATTGGTTCCGAAATAACAAATTAATAGTAAAAAAAAATTGAAAATGAACAGTGTACCATTGACTGATGTTAAGGCAACAAAATTTTTAGGTCTCTCAATTCAGTCAAACCTTAAATGGAACGTCCATTTAAATGAATTGAACACAAAATTAAGTTCATTATGCTACGCGTTTAGAATTCTTGCAAATTCAGTCAGCCTTCATACTGCTCGTTGTGTATATTTCGCGAATGTTCATTCCCGCCTGAGATATGGCATAATATTCTGGGGAAATACATCTTATAGCTCCCAGACTTTTAGGTTACAAAAAAGAATTGTACGAATAATAACCATATCCCACCCTTAATCTAGGAATTTTACCATTACCTTGTCTGTTTATTTACGAATCAGTGGTTTTTGTCAAAAATGACTTGCTTGAGGGCGGGAATATATTTTCAGAAAATGCCGATATCTATTACTATAACACTCGACGTAGAAATCATATTCATCAGGTGACAGTATCAACAGCTCATTACAAACAATTCACATACAGTAATATTTAATGTATTATTTACCATTGGAGTGTATAATTCTAAACAATATGTAACAAGTATTGTATCGCAGCTTCTGGGTCAATGACCCCCATCTCGATCAGGTTTTTCGTCCAGTTTCCCTGATCCATTGAGCAAATGCTGAGATGGCCCCTTGTTTTGCTTCTGGACATAAATGTAACTTCATTTTCAGTGCACGTTTTCTAGAATTCAGTGGGAAATACAATTATTCAAAATATCGTTTCCATGTTGTCGGGGCAGGAAGTATTATTCCGAAGGACAACATAGATAAGAACCCAAAATTTATTGCTTATTTATCCTTGAAAATAGATTTCATTACATGGGAGCTTTTTTCATTCAAAATTCAAGGAGTATCTGACTTAGTGTAGGGATCACAGAATTTTGAAAATGTGCACACAATTCACTTTTCCCCATAGCACATCATACGCAGTTTTAACTGTTTTTTGACGTAAAATAAAAAAATAATTAAATACTGTCACAATTGTTAAAGCGTGTAGAATTTGCGGCTGGTTTGGCGATTTATTTCGTAAGTACGGAGTGTGAAATTCCAGAAATTATAGTTGAGTAAGCTGAAGCTGCTACTGAGAGTTTACTTCCTCAATAATCAAAGGATTTAAACGAAAGAAGGTATGGACTCTTTTTAAAATGGAAAAGAGGGAAACATGTAACCGTGGTAAATGAAAAAACTATGCTGGCTTATCTCTATGAAAAGGTATTACACTTAGTTGAGTAAAGCTAATTTAATTGGGTAAGATAACTAAATTTATTTGTACAATTGTCCCAGACAGTGAAACCATCAACATTATAGAGCAACTATTCAATGCTAATGTCAACCCTAGGTATAAAAAAACAACATATATGTAGGGCAGTATCACAGAGTTAAATCATTTTTGAAGCACAAGCCAGAAAAATATGAACCTAAAAAATCGAAAATTCTTACAAAAGAAGAGATAAATACATTAAAAATTTTCTGTATTCAAAAATAATAAATATTCTTTGTCAAAATGTCACCAGTAATTTGTACATTGTCTAGTTAACAGGACGTTGCCATGGTAATCTCCTCTAAAATTCATTCTAGGCCTAGACCGCCAAAGCTCACTTTTGTGGTGTATAAATGCTCTGACAAATACGGGTTTTGAAGTGAGGATACGAAAAAATTCTTTTTTTTAACCACTTAGAGTCACCCTTGCCCTACACACATAGGCCGGCCATAGGTCACGCATAGGCCACAAATAGGTAGCATCGTGCTGCAGACTAATAGCATTACCATTCCCAAGTCAGCAGGTAGGTCTAGGTTCCTGCTTCTTCCGAATCATTTTAAACGTAGCTGCACCGAGCAGCCATAATGTTCTTTGCCCTCCCACCCCACCCCGAACTTCCCCTCCTTCGATAGGGATGCATTTTCTGTCTTATTGCAGCTTTCTGAATAATTTTCAGAATATGCACACGCTCTGTAATTTCCAGCTCATCGTGCCTCCCTTTGTTTTCTTATACTACGGCCAGACAGCAGATTCCTGGCACTCCTCCCTCTCTCACCCAATGCCAATAACCATGTCCTGCCCTACCAAATTCGATTCAATTTCGCTCTCCACTCAAGGAACTTTTACGCTCCTACTCGTGTGTTTAGCAACTGGAGAACATTAGTCTATACCGCCAAACCCAGCCACTACTCTCGCCACTGTTTTGGTTCCTGCTAACTCCGTTGTTGAAACATTCAACTCAGTTAATAACTCTGAGTTTGACCTCAACCTCGTTGATATATTATCAAGGCGGCATTAGAATTCTCCTCCAAACCGAGAGGTCCTAGGTTCGAGTCTCAACGGTGGCAGGGTTTTGAACAGTAGCTAGGTGGAATTCAGTCGCTGTCTGGAGACTTTTACGGTCGGCTAATCTGATCTGTAGCTATCTCTGGTTTCTCCAATCAATACCACGCAAATGCCGGAGCAGTTCCCTATCGAACAGGCCACGGACTGCGCACGATCTTTCCTTCCTTTTCTTTGTCGTATCCTCAACCTTTACTTTCACATATACACTAACATGCACTACACTGCCACACATACCAGGAGACCGCTCGGCACATCAGAGCTTGTCCCGACTGGGGCGACGCTTCGCTGGTGGGAGATGCCTGGTTGGAGAAAACTCCGCTATCCGGCAGGTAGGTCGGTGCCGGATCTCACTACGAAGCGAGGAGAAATCACCTCCACATCCCGAGGAAAACATTAACTACTCTTACGGGACTAATCATCTTAGCTGTTGACGCACCCAGAATCACTAATCGATCTTGCCACTGTTGGGACTCGAACATAGGACCTGCCAATCAGAGGCACTGCAGTGACACTAGGATGAATGAAGCCAGTGGCACAGCTACCTATTAGGCTGCAAGGCGAAGCCTCCCCAAACATTTAATGAAAAACATTGTTTTCATTACTTATAATATGCTTTTTGATAATTTTCCAATTCGCAATTACGTTTAACGTGGTCCATTGTAGGTTTAGCGTCTTGAACTTTCTGTTTTATTTATTTATTTATTTATTTTACGTAAAAAAAAACAGTTAAAACTACTTATGACGTGCTGTGGGAGAAGTGAATTGTGCGCACATTTTCAAAATTCTGTGATCCCTACACTAAGTCAGATACTACTTGAATTTTGAATGAAAAAAAGCTCCCATGTAATAAAATCTATTTTCAAGGATAAATAAGCAATAAAATTTGGGCTCTAGTTCATGTTGTCCTTGGGAATAATACTTCCTGCCGCGACAACATGGAAACGATAATTTGAATAACTGTATTTCCCACTGAATTCTAGAAGATGTGCACAGATAATGAAGTTACATTTATGTCCAGAAGCAAAACAAGGGGCCATCTCAGCATTTGCTCAATGGATCAGGGAAACTGGACGAAAAAACTTAATTACGAACTTACACGTCACAGAGCTGCTAGTTGAGATGTCGATTTTCTCATTGAGTGTTTGCTAATTATGTTTTTTAGAAGAGGAAATAGCATTCAAAATTTTGAATTTTTCATAAAAAAGTTTTGGTCCCCAAACGTTTAGATTTTAATTTTTAATAGTGTTTAATTTAATCTTCAATTTCTTTTCTCTTCTTTTCTAGAAGTACGTGGAAGGAGAGGTGACCGCTAGAGAAGGATTAACTGCAAAAGACTACAGTAACATACTTAAAATGGAATGCAAGAGATGCCTAATGGCGTAAAAAGATCACAGTACTATTTCATGTGAAGTAGAAGTAGCAGTTTCGGAGGACAGGGAGCTACAGGTAGTGTCCAGCCCATGTTTTCTCGTGATAAATATTTCATTTATTTTGAATATAAAATATATTATTTGTTGGCTTATTGTTAATCTTATTTCGTTAACAATTTATTGATGTATTGAATGACTTTCGTTAGTATAGAAAGCTGGTTAAAGGCTAAATTTTTAAAACGTTAATTGGCTTCTGAAGTCCCATGGAGTCCCATGAAGTCCTCCTTTCCCCTTTGGTACGCCACTGAATGTCTACATAGGTTTCTTTAAAATGCTTTTAAATGTACATTGCCTATATTCCCACCCTTCCTGTTAATGGCAAGACTCGGAAGTTGGTTATCTTTGTGATCACTAAAGCCCGGAAGTTTGGCAAGATGTCTTTTTGTTACTTTTACGATTTTATGACTTTGAACAACAGGAATCACTTAATTGTACTTCTGGAGTTGTTTTAGATTTTCATTTTGCATTTCTTCCCCTTTTTTTGGAATTTGGCTTATTTTTCGTTTCCCCTCTCTCCTGGCACCAATCTGTATCAAGCTGGATACATACCCGCAAGCCTTGATAAAATGAAGGCACGGTCGTGTCTTATCTTTACTGTGGACGCGGAGGCTCTAGGGTCATGTTGCGTTAAAAATGTAAAAAAGAAAGGAAAATGATACCAGTGAAGATTTTGATATTTTTCATTGATGCTGACCGTGGCCATCCTCTACTAAGTAACAACCTCACCTTACTTTCTCTTGTCTTACCTCTACCTAGTCTCTCTTACCTACTACCTTACGTACCTTACCTCTACTTACTTAGTAAAGGATGGCCGTATTCTGACAGACTTGATCGCTCACGAGGAATCTCATCGTATATTTGAGTCGGAACCCAACCCTTTTCAGGACAGAGTTGTTTGTACATGAAATACCCTTCTCAGTTCCTTTTTGTTCTGTCTTCCCTTCTGGCGATTACACAAGTGCAAAGGACTAAATCTATAATTTCGTTTTCACTCATAACTTTCAAATTTCAGATTCAAAAGGGAGTCTACAATAGTATTTCGAAGAGACATTGGGTAAAATAAATTCGTAGTGGTCATTCGGAATGGTCATGTGCAATGAAGTTTACACAGAAAATATAATTTTCTTCCACGTCGTAAGTGCTAAAGTCAATTTTAGAGTTAGAATAAAAATATGAACTTTAATAATAAGTTATCTTTTGTAATAATTAATAATAAATACACAGCACATACAAAAAAAGTTGTCGGACCCAAAGACTTGATGTTTCTCTATGTATCGCGCTGAAATCGAATAAGAAGCCAGAATAGCACCATCATCCTCCATCTTTTTAAATCGCCAAAAAAACATCGTGACATTGTATTTGTTTTCGGGGTTTGTTGTCAGACCCAAAGACTTGACACATTTTCTCTATGTACGTGGACGCGCTGAATCTGAAACTGAAGTTAGAATTCCGCCACTACTCTCCAGTTTCTTCAAATCGAAAAAACACCCCCTCAAATTTACAATCTAAATGTAAGGTGGTTTGAACTTCACGGTAGTTTTTCCCGATTTTAAGAAAATGGAAGGGGGTGGCACCAGGTGGTGTGCCCAGTCTTTGGGTCTGACAACAAACTACGAAAACAAAAATACAATTTCACCAGTGGCGTGCATTCAACCCGAGCAACCCCAGCACTGCTGGGGTAAGCAAGAAAGATAATTTAATGAATAGTGAGAATTAAAATTACGATGAACCGTATGTCACTTGATCAAAATATTGCACCCATTGTGTATTCTACTGCGATCTTTGCGCCGGCCCACTGCGCAACCCCAGCTGTAATACCTCTGCTGGGACTGGCAGCTGCGCGCGCATCTCCTTCGTTGGGCCAGCGGCGGGCGGCGATCGGGTAGAAGGCGTCGCAGATGTGCTGAACCCAGCTACTTAACTAGGGATAGATGACGTTACTCCCCCTCCCTTGCTTCAAAGCAAGTCCTGGCCTGCCTCGTGATCTCAGTACTCCCCACCAGAGAGCAAAAACATCATCTCGCTTTAACTCGTAAGCCAGTGCTACATCAATTCATTCATCATTATTTCATTATGTTATTCATGTCATTTATTACATTATTATCAAAATGGCATGTTTTGTCAATATAAATTAGCGTAGAGTTTGTCGAGAAGTTTATAATTTATATAATGATTATGGTGCATATGTCTCTCGCTGTAAAGATAGTGAACCAGAATGTTCCCTAGAGATTTTATTAATTATTTTGAGGAAGTTTGTTCTGATACACGTGATCAGAACACTATCATTTCCCGAATTTTCGAATAGCAATGCGTACCCTTAAGAGAGAAAAAGACTAAAAACCTATGGTCGAAACAGAAGAAGTGAAAAAAGATTGTCCACTTTAGCCATTGAATCATCACTGATTGAGGGTATATCGAATACACGTTCATTTTTCGAAAAAATCTATGCAGTATTTTGCTAGTCATGAAAGAAGATGGGAGTTGTTTTCATTGATTACCGTAACATTTGCAGAAAGCGGATTTCATTTTTCTGTTCAGTAAGTTACTATTTATTTTTCTTTCATGAAAATACTCTTGTGTGGGAATGATAAATTGCAAGTTGGAATTCTTTATTTTCAAAACATTTTCTGTTTCACAGTTGTTAAAGAATCTCCTGTTGCGCGACTATTTTGTACATGGAAGGGGAGGGGGGAGCTGGTTGATCGCTAGCAGCTGGGGTATACAAAGTAATCACCGCACGCCCCTGAATTTCACTTTTTTTTTTCGCGATTAAAAACTGGAGGGTGGTGGCAGATTTCAGGCTTCAGATTCTGATTCAACGTGTCAACATACATAGAGAAATATGTGTCAAGTCTTTGGGTCTGACAACTTTTTTTTTGTGCCTGTATTACATTTAAATGGTGATTTTTCAGTATTTCCTACGTTTTACACCCGCGATTTAGTCAGAATGTATTTTTTGTATGCCTATTTCAGTAAAAATAAATGCCTTTTTGCATGCTTATTTTAGGTAAAATAAATGCCTGAAAATCCGGACTATAGTGATCACATACTTCCCCTATTCGACTATTAAGCCAAGAGGCTTCAATATCTTAGTCTTCTCCCGCCTTCTTTGCATGTCACAAAGTCTATGTAGCCTACATCAGCTCATCAGGTGGGTGAAATTGTAAGCAACTTTCTGATTTTTCGGCCCTTAGATGGAATTTCTTGCTCAGTCCAGTTCAAAGCTGTATTCGGCTAGAGACACAGCCAAACTACCTTTGCAGAAATGATCTTGGAGTTGAGAGCGGACTGCACGGCGAATATTACTCTTTTATGGGGCCTGCAACAGATTAGGCCTACATTGAAAAATGAGGAAAATTCGACACGTACCGACTCCCATACACTATAAAGTTTCTCGATTCCCTCCTCCAACACGAGTTTTTCGCCAGGCGATAAACTCTAGTTTGGCCGGGGAGCGGGTTTCCTCTGACACAATCCTACACCTTAATTTGTTTTCTGAAATTTAGGAACACACTGTAGCTGATGAACACCAAACACTACGATGTGTGTGAAGGAACAGACTCTCTCTGCAACGTTCGTAATGTACACGATACAACAGTATTACTCTTCTTACTGTTATTTTGTATCCCCTGCTACATCTGTGATTCGAAATACCATTCATTACAATCCCACACTCGTAATGAAACGTGTCCGTGTCAGGGCAGCACCCACTCCAGTGGAGAGGGTGCTGGTCAGGGGCGGATTGGGGCGGATCCCGCCAATCACTGGCGGAGGGGGGGATCGTTGAGTTTTGTGAAATAATAGACATATTTGTTATTATTCTGTATATTATTTATGTGGTCCGTGTAAACTTCATTTTTTACCTGAAACATTTTCTTTCTCTAAGTTTAACTCTTCACGTTTAGAAATTGATTCTCTTTAAAGAGCAGTTTGGGGAGTTAATAAACAGATGTTGCAAGAGTAGCTAGAAGACTACAATTACGGCCAAGGGCAGGTGAGTATGACGGAAAGTCCTCCTCGGTAGATGGAGTTTCTTCAGTTAAATGGGGAGCTACCCTTTGGGAAATGCGAGGCATGGAGGAATTGGGGGGGGGGGGCACCATTGAAGAATAGTAGAGTCTCATAATGGATGTGGTATTAAAATAAGTTTAAACATTTCACACGTTCAACTCTCACTTTATTCAACACATTTATTGAACCTACCTATTTAATATAGGTATGTCATTGGAAGAATTTGAAATCATATTAAGGGAAAAATTTGTATTAAATAAACAACAAGAAGTATAATAAAATCACTTTAATGTACTATCATTGGTTCATATTCTGTGTAAACACATCTCCATTGGTATAATCTAAGTAAAGAAATAAAAATGCATGTATCTTATATTTTGTATGAGAGAATTCCTCATATGCAGCACATATTTCCACTACAATTGAAAATGAAACTGCTAAATAAAAAAAGCTAAGGCACACACAACATCTAAAAGTATATCAAACAATACCATGCATTCCATTCAACACCAAACTTTAAAGAATTGTATTTTAAAAGTTCAACATTGATTTTCCCAGTTGTGTGCCTCTCTACTAGTATTTTAAAATAAATACTAATATTGAGCTGGTACATTAATAAGTATTTGTGTGTAACATTTGTTAACATACATTTTGAAGTATATAAACAACCTTTACAAACAGAAACACAGAAGTATATTCCATGAAAATACATTTCATAAAAAAGTTTCTCCATTATAATTAGAAATCAGATAACACATATATGTGAATAAATATAAATATATATATAACAGGCTAATTATAATTTTTATAATTGATATTTACACAATGCAAGTACACATAACAAAACATTTATTTTTAGAGAAGTCTGAGCCTAATACATATGCAGTGTAATGAACTAAGAAAACACATTACAAGTACAAATGAAAGTATGAACATATATTTTTGACAATTCTTCTCTCTACTAAACATTGGGTTTGCTGAATATAATTTGAATTACTTTCTTACGTAGTTGAATACCAACCCACACCAGGCAAATTATTAAAAGAATATTAACAAGATTGCACTTTTTTATAAATAAATATTAAGTAACAAATTTTAAAATTTTTTATAATTAATTATCATCAGTAATTCACAGATGCTCAAAAAGCTATATGAGGCTCAGAATTCCTAGAGAAGCACACAAAGTAACCCAATAGAAGTGACACAACATTAAAAATTCTTAAAAAAGATAGATGATATTTACATTGAAAGAAGTGGTACATTATATACACGAAGAGTGATTTTTAATACAATAATCTTGTAAAATCCTTCTCAATTTCCTTTCAATCACTATGGTTCACAACTGAGTACAATCATACTTGATGTAGATTGAAGCTCAATAATATACAAATTTACCCTACATTGTGTAATCCAAAGCAAATCTGGTAATGATACATCCTTTCTTACAATTATACTTACACATGAATCTTTAATAGAAATTGTGTCATGAGATATCCACATAGAAATATATGCATATTTTATCAGCCATATATGAATGGACAATACAACAAACTTCAAATCTCTTTAAATATTTGAAACACCAATGTAAAATAAAAACACAAAGAGCAGAGCATTTACAACATTTTATTTTTGTGTCATTTCTAATAGATCACTTTGTATAATTACAACAAATATATGAATTTAATTAGACAAATATATATTACACTCATAGTTTAAAATTATAATTCATCCTAATAAAGATAGGATAAAATATGTTAGATTATTGCTGTCATACAGCGTGTATTTCAGTGTTCTAGTTTCATTATTGCAAGAAACACTGTACAAAAATTAATAGTATATAAGTGGAAATATATATCTGGAGTGCACATGCTTCCAAAGAGACTAATACAATAGCCACACATAAACCCAAAAATATCTTTTTTTAAATAGAAGACATCTTTTGCCACCAATGGGATATTATTACCTCTACATCTGAGATTCTGTTATTGCTATTTGGATGAATTTCTTTTCATCATACTTATGCACTACTATGCGATTTAACAACTTATTCTTGTATACATTTTCTTTTTGTCAGTTATTTACAGTAAAATTAAAATAAAATATTAATAATGACATTACAAGAATAAGGTCAACCGATGGCAGTGTACATACCCATCACCAGTATACAGACATAATCAACAATGTGGTTCTCAAATATAAAGAAATTCTGTTTCAAGAAAATACTTCAGGTATGAGAATTGCTGTACTCTAGTACACATACAAGGTGAGAGTGGGGGATCATGAGATTAATAAAAAGCTCCGTAAGATACATTGTTTTATACAGGAAATTTTATGCTTTCTTTTTCAATTAATCCAGATTGTAAATCAGATATGATATAGGTAGTTAAATGCACTTCAAAATAAACATGACATCCTGACTCCCCAACATTCTATCCAAGAATTTATTTTTTCACAATAAATTCTTCTCATCATATGTCTTGTAACTAAGAGCCTTACGTAAATGATCAATTAAGCATTACAAAATTGACTTAATGAAGACATGCTGAACATCACAGCATATTCTTTCAAAATTTCACGTAGAAGTATGACAAAGAAAAGGTAAATAATGATAAAATAATGTTAAATGATAGTTACTGCATAATAAGAGATAGCTTATAGAACATGTGTGCATTATTCAAATTTCTTGAAATTAGGTACTAAATATGTGCAAAATTCCATTGCAGGGGAAGGAGGTTGTCTTCTGGATGAAAAAAAAATCTATGAAAGAATCATGTATGTAGAAAAACTTAAAATTATGGTTAAATTATTCACATATTCATGAGAGATACTGTTGAGTAAAATAAAAAGTTTGTAATTTGTTGTAAGGTTACCTTTTATGTCAGTTGAAATGCCCTCTACCAAGAAAAATACTGATGAATTCACGAAATTACTGATATAATCAACAGTGCTTTATCATAGCACAAAATTTCTGATGACCTGATTCTTCTCTCATTTCCTGAAAGAACAAACTAAAGAAGCTAGTTTCTCATGAAACATACATGAAAAGCTTTAGAAAATTGCGTCATAGACATTACCAAGAACTCATGAATTTAAATCTAAGTCATAAATACATAATAAAAAATCTGCATTATTTTACAGATTTGATTCCAAATTACCAGACTCCAAAGAAAAATACTTAAATAAGAGTATATTTATTGTAATTTCCTTTTTTTTTTAAAATTTCACAAAGTGATAAATCGGCACTTGAAAACAGAAATTGTATATTAAATAAAAATATTAAAATTACTTTTGGAGTTTAAAAGCAGTACAACTTTAACTTGATCACTTTGAGAACCCTTAAAAGTAATTTTCTAACACATTTACCATTAATTTATATTTCAGAGAAGCATGACTAAGTTTGAATGGATATGTATTTGCACATTATAATTCATGAGTAATGAAAGTGTTTTAGAAAATAATGTACTTTTTTTGAGAACCATATGGTGTGCATCATGGTGCACATACAAGCATGTAAGGGTGAAACCCAAACACTTTAATAATAATAATAATAATAATAATAATAATAATAATAATAATAATAATAATAATAATAATAATATTATTATTATTATTATAATTATAATGAACAAATTCTTCAAGAATGAATTTTGGTAGAATAGTGCACATTTGTGAACCAAGGAAGATTTATATTTATATAGGTAT
Source organism: Teleogryllus oceanicus (assembly GCA_964035755.1). Taxonomy (NCBI): domain Eukaryota; kingdom Metazoa; phylum Arthropoda; class Insecta; order Orthoptera; family Gryllidae; genus Teleogryllus; species Teleogryllus oceanicus. The sequence goes on from CAXIVR010000001.1 coordinate 94,476,666, forward strand.
CTATATTAAATCAGTAGCAGTTTGTGCATAAAGTATTTAACAATAAATACGTTGAAATTCATATTTAACTTCTGTAGAAATTATTTATCACTTCAAAAGCCATTATTAAATTTGGAATTTGAACATACATATTTAAACACAACACAGTATTTATGAAATTGGATTAAATGCATATCACTGTTACACACTTGTAACATTGAAATGTTATTTATGTGACTGTAGAGATAGAGTCAATTTCTCTAGTCTTAATTTTTTATATTCCTTTAAGGCAATGGACTATAACTGATATGCATTTATCAAATTTAGAAAAAAAAAAATGAATTCAATGTTATTTCAATAATGGGTAATCAGTCTGATTTCTGTCTTTACAATATTCTGTTTCTATATTTTTGCATAAAACTGAAAACTATACAAGAATCATGCAATGAGTCTGTTCATCATACCAACTATACAAAAGGCCACAAGAAGGAAATATAAAAGCCCATTGCATTATGTTCAAAATATTATGATGCAATTTGGTCAATGGAGTAATAAACTTTTGAAAGTAGGTTATATATTTGAAATAACTACTCCCGTATTCTATGGAAAAAACACCTAAAACACATACATCCATACTTACACACAGACATATCACACACATTAAACATGATAGATGAAAAATCAAAAGATTAAAGGAAGAGAAAGTTCTAAAAGTCAAAGAAGAGTGCTAATTCTAAAACCAATCTACGTTAATCTGTAAGTTATTTATCTACACAAGTTTATAACCATATAACAAATATAATTCATGCAGCCTTGATACAGTGAAGAATTTTATTGTATCTTGCAGTGGTAATTTCAGGAAATGATTTGAAAATAAGAAAAAAAAAAGTTATTTTATCATTTGATGAATAAATCTTATTTGTCTTATTAACATCACTAACATGTTTACCAGAAACAAAATCATAATGAAAACAACAAGAATTTTAAGGTTATCATTCAGCTGTCTATAGTCACATTCTATACATTTTCTGTGAACTTGGTGATCAAATAGGTTAATTAAATGTAAGTCACAAATTAAAGGAATTATTTAATTTAGTAAGTTACATATCTTCAAGAAATATTTTTTAAATACTCCAAAACATTCTGAACACCCAAAGACACAAGTCAAAAAGGTAAAAAAGAGGTGATACTATTTATGACAATTCTATAAAGTTTCCATCTGAAGGTAAAAAAAAAAAAATGAATGAAAAATTTAAAAATAAATTTTGCATGAATAGATTATACGCTTCTAAATTTTAAAGCATAGTACAAAAAAAAAAGTAATACTGAGCAATAAAAATTACTAAAAGAAATGAGACATTCCCAAATGTTCCTGCGGCATGACTCGAATTTAAATATAAAAAACAACATACATAATAATTCTAATTTCTAGGGAGTAATTTTAACAGTGTATTTCCCTACTGTATCACAATTACTCTACATGTCAAATGTATTGTATTTACCATGATGGATCATAAATGTCCAACACAGATCAGATCAAAAGAAGTAAAATATTAATTTATATCTAACCACAAGAATTACTATTACCCATTAGCAATTCAGCATTATGTTTCTCTTTAATTCCCTGAATATTAGAGAGTAACACTTGTGTACAACTTACGAGAAGTGAAGAGCATTCATCCACACAGTTTCCATCAATCAATACAACATTGATAATCTACACTTAAATCAGAAAAATGAGAGCATAAAAGACAAACAAAACAATACAGAAAATAACAATTAAATGAAATCTTTATTACAAAATGCTAACATCTAATGAAAACACTACTATTCGATTTTATCAATTTAAGAATTGGCATACAAGAGCCACTAAGATTCTAGATTTCAGAACATATCGACAATCAAAAATCTATTTTTCAATTATAACATTTAATTACATCTTTTGCATTTATTAATAATGATAAATATTCTGAAAAAACCTTTGGGTACTGAAATCAAAATAATCCTTCATTGCACATATCTACTCAACAAAGCAGATTAATTGGCAATGCTCATAATTACATTAAAATAGGAATTTCAGACTCTGAGTAACTGTGTTTAAAAAAACACAGACATTATGATTGACACTGATACAAAAACGTTACAAATATTTAAATGCAACACACAATTATATTTACACTTCACTGTTAGGATCTATTCAACATTCACTTTTCTTTTGAATTTGCCAAATCTTATAATTCCCATAAACATTTAAGTTCATTCTGCAGACTCAAAACATGTAGTACAAGTTGCATTAATAAGGAATTTTAGAGAAGCTTTTGTGCCAGCACACATTTTAAAAAGTTCATATTATAAAGGAAACCATAAACTTATATCTTTTTTATACATTCAATTACATAAATTTTTACTTAATACAACATTCCACATTACATTAAGTACATGATTTTACCTTCTGACAATGAAATGTAAAATTTGTAATATTTTTATTCATTTTTGTGTTAATTAAAAGCACAGATTTGGGGCTATTCAAAAAAACATGCTTGCTTTTCAGGTCTGAAAGGGTGTTCCCACAACTGCAATAAAAATGAATGAGGGAGGAAGAGGTTGATAAAAATAAAAGTTCTTGAAATAATTTTGTAATATTTATCATTTTAATTCCTTTTACCAAATTATTAATGAATGTCAATTTCACTCTGGAAGTGGGGGAAAGATTTTTGAAATGGAACACATTCGTTTGGTGGAGTGAGGGTGTGTGTGAGGGGTGGACAGTAATAAGAGCAACATTTTGTCACTGTATTTTTTGAATGAGCCCTTTAGTAATTTAAGCAATATAACACAATGTAAGAGACAACCTTAAAGCCTTGAGGTTGAATAAAACCATTAAGACTGAATAAAACTATAAGTGAAATAATCATATTACATTCCAAAGAGAAATAAATATTGTTCTATTAAAATTTAATAAAAAATATATTATATATATATATATATATATATATATATATATATATATATATACACACACACACACACACACACACAACACACACACATACATATATATGTTTTCTAAAAGGATTTTGTGAAAATAAAAGTCAATTGTTTACATCTTGGCATTCGTCTCTTAATAATTCAGAATGAATGTACATGCACATATACATGAATGAAACTACTTCTGTACATTAAGGAACAACCAACCCAACATGATCTTTTTTCTAGCTTTCTGCTAATGATAATTCCCCATGAAATGCCAATTGCATTTAGACAACAAGTACATACAGTACACAAGAGAAGATTTACAATTCATTTCTTTTGAATTTTTTCTATCATTAGCATTCAATATTTTAATAACAAACTTTATAAAAATGCAATTATTTTATGTTTATTTACAATTTCTTAAAAGAACATTTCTGTTGCAGCCTTAGTATTACCAAATATTTTTATTTGAATAGCTTATTATTGTTTGAAAAATGGTTTGTACAGAAAGGCCTATATCAGCCTATGAAATGTATTAAAACGCACATCATAGAAAAAAAATTTGAAACACATTGAAATACTTCTAATGCACAATTAGAACTCAAGTAAGAAACTCAATACGATTGTAATATAAAAAGCTAGTCAATTAATTGTACAAGATTATAAGAAAAATTTAACTCATGGTTTGGAGTTCAAATGCATCATTTGACTGAGTTATACAAGTATGAAATATTTATGTGCAAGAATCTCTGTTTTACAAATGGCCTTTAAAATTAATAATAAATAGAGTAATATCAAAACAATTTATAAATCATATTAACGCACTTACACATTTTGGCTAATTTATATTTGATAAAAGGACTGCTTTATTTTCTACAATTCGTATCAATTATATTTACTGTTAACAACATAATACTTTCTTCTTTTTGAAAACCATTCTCATTTTTATTAGCATTCAAATTCTAATTTGTATTGATATTTGTTCTGGCCCCATAATTACATAGCACTATATAAATAGAATGAATCCTGCTCAAATAGCCACCTCGATTAAGCGGACACCTCAATTATAGCCATTTTTTCGTGGAACCGATGGATTTTTTCATAAGTAACGTGTGAAAATTCTCTCTTTTAAGTGGTCACCTGGTCCCAAGGCCAGGCACTTTTCATAGATTGACCTCTAGTGATTTTGGACGTATAGAATAAGCAGCAGAAGAGCGGTAGAGATACTGTTGCTACAGCATCGTATTGCGACGGGACGCCTTGACAGAAAGAACAGTAACATCTGGTAGGGGGATTAACTTTTGATTCAGGTAAAAAATAATTTAATAGTCTCTCCGCAATAAAACGCATTTGCTTTGTCCATTCCTGCGTAGTTTGCTATCCCTTGCCTCCCTTCTGTGGGAAATTCTCAAGGGCCCGCAGAGATGCGAAGGTCCAGTAGCGTAACAAAATGAGCGAGGGCCCACCCGCAAAACTTTTATCCGAGCCCCCGTTATAAAAAGTATAAGTAGATATAAATACAGTAGTATAAGTACCTTAAATAATTTCAAAAAAATCTCGTAAAAATAAGCTCTCTTTTACCTGGGCCCGCCCGTGTTGCGGGGTCTAACATTACGCCACTGCAAAGGTCCCTTACGAACTCTCCTCGGAGAGACGGCCCTGCTCAGGCCCGAATTATACTTGGATTTATTTATGTGAAGTAAATTAGTTGTTACGGTATCATCCAATTGTTAAAGGTTGAAAGCTACCATAGTGACGTGTAAAGTCCCGATTGGATAGTACCGTAACAGCTGATGAAATGTCACAGGCAGCTATGGAAATTACAGTATAAGCAGAAGGCAGCCGCTCCGGGACTCCCGTAAGCGTGATAAGCTAAACGAGACTGCGTCCCATGAAAATCCCTTGCGTCAAGAATGCGCTCGAGAGATGCTGAACGATATTCTCGAAGGCTGTAGTAATCCTCGCTGCAAGTCACTATACTGAAGGAAACCTTTCGTGTGTTCGCTGTCGTTGGGGGTGACTTCTCAGAAAGCAATCGGATCTTTTAATACTGTTTATCGATCTTCGCTGAACTCAACACGAACCTGGTAGCGCGCAATTCATCGAATTTCTCTCCAAATATGATGTCTTCACTATACTTGGATTTTTATAACCAGGCAGTTGACGTAAATCAACTCTTGGCGGTTTCGTCCAATTGGGAGCTTAAACGTCACCACAGTGACGTCACCGTAATGACGTTTTAGCTTTCGATTGGCTGACATCGTAACAGCTGATTTACATCAACATCCAGGTAAAAAAAAATCCAGTATACCTTCCAGTCAGAGTCGTATCAAGGTATTCATGTACCCTTGGCAAGCACAGAATTTGCGCTCCTGTCTGGATACTTCAAATTATACTGCAGTTTTTACACAGCTGGACCTCAAGGTCACTGAAGGCCCGTCACCACGGTAGCATTAGTTTTTCGCGTCTTTCTCAGTCGAGCCACTAGAGTCGCTTCATCTGCAGTACTGCTTGATACGGTCGCGAGCATGTGACACCTAGCGGCACTACTGAAAAAGACCGGAAAAACCGCGCCTAAATGCTACCTGATGACGGGCCTTCAGTGACCTTGAGGTTCAGCTATGTGAAAACCGCAGCATTGGATGGTTGTTGTTGTTGTTGTTGTTGTTGTTTTGGCGGATATACTTTAAATAGCGCTCCTAGTGAGTGGCGGCCATGACATGTGTCATGTCTGCCATAATGTAGTTACCCCTCTGCTTCCCACGAGAAAGAGAATCCCGTCGCAAACGCGCTGTCTCCACTTCGCTTCGGTAGCCCTCCCTGCACATCCTGTTTCCCTCGCCGGGCCAGCGAGAACTTCGACAAGATTTGAGAGAGACTGAACACTCGATGGCCTGTCGTCGAAAAATTATCTTTTATCACTTCCTCCTCTCTGTGTCCCTGACTTGCTCAATTGCCGCGAGTTGGTGGAGCGAGTAGCACGCAGAGGTAGTTGGTGCTTCGAAAGTTGATTCCGACAGAATTTAATGAACTTAAATGAACCGGAAGCGCATTTCAAGGTTTTGGCAGATTTACCGTCAAAATTGTACACTTTTTCATCATGTCACATCAATAGATAAAGACATACAGTCCCAATAGTTGCACAAAGCGTGCCTAAAAATGAAAGCTATAGGCGGATCGTGAAAGAAAATTGAAAGATGCTTTAGAAAAGGTAAAAATAACAGCTTTTCTTGCCATGCCAAAGGATCACAGGTGCTTGAAGATACAAGAAATGATCGGTACTGTTGCCAAGAAAAAACATCAGATTTCTTGAAGTACTGACATACACATTTGAGTTCATCCAGACATGTGTAAAACGTATTGCATGGACACACACGGACTACAAATTCATTACCAGTACCGGTTTTACCGGTAAATTCGAAAAAACGGAGATCGATATTTACTTGTACGAAATTTTAAATAGATGGATCGGGCTAATCTTTCTGGCAATTATGACAATGTCGATTATGATTTCGTGCCACTCGTTCCAATGATATAAAAAAAACAAAACACATCCACAGTTGGAGCTGCTTAAGAAAACAAGTGCGAAATGACGAAAATGGGCAAAATGAGGTAAGAAATGTTTATAACGTAAACATAATCGAAAATAAAAACAAGAGGAAAGTATGTTCCTCTACCACTGAAGTAACGAATTTTGTATTAAGTCTAACCTGTAATAAATTCTTAACTAATTTTTAAAATAATTATTTCTATAAATTCTAAAGAAAAAAATATTTTTAAAAATGAAGTTTCTTCCCATTTTTTAGTAAGGGAAACGTATGTAAGTAAATAAACCATGTTAACTGCATGCTACATGTACATTTCATTCTCTCTGACAGAAAGAAAAAAATTTGCATTAATAAATGGGTTAACATTATGATTGTTATATCCATATAAAATTTATGATGTGTTATTTTTGTTTGTAAATAATATTATGGATAGTGATGGGTCTCAGTTTTGATTCTTTAGTTTAGATCTTTTTTCTTGTGATTTATGTACATAAACAGAAAACATTTTCTGAATATAAAATAAAATTTACATTTTCCTGTCTTATGCAAAAATCAGAATTGGATAAGATAGGAGCGACTTATATTACTCCCCCTCCACATATTTACATACATGATACCAAACTGCACCGGAGCCCCAGCAAGGGTTAAAACCGCACTGGCTCTGCTCTCTGAATGTGATTGGCATTTTTAAGTTTCGTTTGCTTATGAGTTCGGTTCCTTGGAAGCAGAAAGATAAAAAAATGCAAAGTCAAGGATGTTTGCCACTAGTTGAGAGGAGGCAAGTGATCTTAGTAACCATAGTAAACAAGAAAGTGGTTTCTGATACAAAACTTGTCGACATTTTTAAGGGCAGAAGAGCACAAATTAATAAAATTGTACAATATGTCACACTTTTCTGGAGTTTCAAAGCCTGTACAGCTAAAAACAGATGTAAACTTGCTTTACAAACAAGTAAAATCCATGCGTGAATATATTTGTCTGTATTTTATAATTCAAGTGCAATTTGTTGTTTTAAGCTAAATTCTGTAGTACCCTAGGTAATTAAAATGATTTTACAGATCACATTTTATTTCACAGCAATCAAAATAATGAGATCTTACGCGCACTTTCCCGTAACCTTGATTAAACAGCCAGCTCAATTAACAGCCAATTTTTGCTGGGACATTCAGTGGCCGCTTAAGACAAATTTCACTATAGTAAATAATAATAATGTTTTAATTATAAGGTATTTTGGGCATATTTAAGGGAATTTAATACTTTTGAAATTAAAATCTACCATATTAATGATGTTACCAACTAGAGTAATGTATTTTGTCTTCCTTGTAAAATTTCACAATAACAACTTTAATGGAATGCTTTATGAGGAAATTTTCATTTCAAAATAACTCTATGTTAAACAAACAGACAAATGAATGGCGATTTTAACATGGATGTAATGTAAATTGTAACATGAAAGCTAAAGAACAAAACTGAATTAATTTACCACGCCTATGTGACATCTTCCCACATCTTTAACTTGAAAAATGTTTCTACAACATTTTTGTTATTTTTCCCAATAATAAAAGCAAATTGTTTCATGATCAACCTTTTACAAATCAATGCTACTTCTAAGATAATGTGTTTGTATAAAAAGTGCAATATAATTACATCAATATTTCCTTCTTCACTAATTATTAATATAATTATAAAGCCACCACATATGCTCATAGGCCAAATATTTGCCTATCAATTATTTTAACAGTACTTGATTAATTAGGTTTTCTTGTTTTGAAATTACATTAGTTCCTTCAAAGCATTCATCACATTTCTTACAATAATAAAATGTGCAATATTTTACAAAACACATTAACAGGTTTCTTCTAATGATCTCGATTTTTTCACAGTTATTTTAGAATGAAACCAATCATTACAATAACTTGCATTCATACTAATTTTCTGTGGCCTAAGAATCTTAAAACACAAAAAGTTCAAAAACACCAAACATTTATGAGGACAACTGCATTATGAAATTTCTACCATTTTCTAGCAGATCACTGTAGTTACACTTTCACACAACACATTGCTTTATCTAATCTAAATGTCTAATATTTTCAACATTAATATATATTATGTATATTGTCATGTTATTAGCTAGATTCCTTTACTTCAAGAAATCTAGAAATTATTGTCAACACAGCCTTGGAGAGTAATATCTCTTGATAGACTTATTAGCTTAAAAAAGGTACACATAAAATCATTTCACTTTATAATATATTCATAACATAATTTTTTATGTATAACAATATATTATATTTCTTGTATATATGTACATGATATATGTCACAATAAGTATTATAATGCAAGGTCATTTTCAAAAGGTTAGCAGTAAGAATAAGATTGCTACAAATCCATTTAAGTTCTATCCCTATAGAGCACATAATATAAGACAGCATGAGAGAAATTATAACAGCAGTTGAAAAACATTATTTTGTTTCTTTCAGTCATAACTACATTAAAACTTTACTGTAAATTTTCAGACATTTAGTACTTTAGTTTTCAATTGAGAATTTATTGGACTATGAGAAAGTTTATATTTAAAACATAGGGAATTAAGGGAAAAATAATGAAGACAAATGTTTTGTCAACTTTAAGAATAACATTTGCATGTTATAAAATTATTATATAAGTAATAGTAAATACAGTGTTAAGCCAAATAATTTAATTAAATGTTCTTCTTAAACTACTAAAAAAGTACATGTACTTTTAAACATGTAAATAGTGCATTTATAGAATGAAATAAATTCGCTTGAAGACGTATTTTGCAAGTATTCATAAATTACAGTTAATTCTTATTTTGCATAAAATGACACTCGTGAAACAAATTCTTACTTAAAATATGTCTTGTAGGGATTAATATGATTTAATAATCATAAGGTACTGGATACATCTTTACACTTTTTCCTCTGATTTTAAAAATAAATACAAGCACATTAAGATGCTTGAAAACCACAATTCAAGTACTCCTGTCTCATGTTTTTAAAATTTTCCTCTTAGAAGTTCAAATTTGAAAACACAAGTATTAAGACAAATAACTTTTGTTGTCAATCAATTTTTAAAAAAATTTGATATTCATAGCACAATGTACTGAATATTTGAGAATTCACAGCTATGACATAAGCATGTTTGCTATTTATACATGTTTCTAAAGTTTATATAAAATCTTTCATATCTTTTTGGTACATTAATGATGTGCATAAGATTGACACAACCAATTCGGTTCTGACTTCATATATGATGCAATGAAATCTGATTGCATTGGCAACTGGTTACAATTCATTTCAATTCAATTTAACTCTGTTCCAATAATCTGATCATGTAGTATATATAATTCTGTTTGGGACGTGATTTTTTAAAGTATTTAAAAAGCTGGCACCAGTTTTAAACCTAAGATGTTTCTTACCAATGGTTTATATACATCAACATCATACTCATTAATCTAAAAGCCATCACTACAGTTAAATACCTCAGTATAAGAGCACATAATTACTATTTCACTACTAGATTATGAAAGGTGGATTCTAGTTCATACCAATATAAGTATGAATACCATTAAGTTCCTTGAGATATGGAGGGCTCATTAAGGGAAATGGAAAAATTGTGTCTTACTCTTAAAAATGTAGACGTATTAAAAGAAACAAGCCATTTTTATCTAGATATTTTTTGAGAAGTATCTACATATTTCTTGCTAACCTTTAGAAATATGACAATTTCAACAGCAATCCTCTTCAAAGGAATACTAAGTATGTACGATAAATGAACATATGTACATAAAATATGTGAAATAAAATATCCCATTCAAAATGAACACCAATTTAACATTTTAGATACTAAAAAATAAATGTAAGAAATTATTTAAACTAGAATCATTAGTCCAATAACAATGAAACATCTAAAAAACTGAGTTAATTTAGCATTTGAGAACACAAGAACATCAAAAGTAAACAGGAATATAAAAGACTACAAAGCAAATATGGTTATCAGGCATTGATTCACAAACAGGCATGATGCTTACTTATTACACACAAATATTCTACAATATTTACACTTTTATATATAATATATGTCATATTTAATTCATGAATCTACATATATACAGTGTTCATACATGAAGCCTCCACATTAACGAGAGTTAATGCAGAAGCATATGGAAGCAAAAATATGTTGTTCGCAGAAAATAATAGTAAATTAAAAGTTAAAGTTTCTGCACATAACTGGATTAACTTATAACTGCATATTATTCATACAGAGTAGATATTTCTTTTCAAGTAATATACTTTTATTACACATGCTCCAAAGCTTCAAAATTCTACTTTCATTGGGCTTTAAACAACAAAGCAATCTCAAAATAGAGCATATTACCTTATAACAATACTTTTCAAAGGCTTCTAATTTTACATGCACACTGTATTAAAATTTCTTGAAGTAATAGACTACAGACACTGAATAATTGAATTCTGAAACAACTGGTCAAATATATGCTTCATGAATTATTTCAAAGTTATACAATGCTAACATGTAAGAAGTAGTCAATTCTTTAACAACAATACACACTTGTGCAAGACAAGATTAACAATTCTGAACGTTCATTTACTCATTTTATGTTCTGCTAGAGAACAATGTTAATCTGATCAACACAACACATTACTTCTATTTGATTTTCTCATCCAGCAGATTTAAATTATTTTATGAAGACACTTGCATACATTATTATACGTACTATTTGAAAGGGGTGGTAGGCGAAACATTAACTACTATTTATTGTTGAGATGCAGAACATAAAATGAGATGCTGATATAATCACAGATCCACTCACAATTTACAGCTAATTAATGGCAATTAGATATATCACTGGCATAATTTTATTTTCAAAAATGTGATTCAGATGACAGACATCAATACAGTCTCAACAATAGTAAATGTAACAGTGTATACGGGCTTCTGTCAAATATATTATATACCTTTCAGTTACAGTTTAAACATTTGAAGTCTGCAGGCAATCATAATTCCTATTTCTCCATTTACATACACTCTCTCATCTTCTTATTAAAGGAAGAAATTTGAATGTTATAGTGGATAAAGTAATATGGCTAAATAATATCAATTTTTGGGAAAATTTATGACAAAATTATTTAAAATTTTATGAGGTAAGTCATTACGACCTTTTCAGTTACAAAAACATAAAAACTAATATTAATTACAATTATTATGAAACAGATTACTTATTTACATTTTTGGGGGGATTATCACTTACTCTAAACATCTGATTGATGTTATTTGATTTGTAATAGAAAACAACGTAATTTTTTTTTTTTTTAAGGAAAGTTTACTCTGCATACTTGATATTTGAAATCTTCATAAATGATGAAAAATAGGGTTATACATTATTCTTAAATTAAATTTTATAAAAAAAATTTACAAATATTCATATCACGATGAAATTTCCCCAAATATTTCTTCCACTGTGGATTCAAAATAAGAAATAGAATAGTTGCCAAAATGTTTTCAATGTATTTATCAACATAAAATATCAAAACAAAGAAAAAGTGAGAAATGCTACATTGCATGAAGAACATGAGCCAAACAATTACTACTAAATATAACGAAAAATGAAGCCGAATAACAAATAATTGCAGCTCTATGTAGGGTACACAATTCAAGATGCTGCTATTTATTTACATGTAAATAGAAAAAAGTGAAGCACTCAAAGCACATACAAATATTCCATGTTTCACACGGTTAATATTTAATTTACACTGAAATATTTGATTACAAAATAAAGATGCACCATTCAAAATTTCACAAAATTTGTATAAAATTCTACACCTTCAAAGCTCTCTTGATGTAATTTGATAATGTTGTTATAAATTATTCAAGAAAATATTAGAATCTATGACATTTCATAACAGTAAACATCACAGATTACTTCACATAAGATGTATAAAGATGCCCCATGAACAATTGGATTAATTGTTGTCATTCTGGATTCCTTACGTTCTTACATATTCTTCATATATCACTGATGAATCATAAAATTGTTTCAAGATTGAAATGGATGTGCAACACATTTAATAATGTATTATGTGAAGCATCAATGTTTCAACAAATTCTTACAGCAAAATGCTCTATATTTCCTTGGCGGAAGTCTCAACAAAAACAGAATGATTAAAAAAGTTCCAAAACACTACTTTCTTAACAAGAATCGAGAATGAAGAATGGCACCAAGTCAAAGTAAAATTATCCAATAGTTATGGTGAACAGTTTTCAATGATGTGAGAAATAATTCTACACAATTTTATTTCAATAAAATAATGGCATTACTGACGTACCCTTACACACAGGATGGGATCCAACATACCAAACAAATAAAATACGAGGCGTAAACGTTACCGACACATGCGTATGTCAAAATCACACGTTCATGCTCCCGCCTAAGTGGGGTATACAAACTACTACAATAATTTTCTGAACGAATATGTACACTGCAGACAACTGTCGCTCTACAATGATTTGTTCTCCATTCGTACTGAACGTTGAACTGGCATTGTCGAAGAACAGTTCTTAGGCACTAAATAAATACACGCTTCTGGATCTCAATTAAACAATAAAATATGATAATACTTACGAACGTGGACCAATTTTTTGCACAAGGCGCACGCACACGAAACATAACCTTCTATTCCCACGTTTTTGTCATTCGTGTTTTGTACCGAAAAAGTTTCGACATAATACCAACAGTATTACACTAATTTGTAACATGTCATTACTTACAATTGGTAAAGAATAAAATTATAAAACACAAATAAGTACATTAATAATGTGTTGTTATCAAAGTATTTATGATGCAATGCAAAAGAAAAGTTATTTTCCCACATCACTATGTAATTGGTGTGTTGTAGCTTGTTGGCCAACCTGTGCATATTTACTCAGAATTGCAATTTTCCTTGGCGGGTGATTCAAAGGAATTAAAAGACGGAACATAATTTAAGATCTCAGTTTTATTATTTTCTTAAAAAAGAAAAAAAAGTAATTTATTTAGGAAATTAAGAAAGACATTTTCAAGGTTGATTATAACCTGGGTTTTTGGATAATAGCAATGGTTGAGGTCTGTTAGCTAAAAAGGTTCTTGTAATGAATTGCATAATTTTGTATGTTTTATTTCATATTAACACAATACATAACTAAATTGTCAACTGTAGAAATTAAAAACAAACTTCAGTTTTCTTATGGACTGTCATAAATACTTTGAATATATGTAACTGATTCATATACATTCCTTCAATATAAACAAGAATTCCATAGTAGTTTAAATATACCTATTAACAAAATCATCATAACAAATTACTATTACAAAGGTACATTCATAAAAATACACACATTCGTTCAATCAGTTGAATTTACTTTACAATTCTATTATAGGTGCAATCATGGCCAGCAAGAAACTAATATTAATTTTGCAACCTTATGAGACTAGAGACAGCTATTTGAGATCACAAATAAATTACACCTAACTTACAATGCATATTTTTATACAACAAACAGAGTACAAAATTAGTTGTTGAATGCTGTGAATGTTTAACAGTTTCCTTTTACAATTTTACAAAGGTACCTAAATAAAGATAATATTAATTAATAGCTAAATTTCATTGACCTAACAAAGGAGGTATGAACGGGAAATCATGAAAAAAGCTGACCATGATAGACTGCATCACTATCACAAAAATTAAATTTTATTTCAATATTGCCATACTAATAAATGATGCAGTCTTACATAATTCATCTCTATGCTGAAGAATTCAGTACGCACCATCTTGCATAGCATTGTAGTTGTAATAGCTGTTTTTTTATTGTTTGTTCCACTGCTCCATAGTTAACTGCTCGATTGTTTAATTGTGTTTGTTGTGCTGCTTCACCTTCCTGAAATAATAAAACTAAGTATTAGTTGTCGAAATGTATATACTATCTGAAGAATGTATATTATATATTTATGTTTTAGTTTGTGAATTAAATTCATAAACTATAATATTTTCAAATTTTTATAGGAATGTTCATAAAACAATTTCATTTTTAACAACACACAAAATTAGTTTCAATATAAAAATTAAAATCTAGTTTAAAAAACAAACATTTCTTCAAAAATACTCTACTACCACACTTGTATGTTTAATATAAGTCAACCACAATCAATATTTTGGATTTTCACAATTTTTTTTTCAAATGATAGGCAGAGGTACAGCTACTTTTAAGACACAACAAAATATATTAGTTCTTGAAGGATGATATTATACTGCTATGCTGTAGGATTGGAATAATTTGAAAAGGCAATATTTATTTACGGGAAAATATTTTATATCTATTTAATTTTGCTTTGAGTTGTAGTATTCATTTGGACAGACACTACATGCTACATCTGCTTTTCACAGAAAATGTTTAACTAGAATCAGATCTTCAAACTTACTCATTTTAAATTTAGACTAATAACATGGAATAACATTAAATGTGTCAAAAAGCAAATCTCTCAGTATTAGAGATTCATTAGAATATCTTTCAGGTATTAGAAAAATCTGTGATGAATGATATTTGCAACATTTTCAACTGAGTGTTTGTAGTTCTAAGTACCTACAATTTTTTTTATGCATATTCAAAATAAAAACATTGAACACTATTATTAAATTGCATTTTCCTTTGCTGGTAATGTACATGATATATTACATATAAAACTATTTATATAAATATTTTAGAAACAAATATAATTTGTATATTTTGACTAATAAATAATTTACTGAATAGAAATTATATTTAGATTTCTATCTTTGAACCATTTGTCAAAAGTAAATTTGTGTTTGTGTCATTATAATGTTCACAATAACAATAAACCTTCTCAAAATAAGAAAAAATATTTTTTACTGAATCATTTTAAGAAAAATTGCTATTTCTATTTATGGGTAAGGAATAAAATGAAAGACCCCCATTTCATTTAGTATGTAAATAAATTTCTTGTTCTTGATTACATGACCTTAACTTCTTTCTATGACAGACTGAAATACTCATTGAGTTATTATAAGGTGTTAAAACATTAAATAATTTTTTATTCATTGACATTATTTAAAAAATTTAATTGATGTCCATGATGACATTAGAGCATTCTTTCCCATATATTGTTCTCCAGTATTTGTTTAATTGAAAAACTAACAGAAAAACCTAGGTAGTATTTTCAATACCATTGTAAACAAATATTTTCTATTACACTGACATCCATTCTGATGTGTTTTTAAAAATTATTTTGCCAATTTAAATTTCAAATTAAATATTTACACAACATGTAGATATACAATGATGCCAAATTATGAGAAGTGTTGCATACATTAGAATATGCGTTATGATATAGAGAATCAGGAGGCTGAGGTGGAAGTACGTTGGTAATAAAGAGGTGCAAAAATATTAAATGCATACCTAGCAACATAGCTTTCTTTATAGCTAGGAGTACTAGAATGTCTACATCAAGAAAGAAATCACCACCTCATGTCAATGATATTTGTTTAGAATATTCAGAAATGATCAATGAAAACTACAATCTTGTATAGCAAGACTAATCCTAAGGGTGTAGAATTGTATTCTAGAAAAATTTTCTTGTCAGATAATTTCAGGTGCAATGTGGGTTCATTGCAATTTGAATTTTTCAATTGCAGAGGTTAAATTACTTTCGGAGAAACATGTTTCTTTGTGTACCTCTTATATACTAAAATCTATACAGGTCAGGTTTGGAGACACAACAAACACTAACCAGAAGATGTATTGCTTGCTTTGCTAATTAAACTGAAAAGTTTCAATATTAACTGTAGAATTTACTAAATAAAGAACACTGACACAAAATACATTTCAATATTTTTTTCTAATTTTATGTATTTTCCCATGGAACAGATCTTCATGTACATTTCTCTCTTGAGAGAGCTGCCTGGATTGCAGATGTTGTATATCTAATGTGATATAACACATGTATTGATAGTGACTTTTTGACACCAAAGAAAAGTAAGCTATGCTGGACTCCATCTTTCTAGGAGAAGCGAGCTATTTTCTCATTAGATTCTATTACTAACCTACTTTTATTTTCTTTATATCCTCAAACATTTCTTAACTATTGCATACTTCAACACAACGCAGTATATGCATATACAGCTGACAGAATGCAAGCTTTATTAGGAAGTATGGTGATTATATTATATCATCAATGATGGAGGAGGTTGAGCTGTGTATTTGCTTCACCAAACACAATTTTTTAATAACGTTTTTAATTTAACGATAAAATTCTGTTGCTCTGTTCTAATGCTTGATATTTTGTTCTATATTTCATATTAAAGAATTCATTTTTAGATGTTAGTTCCCATGGTCTGATCCAATATGAGTTAGTTACCTTATTTATAGATGAAGAATTTCTCTGATAATCAGAAAGGAATTTAGGAACAATATCAGTTGAACTCATGACAATTTGGAGAACAGATTCTACAAAGATTTTGTGTAGTTATGAATTTTTTTAAAGCTTAAATCTTTAAATACAGTAAAACCTGTTGAAGCCGGACTAGTTTGACTCCAACATTTTCTTCCGCATTGCACCGGGTTCTGGCTTATTCAGGTTTGCGATAAAACTTGTCAATTTAGAAAATGCAATCGTTAAAAGATGGAATGGGTTGTATAAGTGGTTTATCTCTTCTAAAAACTATATTTCAAAGAAACGAAGATGTCCCGGAAGAGACAAAGAAAATGATATTCAGAAATGCAACACGCAGTCCAATGAAACAAAGAACTCCATAAAAATAAAGAAAGTAAAAGACAGTATGTTATTTTCTTCAATATTAGTTGGAACAGATGATGATTTAGGTTTCAGTTATACACCTGGGTCCTCGTGAATATAGTGGCGACCTATAAAAATTTTCTTTTAATAACTCTTTCTTGATTTTGTTTTTGTTCGTGCACTTGAGTTCTCCCAACTTCAAATTTCTTTATCAAAACTGTGACAGACGGGTTGCTATGTTCGTGTTCTTCAATTAGTGTAATTTTCTTGCCAAGAATTAACGTTTTCAATTTGCCTGACAACACACTTGATTAACACAATACCTGCAACTCGTCGATCTGAACAACAATAAACGTTTAGATCCACAACTCAAAGCATGCATTGCAAGAAGTGTGGAAGGATCGCTACTCGCATCACTCGTCATTCACACGGGCTTGTGAAGGTCAGTGCTATTACAAATAAACGGAGGCTTTCGCATGAGTAGCATGGAAAATAGTACGTTCGGGCGAGGGTAGTTGAGAAAGCGAATGGACGAGCACACCTCTGAGTGTATTTTGAGTAGGATGTTGCCACACTTACATGTCAATGTTTAATTTTAAAACATTATTTGGTTTCCGTCTTATCTAGAGTTACAAGATGAGAATGGGTGTAAAGAAGGGCAAATGCGTTTAAAATGCTGGACAAAAGCAGGACATATACAACGGCTAGTAACAGATACGTACTTTCCGCATTTGCAAACTAAACATTCTTGCTTCCTCAGCAGTGTGACCCATTTTGAAGTTTTTGTATTTCACCTCCGACTCAGTACTAAACGTACACATATTTTTTTTTATAATACCATGTAAGGGAACACCAAACACTGTTTCGTTAATGCATAAACACTTTTGTTCAAGGCATGCGTGGAAGTGGTGACTTGTTTCTTCCTATTTCTATTAGTTTAACTGTGAAATCTAAAATTCTCATAGAAAGGTACGTTCACGGCTTACTAGATAAGGAGTATGATATGATGCTTAGACAAATGGAAACTATCGATTTTTAACATGCTAAGATCCACGATGCAACGTTGGCTCATGGTACTCTAACTCAATGTCAAAAAGATTGCAGTAAAGAAAGTAAGTAAATTCTAGAGAAAAACATTAGTTTACGGTGCTTGAAAATACAATCACTATTTGTAACAGGAAAATACGCACATTTTACTGATTTTGGAAAATAAGTACGGACGCCAGGTCAATCGCTAAATATACAGACATGTCCTGATAAATACGGACATCTGGTAACCCTAGTCTTATCCAGAATTTTTAATATCATGGAATTAAAAATTCCTTTCCGTTTCCGCGTTGGGTAGGTTTCCGACTGATACAGTTCTTTTGGCATTGGAAAAAAGTCCACTCTGAGATATTTTCCGACGAGGGCAGGTTTCCGCCTTACCCAGGTTTCGCCTTGGACAGGTTTTACTGCCTCTGAATTATTTTTATTGAATAATTTTTCTGAATGAAAGAATGGATTAGTTATTTTAATTTCAAAGTATTATCAGTAGGAAGACATACCAGTATAAAACAGCAAATATTTATAATATTCTAGAAACTTCAATCTCAAAGTTTACAACTTTCATTATACTAGTCAGAGTGAGTTTTGCATAATCATAAACTGTATCAGAATTCTCCGATTACAAACATTAAAAAATAGCAATGACTTTCGTAAAAGATATATCGACCATAATATATCCTCAGTTGTGAACCACAGTAACAGTGACAGTGTTGTTCTTATTGTTTTGATGATGATAATGATGTGTAATCATAATAAATTTTTAACTTTTGTCTTTCATTGTGGAGAATTATAACTTCAAGAGTAACTTGAAATGTATCATAGTATTTCCGGTTCAAAGATATATCGTTACTTAAGTTTTTTTATGTGTTACTTAGTGTAACATAAACCTCACATCATTCAATATATTTTTATACCTTATTTGAAAATTTTTACTATGTGAATTTTATTTCATTTATGCACGGGTGCAATCAGCGTTTTTGGCGCGCGGGGGTGGGGCGGGGGTGGTGGTACAGGTATAGTGTCCAACTGGCTTGACGTTTTCTTATAAAGAATTTATCATTTAAGCTGAATATAAAATATATTTTTGTTTGTTGTCTTATAGTTAATATTGTAACAGAAACAACTGATATATTGAATGACTTAGCGTAGAAAATTCGTAAAAGCTGTAAGTTTTAATATGTATCATTGGCTCCTGGGAGTAGGTGGTCTGAAGACCAATGAGCCCCCTCCCTCCCCCGGGCACGCCACTTCATTTATGTATAGTTTGACAGAGATGATGATAATGATAACAATAATGATGATGAATTGTAATAATAAATAAATAAATAAACAAACAAACAAATGAAAAGGCAAGAAGAGAGAGAATCTGACTTGTCAAGCGATACCACTAAGCCAAATCCATTACTTTTGATGATACTGAAATAATGATTAAAAGGCCAAGACACTTTAACGTAACACAAATCCATGAGTATCGGCAAAAACGTTAGTGACCAAAAAAGCAGCTCCAATATTATTAGGTTATTACTACAGAACATGCATAATAGATTACGTTCTCAGATAAAAAAGATACTTTTGGCAAAAGCAATGGAAAACCCCACTTAAGTATAAAAAAGCACAATGGAGTCAAGATAAAAAATGGCACAATTTAGTAAGGTTACATTGGACAGTTATGGATGACAATTCAAATAGTAAAAACAACAACCGAAATGAAAAAGAAACGCATTTAAGTGATGAAAAATTCGTCTGAAAGCGTCTCCTCGTTTCCTAGCTCAAACAGCTGACAAGCATCCATGTAGTTCAAACAGCTGTTCATTTGAGCTCAATATGATGGGCTTTAACAAATATGCAAAGAGGGACTTCACAGAGTTGTATGAATGCTGGCATGACAACATAGCTTGTCGAAAATCGGAAGCTGAAACCAGCATCTACCGGCATATAAAATACCTTTCCATTGAGTATTCAATATAATGAGCTTCATCATATTAATTTTTCAGCAACACAATACTTAAGTATTCGTACTTGAGTTTTCATCAAAACAATTGTTCTTTACGTAACTAGTACAGACAGAGAATCTTTGTCGTACGAGTGGAATATTGACGGATGGGGCGACGATAAGAGCTGAGTCCAGAATTTTGAAATGAGAATGCCAAAGACACTTTCGTACGAGTTACGTACATTATTTTTTTATAGCATGCATTCATGGAAACTTACAAGCATATAATCTTGGAATCTTTTTTCAATATGCGAAGCGGCAGCCATGTCGATTCCTGTCGTCCCAGCGTTTTGTTTTCTTGGCAGTACTCGTTTGTTTTATGTGGCCGTGACTTCTTCGCAATACGCGAACCGCAAAGTAGACTTTCCAGTCAATATTGTAAATGTAATTGAAAGTAAACGCTAGTTTCCATGCATGAATTCTGAAAAAATATTTATAATAACAATGGTTCCGAACCGTCTTATGAAAGACCGAAAAGGAACGAAGTCTAGTCCTTCGATTTCTCGCCTCTTATCAATGGAAGACGCCAAGTGCGGAAAGTCTGAAATAAAAATTAATATCTCTTTTTACGACGCCAGAAGCAAAGCCTTAATGAATAAATAATTAGTCCAATAGTAGATATATGACTTATGTTTGGCGATGGGACAACGCAATGGGACTGGGGAAACGGGGGAGTCTCGAGAAGAGAGCTGTGAACCCATTTTGACCAATAAATGAATTGACTGGGATTTCAATCTGTGTACTCAGAGGTGGAAAGCTAATGCTCTGGTCGGTACGCTTCGGGTCGACCTGGACCTTACTATAGTACGCGTCTTCGGGGGTAACATTGCTTTGAAGTTCAATGTAGATTAATGCGTCATGCCACTTTGAGTATCTACAGACGATGAATCACCAGCATTTCGGAAAACAAACTCTTGCATTAAAAGACAAGAAGAGGCACATCAGTGGAGGAGCACTTCAGCAAATCGCGGATATCTGCCAACAGGAAATTAGGGCCAGCGCCTCGATGGAAAACAAACAAGTTGCACCCTTCTCAGAATCAAACTTAACGAGGGTACTTTCTCCTAATCAGTACCGGTGATTGGGGAGACTAGTGTGTTAACATGACGCAAGCGCAGCTGGATATCCTGGATCAGCAAAACCGAAATACTGAGGACAATTGTTAGATAATAATGAGAGTTGAAATATACCCGTCCTAGGCAGAGTTTGGTTGGGTCGTCGAAGTGCAAGTGGAGGGAATTTTAACGAGGGAGAGAGCGAGAGTGCGGGAAAGAGAGGCAGAGAGAAAATACAGACACGTTGATAGATGCAGCTTAGAAAGCCACTTTACAGACAATATCTTCCAAGTCTAAATGAAATAGGAGCGGCGTCGCTAGCCGAATTCGTTTCGTGAGGTCACGGAGGTTAAGCGAATTCGAGACTTCATGGGTTTCTGGTTGGGTGACCGTCTAAGAACTCAGACATTAACGGCGCCTGGCCGAAAGGATGACTGACCGACCGATCGAACAAAAAAGCTAACGGAGGATGACTACATACCAGTGCTCAACAAGAGTTCACAGACAAGTTGCGTCAATGAAGATGCGACAAATGAAAAAAAACCTGCTTAAGAGTAGAAGGCAATAATATTATTATTTTAAATAATTAAAAAAATAGCTTTTAAATGTGATTATTCATAAAAAATATTATAAATATTAGAACAAATTTGTAAAGTTGATTTAAGTCTTGTCATCTGAATGAAGACAAAAGTGCTTTCAGAGAATATTTCATACTATTTCCATGTATGTAAGTACATACAATTCAAAAGATAAGAGGAAAGATAAATTTAAAGATGCTTTAAATGAATTTTTCACTATTCTAATTGATTAATTATACTTGTGACCATTCATCTTTATATCTGCATTTAAAAATAATCATGTACACATCTAAAACCAAACATGAGGCAGAGCAGGGCTGATCATAGATTCCTGGACCTCTTTATGTGAGGGCCCCCAAAACTTGCTCAGCTCATAAGAGTATTTTTAATTTCAGAAATATTGAGTTTTCTGTACATTGTTTGTTAGACGTATGCAAACAGTAAACAAATGTTGGCTGCAATGTCAAGAATTTATTAATTTATTGAATGAATTTGAATTGTCTCAAATTTGAGTACACAAAAAGCCCCCTCCAATATTATCAATAGAATAATTTATATTGTTCAATCTAAGGGGTTTAGAAAATTGCTAAATCATTGTGTATTTAATTTCTAGAAAAGGTTGGCATCTGTCAATGTGAAACATGCCAAAAGCTAGATGTGGAGATTTATCACTTAATTTGACATTGCCAAATTAACAATACTCGTGTTCAGTCATCAATGCAATTGATTATCAATATGTGTAGTAACCTTAAATTTGATAGTTATAAGGCTAAAATTTCTTTATTGTGTTAATTGATTTTTCATTATACTAAATTTTAAAATGCAACCTTGACCATACATACTTCAAACATTTGTAAACTCTTCTGTTTGTAAAATTTCAAACATAAATAAACATATGAATAAAGAAGAAAAATAATTTTTTTCATGAACCCCACCAGCCTGAGCTCCCTGTCATTTGTCCTCCCCCCTTACGGATGCCCTGAGAGGAGTTGGATAGATCTCAGTTATTTCAATTAACATTTCCTGTTTACATCCCAGTTGTATCAAAATCATGATCACCATAAAATAAATGAAATATTGAGAATTGAAAGAAAATGATGAAAATACTCCTTTTCAACTGTAATGAATGTTCCATTTTGTATAGGGATTATTTCACTATTTGTAGATTAATGCTTTAGCAATAGTCTGAGATACATCATAAGTTACAGCAAATTTTCAGGCCTGAATATCTTCATACATTTTAGATAGAATTTTGTAATTTATTTGAGAAAGGGGAAAAGAACGTCATACCAATGAAGTTGTTTACATTTCAGACAAAAAGCAACTAATAATATAGAATGTCTTAAAATAATGGTTGCACTCTTCTAGGACTGGTGGTGGTGAAAATTAACACTTTTGGCCACTGAAGATGTGTTACGAAATTTCAAATAACGAAGCTACACATATGACATTTACCCCTGAGTGGTATGCAAGTCATCATGCACTGGTGTTTGGCAGGTCACATTCGGGTGCAGTGAAAGGAATTTTGTGTATCTGTCAAACATCAATACATGATGAGTTGTCTACCAATCAGGAGCAAATGTCACATGGGTAAATTCGTATTATGAAATTTCTACCACATGTTCATTGGTAAACAAGATCAACTTCAACCTTCCTAGAAGTTTGTGAACATTTATTCTGAGCCATTCTGTATGTAGGATGAATGCCAATTTTCTTATAACTGCTTGTCATTTGTATAATATTTTAGCAAATCAAGTCTTGTTAAAGAGTTTCTTTAATATTGATACAACAAATTATAACTCAATAATTTTTTTTAGCATTCATTGACTTAAATTAATTGCCTAAAATAATTAATATGTTTACAACAAATAAACAAATAATATAATGGCAATATTGGAAAACGATACACTAGCTTACAAAATATGCACAATTCCCCAACACAACTCTAAGAAAAGGAAGTAGACAGGAAAATTATACCAGGAACTGTGAAGGATGGTACAAGTACAAAACCATTACAATTTTCAATAACAAATACTTTATAAAGTAACAATTTTTACTGATTGAGAATAAGGAATACACTGGATATTTAACAGGCAAGCAAATATTGTTATAACATTTCTTGTGTATTCCCTCTCCTTGTTAACTATGAAAATGATTGGAACTTAATTTGATGAATGCAACGAAAATTATTGTATAATAAATAGGATTGGAGCATCAAAAGTTATTAAAGCAGAAAAGATAAACTTGAACAGATATAAAGCAGAATACTGGAATAAAATTGACAATTAAAATAATTTTTTGAGAAAATATATTCCAGTTCTTGCAAAACTGCTTAGATAACAATTTAAATCATTATTAAGGGGGTAAAGATTTCACCAGATGGTAAATCATCAGAATTTACAATTACCATTACATTTATTTACAGGTGTAAGGAAGTAAAATAACTTGTTCATAAATACATTGGTAATGTATGGACATTTAAATATGGAAAAATATCAACATACAAACAAACTTTTTCAATGTTAAATTTACACAAATTGATCTGAAAATAATTCTTAATTCAGATTAGTAGTAAATGCATGAAAACTTTGGCAGTATAGTAAGTGATTTTAAATATTAAGTTATGTGGAAGAAATGTAGCATTTTGACATTTTAAAATGAAGGCAATCTTATGTCATGAATTTATAAAAAGTATTCTCTTGATGGAAATTTCACCATACAACGATACTGTAAATGTTGTATAAAATGAAATGAAATTTAATCTTTAAATATATTCTTTGAAATTTTACTATTCAAATAATTAAAACAATATACATCGAAGTATATAATGTATTAAGAGTGTTGTTTTACAAGCATATTTTATTGCTTGACAGGATGTTGCAGACATTTATTTTATGGCTTCTTGTCAATAATCTTATTGAAAAATATTAATTTAGAATTTCACAAACAGTCTTAATGATAATCTCAAGTGAGTAGGGTTCATTTGTAATGCTCTTAACTGAAAAATATATTTCTTTTAGTGAATAAAATATTTCTTAGGTTTTACATCTGCCTACAAATCCACATACTTCCATAATAATTGAAATACATTATTTTCTTGAAAATCTAATTATTTCCACATTACATTCATTATCATAACTTTTTTCAGAATGACACAAAAAAAATCAAAACGGATATTTGTTTATAAAAGTTCTTCTATACAGTGATATTTTGATGAGTACGTATTTGTTAACTTATTTATTATTACAAATAATGCATTTTTTGTACAATATAAAACCAACATTCAAAGTGAAAACGATAAGTCGCTAATTTATCTGATTTGATTTATTTTCATAAAAAATAAGTAGAAACTGTATGTGACATAGGTGAGAAGAATAACATGCACATGCTTTCCTGAGCTCCAGTATCCCTTTGTCACACTTTTAGAATACATAACTTGGTGATAAATAAAAGTACCAAGAATATGAAGTTGGCATCATTTGAAAACTATACATTTGTGCTTCTGAATAACAGAAAACATTATTGTGTTGATAAATTAATTTCAGATTTGATTTTGTAGTATTGCAACCCACACCCCAGTTCTATACTATCACAACTACTAAAAGGAGAGCTCAACAAAACATGCACATAGTGAAGCTACACTTATGTTCAGAAGTAAAACAAGAACCATTTGCTCAATGGATTAAGGAAAACTGGATAAAAAAACCTGATGAACATGGTGGTCATTGACTCAGAAGCTGAAGTTCATTACTTATTACAGTCATATTTAATCTTTTCAAACTTACACAGTACAAATGTTAATTAATTCATTAGATATAATTGTTAAAATAAATATTATAGTATGTAAAAATTATTTTTCTTTTTGATAGTCAGTATAGTCTTTAATTGCATAGATATTGTTATGCAGCAGAAAAGATTTCACTTGGCTCTTAAAGTTGTATTTTGAGTTTAATTGTTTAATGTCTTCTGGAAATGTTTTGTAAAATAACGTACATGTATTAAATGTGGATTTCTTGTAGTGCGCAGTTGATACTGACACCTGATGGAAAATATTCTTACATTGTGTGTTATAATTATAAATATCAGTATTGCATGAACTTATACTCCCACCCTTATGAAAGTCAATTTTGACAAAAACTTCAGCTTACTAATAATTAGGCAAATCAATGGTAAAATTCCAAGATCAATGAAGAGAGACTTCAAAGAATCATGTGGATGGCATTTGTTTATTATTCATTGATTTTTTTGGCAATCTCAAAGTCTGAGTCCTATAGAATGTGCTTTCCAAGAATATTATGCCATTTCTCAGGTGGGAAAGTACATTCACAAAATACATGCAATGATCTGCATGAAGGCTAACTGAATTTGAAAGAATTCTGAATGCTTAACATAATGAACTGGGTGAATTTAGTGTTCAATTCATTTATTTAGATATTCTAGTTCAGGTTTGACTGAATGGAGAGATTTTAACAACAGCCAATTGCAAATTCTTCATTTTCAATGGCACACGATTGTCTTTTTGAAATACAAAATTGCATTGAAACCGTTTTTCCTTTATTTCCTATTAATTTATTACAAAACCTATTTGAAACATCTGAAATCATACTGTTTATTATTTATTTTTTACAAAGAATATTCATGTCATCAGCAATGAGAAATATTCTTCCATTTCTAATGGTTGAGGGCATATCATTTACAATTAAAAGGAAGATCATAGGGCTAAGAATGAACCCTGTAGGACTCTATGCTCAATTGGCAAAGAATAGGAAAGATGAGTAAATGAAGTTATTTCCAAAATGATCAATAATAATTGCTGTGAAATAAGACCAATTATTAAATTTTGGTATCGAAAATAAAACACTTTGTTTAATAGTCCCCATTTTGAAAATAACTAACCGCTTCATTCTAATCATTTAATGGAAACACAATGCTAAGAAAGAAAATATAAATTATTTAGTGTTGTATGAAGACTTATCAGTAGGAACGGATTTCCATGTAATTACATGTTTTTACAGGAACTAGATACCTGCATTCAATAATATTTTTTTGAGTTTACAAGACAATCTGAATGAATTGGAACTATTTTTATTTTACATATTTTTACATATTTTGGTATAATTACATATTTTTACATATTTGACCTACCCTTTATATATTTCGTTAATTTTAATATATTTATATGTCCACACGGAACAATTCTGATGCGCGTTTGCATTATATGTTACGAAACCATCTTTCTTAAAAATCAAATGTAATGCTGTTGGTCTTCTATCTTCGCCATAATTGTTACCCACGCCCTGCTTACTGCGTATTCGGAGTCAAGAATTATCGAATTTCTGTGAACGAAAGTAATTTCAACTACGTGTTTGCTCATATTTTAAACAGCCCATTTGTTCCTCAATCGAAAACTAACAAATATTTTTTACAGAAGATTGTCTGTAACGTTGTTCGATTGGGGGTGGTGTTCCCTGTCCCCGCCATCCATGACTGGTTCATTCATGACTGGTTCCATTCATTGGAACACTGGATTCTTGTAAACATTGTAATATATACTATGAACATATTTTGTATTTCGAATAAAACTCTTGTGTGTGGTGAAATCTAGTGTAGAATTACTTCTGTAGACGTAGAATCTACTTTCAGCCACTCCGAATGCTTGTTAAGAACTGATTGACGACGTTCTATGTCGGAAAATGCTTGTAGAGAACAATTAAAACACAATAATGAATTTTTATTTTACATATTTCCTCATTTTTCTTACATATTTTGGAAAACCTAAATGCATATGTATGTACATATTTTGCATTTTTTATTACAATAAATTCCGTTCCCTAATTATCAGTACTAATTTTACACAGTTATTTATGTACTTTATGAATGTCAAAAAGTAAATGTTGTTTGTCCAAGGTGCACATAACTACATTTTTAATATTTGCCTCTATTAATGGTGACAATAGTGAATATTTTTATATGTTGATTGTTTAAGAAATTATAATGTGGAGGCAATTATCATTATTTGTATTAACGTAAGCCAATTTACATGTAAATGTGTAAAAGTTGACATCTAGCAGTAATACATTTATTACTTAATAATATAAATAAAAATGTATTTGAATTTATATCTTCAAAATAATGTTCAAAGTGAAAAACTGAAATTAAATATTACAAAGTTAATAGATTTTTTAGCATCTTTATAAGCCTAGGGTAATAAAAAAAGATTTTCTTAGGCCGAAAAACAATCTGCCACATGTGAGTGAATTAAAAATATTTTCTGTAATTAAAATCATGAAATTACTGCAAATACAAGTGAACTAAACAAAACAGGCTGGAAAATCATTGGTTTTGTGTAAAGAGCAGACCCTACAAAAATAATTAGAAATTGTAAAGAATAGGATGGAGAAGACAAAGGAGAATAAGGAATACTTTTGCATGGGGGGAATATTGTTGTAGTGGGGAATTTGCAACAAAATTTACCTTCAAAGGGAATGGTCTATTGTGTTATGTTGATATCCTGCATGTGGTTCACACACAATATTTTAGGGTCAAAACAAACTGCAAGTTATTCTATCAAATCACTAAAATCAATTCTTTTGAGTGGTGTACACAGTTCTCAGAACATTTCCTTAGCTCACAGTTTGTCTGCCTGACCGAGTTGTGCTTACACTATCTGATAACAGAGCAGGTCAGTACAAATGGAAGTTTCAAGAATAAAAACTTTGTAGAAAATTGTATATTTCATTTTCATAACAACCATTGTTTCAGCAGTTAAACTTTGCGAATGAACCACATGTGACCCTAACCACCTCTGGCAGAAAAAAAAATTAAGGCAGGTTTCAACATCACACGACAGACTACCCTTGTTTGAGGGATTGAGAGAAAATATTATAGGGACATTGCGTGCCAAGTGGTCTAATTTTGGAGACATATTCCTCACTATCATCTCAGATTTTGATAAAATTTTGTGTTCCTAGTTCGACATGTTTCCACCGAACTTCTGTGCAAATAGCTTCATTCGTTTAATGTTTTTTGATATCTAGTGGTTTGTTTGACCCTGGACGGCATCACTGTACAGTATAAGTACACGAATTCCACAATTTTGAGGTACAATATTTAATTTTTATTTATTTATTTATTTAGTCAAAAACAGTCAAAAACTATGTGACGTATGGGGGAGAAAATCATCTGCGTACGCTTTCTTGAGTTTCAGAATCTTATCTCAACAATTTAGTTTAAAGATGAAAAACAATAATAATAATAATAATAATAATAATAATAATAATAATAATAATAATAATAACAACAACAATAATAGCAACAAATTTAAAAAAGCGAGGGATGAACATTTCAAATACTAGATATTTTCGTTGCCAAATTATAGAAAACTTATTTTTAATGGTAAAGGAACAAACAGATTTGATTTTTCTGTATTGTTAACAAAATAGAAACTCACCCTAAGCTCTACTACTACTACTACTATAAGCAAAAGGAAAGTTCAACAAAACGTGCGCATAGTGAAGCTACATTTATGTCCAGAAGCAAATCAAGGGGCCATCTCAGCATTTGCTCAATGGATCAGGGAAACTGGACAAAAACCCGATCGAGATGGGGGTCATTGACCCGGAAGTACATTATTTGTTACAGGCATGTTGAGTCTTTTTTTAAATTATATAATGCAAATGTAGACTAATTCATTATACTATATCTTGTTTTTGTTAGAGTAAACATTATTTTTCTTTTTGACGATCAGTATAGTCTCTAATTGTATAGAAACATTTTTGCAGCAGAAGAGATTTTACTTTTTATTTAAATTTGTGTACCAATTTTAATTGTTTAATTTCATCTGGCAATGCATTGTAAAGTAACGTACATGTATTGTGTGTGGATTTCTTGTAGTGAGCTGTTGATACTGACACTTGATGAACATGATGTTCGTCGAGTCGTGTGTTGTAACTATAAATATCAGTATTACAGGAAAATAAGTTCCCACCGTTAAGTAAGTCAGTTTTGACAAATACTACAGACTCATAAATAAATAGACAAGGCAATGGTAAGATTCCAAGTTCAATGAAAAGAGGCTTGCACGGATCACGTGGATGGGATTTTTTTCATTATTTGGATAATTTTCTTTTGCAATCTAAATACCTGGGAACTAAAGGATGAGCTTCCCCAGAATATTATGCCATATCTCAGGCGGGAATGTACATTTGCAAAATACACGCAACGAACTGCATGAAGGCTGACAGAATTAGAAAGAATTCTGAATGCATAACATAATGAGCTTAATTTAGTGTTTAATTCTGTTATATGTTCTTTTAAATTTCAATGTAACTAATATTAATTTTTATTATCTGTTATTAACTGTTATTTAATATCTGTTATTAACAAATAACAGGTACATTGCAGCAAAGTTGCAGAAAAATGAGTGTTAAAAAGCTTTCTCAATATTTGAATAAGATAAATGAAACTTGGCTCATAACATATTAATATAACATTGTTTCTTTATGCATAATTTTAACTTCCTAGCTCTGACCATTAAATTATTTCATAAATTAAGTTTAAAAGTACTTTCTAGGAATTCTTTTAAATCTGTCTCATTAAAAGTTGAAAGGTTTGTTGTCTCTAAAAATGTTAATCTAATTATCCATCGGAGGTCTATAATGCCCACAATATGGTGAAAAATTCCAGTTAATTGCGGCATACTTTCCTCAATATTCCTGTAAGACAATTGAAATTTAGCACCTAATATCTCAATATAACTCTTTTTGAATGCAATATTTCTACATCATAGCACTTTCTATTTGTGTAAAAATTAAATATTAAGTTTTTTTTCCAAAATATAAAAAATTGTGTATTTTCAACACAAATTTACAGAAAAGTACTTTTAAGAAATGATTTCAATTACATATAATTAGAAAAAGAAAAGTCAAAGTTTGTGTGGGCAAGACAAAAATACATTCAGTTAATTAAATACAAAGTGAAAGATTTGTTTCAAAATTATTATTATTATTATTATTATTATTATTATTATTATTATTATTATTATTATTATCGCTGCTGCTGCTGCATATTCGCAAAAACGTGATGTCTACCCCGTCCTCGCTCACTCACCGCCGAACGTTCTCATATTCCAGAGAGCGAACTCATTCAGTCTCTAGCGAATATAAGTTACCGTGGAACTGGGGCACGCTGGACGGGATATAAGAAAAACCATAACTTGAGGTAAACATTAGACACCACAGGAAACGCTAACTCCTAGAAGCTGTCTTCGGAACGGCGGTTCCTTCAATATCAAGAAGTCTGATGCGGAACTTTGGAAAAATATTAGATTATTTCGTGCAATACAAGAGGGGACTCTTTCGAATAATTTTGTATTGTAGGAATCTTTTTCACACTTTTCAATTTATTTATATTTATTCAATAGTAATTCATTAGTCTTAGACATTTAACGTTTTATAATATTATATTTTTAAAGATTGTGAAAATTCAGTGAAGCTCGAAAGATCGGGAGGGGCAACCGCCTTCCCTGGAGTTATTGTTATTAAAGTTGAACAAGTAAGCTCAGTTTAATTTGTTTAACAGAAACAGATACTGCAATATTTTATATCAATATTGTGAAAATCTTACAATCGTACTGCACAAAGTCGCTGCACGGGTTCAAACAAACCGCTATATTTCAGAAACTATTTCACCTACTAAGCTACAACTACACAAAAGAACTAGATCACTTGACATCGAATGAACCTCAAATAATAACAGATATTATAGGTATGACTAAAAATTACTTGAATAAGCAAATGTTCTCGCTTTATTTGTGAGAACCTAAAGTAGTACATTGGAATTAACAGATACAATTATCATTACACTTATTGAAAGAAGAAAGAGAAGGAACGAGAATCAATGTATCAGTATTTGACACATTTTTTGATTTCTTACCGTGTCGGCTTTCTGCTCAAAGGTATCGTACACGTGTCCAAGATTGTTGGGATGTGGTTAAGTTTTGAGAAATTCTGCAAGTATATATACCTTTATGAAATTACAATACCTTCAACTGTTTAACGACGGCCCGCATCAGCATTATCGATAATTGGTTGAATTCCGTCTTCACTACGGGGCGTGGAAACATCTGGCTCTGGTAACCTGACTACATCTACGGGATTCGAAGAACGTACCGCAGACCCTCCTTCTGCTTGGAAGGCCTCTTCAAGGGGGTTCCAGCTGGTTTTTTCCTCTGCTGGTGGTGGCTCTGCCCAAGGCTGCAACTCTCCAGAAGCAAACAAAGCGTAGAATGTGACACCAATGAAATGGACTGTAGCAGCCATTATAAACACGGTCTTCCACTCGTCTCGCGTCTGCAACAAATTAACACGATTTTTTAAGAGTGCAAAAATGAGAGTTGTTGCTGAAAGATATAATGGGGAAACGAATATCTCGATTGATTCTGGATGTGATGCCAGAATTGATTCTGGCATTACACATAAATGATGATAGTTGTTCGAAATAATTATTCGTACCTTTTCTATTTTTTTAGAGTAACATGAAGATTTGATACACAGTGCCTGGCGATGCCTGGAATCTCACGTTTATAATCGAGTATGAGTTTAAAAAGCAAAATACCCGACGTGAAATTGCGAATTCAAAAATCTCGATAAGGATCTTTGACTTATCATGAAAGATTAATCTAGACTTAAATTATTCACCCTCAATCGCAATTTTGTGCGAGGATAGAAACAGTAGTCCCTGTCAAAGAATCCTCGTAGATTTTTTGAAAACATAGGTCAAACATTCGTGTCGCATTTTGGGCGTACCTCATCCTTCGTGATGTTGTCGATGGCGATGGGGCAGATAAGACCTGCGATGGTGCCGATGCCGTTCGACATCCCCATGAGGATACTGGCGTAGCGAGGGGCAATGTCCAGGTGGTTCACATTGAAACCTGCATCACATAACTTTTTTCTCATAACAGTTCTTTACTAGGGTTTGGATAAGGGTATTTTGCTTGACGGGAGAGTTCAAAAGGTTGCCAAGGAAATAACTTTTGGGTACAATCTACAAACTCAAACCTTCAGCATTGAGAGATGATGTAACTATCTTTGTATAATATACAAATGAACATTTCGTTACTCCTTTCACATTAACCTAAATTGGTTAGTAATGGTTTAGAAATGTGCTGTTGATTTTTTTAACAGGATACAATCGAAATGACAAAATGCTAAGTACTTAAAGTTCTCTTTAAAAAATCTCATTGTCATGACCAGTATTTTCCTCCATGATCCTTTGTCATATGATACATAAAATTAGTAAATATGAACAATGATAAAGTCTATTTTTCGGAGAATATGAGGGGAGATATGGGCCAAAACTGATAGAACACATTCAACCAAACACTACATTTGTACAGGTTGATGATAACAATTAAACGATGAGAATGGAGGGGATAATGCATATTACAGGTATAATTAAAAAGAAAAACACTTTTCCAAGATCTTTAAACGCTCCACCATGAATTTTCTGATTTTCTTTTAGGTATTAATGTACCCGTATTGGTGTAGTTTAGCTTTTAATGTGAAAGATGTTGATTAAATGCTACCGTTTCAACTTTCTCTCTGTGATTTTCTGATGAAGGGTGCAATTTCCAGGAAGAGGTACTGAAGGATTTTCGTAACAAATGCATGCCAGTATGTAGAAAAGGAAGCTACTAAGAAAGGAACAAATAACGTCGCATTAGGAAGTATTGTTTTGAAAGGACATCTCTAATCCGTCCCGGGATTACTCTAGAACGTAGCCGATTATTATGAATTTTCTTCGGAACACAAGAATTATAACGTTTTTTTTGTTTCTATCGTAGTTTAGTGTGAGCCACTGTTTTACACTCTACATTCAGGCGTGCATGGGATGCAAAGCTTTAGTCGGCGATACCTGATGTAAAATGACAGGAGCACTCCCATCAATATCGACAAATTTGAAGTGAAATCATTGATTGATTGATTAGTTATTCCGGACGCGTCAACTGCTAAGGCCATTTGTCCCGAAAATTTCGTGTATGTTGTGGATCATAGGAGGTGGCGGTGATCTTCCTCCGTTGGATGGCGAGATCCGTCGCCGACCTATCCGTCGGCTAGCGGGTTTTTTCCGCAACCGAGTATCTCCCACCGGCGGGGCACCGCTCCAGCCGGGATAAGCTCTAACTCCCGACTGGTCTCCCGGCTTGTGTGATAATGTAGTGCATGTAGGTGTAAGCGTGCGTAAGAAAGGGGTGAGGGTAGGACAAGGAAGGGGAAGGAAAGATCGCGCGCAGTCTCTGGCTCGTTAGTTAAGGTATTGCTCCGACAATCGCCAGGTGTTAATCGTAAACAGAACGGAAAATTACCGATCAGGCTGCTGCTGCCGGCCGCTAGAATTCTCCTCCAGACAGCGGCTGAATTCGACCTAGCTATGTATCTAGTGTCGAAAACTGCCACCGTCGGGATTCGAAACCTAGGATCTTTCGGTCAGAGACACTGCAGTGACATCAATTGGTGTCCTGAGCCATCTAAGTCGGTTTGAAGTGAAGCAGTGACATAATTTTGCCAGACAAACAAACAAGGAAATTGGATTCTTGGCTACCCGGAATGAGGCGCGTCTTAGTCGATAGAGCTGACGTTTCGGCCATCTTGTTGTGACCTTGTTCAGAGCTATACTGCTGATAGCTGCATCGACTGAGACGCGGCTCATCCCGGACAGCCAAGAATTCAATGACTCCGGCCGCGGAAGCCTACTAATCCAAACATAAGGAAACCCAACTAGCACGAAGCCTCACCGGAGATTGCGAACCCGCTGAAGGCGACGCCGAGGGTGAGCGCCGTGTTGGCAGTGACGGGCGACTGGGCGTACGCCACCACCACGAAGAAGAGGGCCTCCATGCCGAAGCCGCCGCAGTTGAACAGTTTGCGCACGTTGGTGGTGGTGAGGTAGCCCTTCTTGCGCACGTAGTCGGCGAGCAGCCCGCCCGCGGGCACGATCACCGTCATCAGCAAGTGGGGCAGCGCGCCCACCAGCCCCGTCTGTAAGCACACCGCCGGCCGGCGCGGGCCCTCGCCACTGCGTTCTGCACACGGGCCGCGCCACGCCGCGCTCTGGCAACTGCCTTCAAGGCCACGTGTCTCGGGAGAGCAGTATGCGGAGCCACGAACGTATACGAAGACAGTCGAGCGGAATCGACAAATGCTTTTCACACGTCAAATGATATTTACAATAATTGATAGACGCCAAATGACTTTTAAGGTGAGTATACGCATAAAATGTACGGGTAATTATGCGTTGGACACACTCGAGTATGGTTTATGTTAACGCGAGGGCCGAAGGCTCGAGCCTCGCCCTTAACTTGGACACGCGTAACGAAGCGTCACAATTCCGCAGGAAAACTTCTGAGTCAAGGAAGGAACTTCTGATTTAAACGCCACACCAATGTAAATGACTTGTGTCCCGGATGAGCACATCTCTCCGATCGTTGGGCTGTCTTCGTAAACGTTCGTGGCTCCGCATTTTGCTCTCCCGAGACACATGTTTCAAGGCCCGTGAGCCGTTGGACGGCGTTCGCCGACAGGGTGGCGTCGCCATGCGCCTCCATTAGTCATGCCAGTCGATCGGTGATAATGATGATGATGATGAAAATAATAATAATAATAATAAACTGATGCTACTTAATTAACATGAAATATGAGACATGTTAAAGACATCGTGGAGAGACAAACCATTCCATGGACTATATCTAAAAAGAACGGACAAAGAGCAGATCAATAATTTATGAGATTTAAAATGGAAAGAATGAAGTCATAATCGAAAGTAGTTACGTCCAAGATCAGGCGTCGAGAACACGAAATTATAATAAAGCGGTTTTAAAAATTTCAGAAGATGATATGTGCTGCATTTGCCACGAACAATTTGAAACTATTGATCATATCGTCTCTTCTTGTTCAATTCTAGCAAAGATGGAATACTTGAAAAGACACGACAGAGGGTGTAGTTACCTCCACTGCAGATATGTATTGCCCTCAAAGTTTTAAACTCATGCTCCAAGTGGTACAAAACACACACACACACACACACACACACACACACACACACACACACACAACAACCGTAACGTGTTATACTGTGTAGAAAATTTTTCGACCTACAAATTCAAACTGATCGCGCGATAGCGGCAAACCAACCGGACGTTGTTATCCAGGATTTGGAGAAAAAAGTGTCTAACGTATTGCTGTGCAGTGCGATGAAAAACACGGAGGCAGAGAATCGTCTTAAGTACAAGAGTTTGGAAATCGAGATTAGCCGAATGTGAGACGTAAAAGCACAGGTCGTCCCAGTTGTTATCGGAGTTCTGGGATTTGTTCCAAAAAAATTGTGTCAGAACTTGAATAAACTTCCAGGTAACACAAAAGGTTGAGAAGTGCAAAACATTGCTTTATTGGGAACAGCTCACATTTTACGCAAAGTATTGTAAAGTAGTGTAGAGGCACCGATAGTCCCTAGATCTGCTTCTTAAGA
Source organism: Teleogryllus oceanicus (assembly GCA_964035755.1). NCBI lineage: Eukaryota > Metazoa > Arthropoda > Insecta > Orthoptera > Gryllidae > Teleogryllus > Teleogryllus oceanicus. The sequence continues at coordinate 94,513,190 of CAXIVR010000001.1, forward strand.
AGCTGGTTACAACTCGGAGTAGACTTTATATTCAACCAACTCATAACATCTTTGGTTAGAGGAATAATAATAGTTATTAGAGGTTGAGTTAGAGATATAATAATAATAATAATAATAATAATAATAATAATAATAATAATACAACTGGGACGATTTGGGGCGTACAAATATATTCGTAGATTGTGCTGAGAGCGGGGCTGTAGGATTTGTTCCCGAAAATTTAAGAACTCGTTGAACGGCCCGGTCAATCAAAATACTAGGAAGTGCAAGACATTGAGTTATTGGGAACAGCCCAAATTTTGCGGAAATATTAAAGAGGCATCCATTGTCACTAGATTTGCTCCTTAGCTGGTTGCAGCCTGGAATATATTCATGATTTGATCTATTTGCGATAACTTTGGAGGGAAAGTATACACGAGTGTCCGGAAGAAATATTCACTTCATCGTTCACTTCAACATTTACCCACCTCATTCAGTACAAAACGGACGGGCGACTAGAACTAAGAGGGTTGTTAATGACAGAATATCGAAAAATCACAATTATACGAGTTAGTTTTGTCAAAATTAATTTAACAGGAAAATAAACTGTTTGTAAATTGGTCTTTTAAATTAAATTTTCGTCTGAAGAAAAATATTCCAGACTTAAATGTGTGTACTATTTGTAAAAGTTTTGTTTCAACAGTGACATGACACTTTTAACAGGATTATAATATATAAGAGGCAACACTGAAGTCATGCAAACAAATAATAACTTAGCGTATCCGATTGGCATTCTGTCCGTCATGATTTATAAGAGAGCACTGCTTAAGAGACAAAATCATTTATTTTCCAAGGTGTAATGTTTTGGTCGGTGGTCTGACGTTATCTCACACATAGAATAATGATCGATGCAAGGGGAATGAAAGATGTCGCGAACGAAACATAGGCGGAAGAACTGCCGACAGCAAAAAGAAACTCGAGAATTCAATCGCAGAAAGAGATTTTGGGTGCTCTGCTTTTTGAAATTAAAAAAAAAATCATTTTTAGAGAATGCGTTTTTTTGTAAACAGTATCAGTGTTGCCGGGCAGCGTTCGAACCTCAGTTAGTTGAGACCGTCTGATGCTCAGTGTCAGATGCTACCGTACTTGTGTTCAACTACTACTTATTTTGGTTCTTTTGGAAAATCAAAATCTGGATTCTGACAACACAACGTATTCGAGAAAGTGTTTACTACACATCTTAGGAGCAAAAAAATTAACTTTTTCTGCTTTGAGGACCCAGAAAACGAGTTTTTTATGTAATATAAAAACGACACTTTTCGCTGCAAATTACAGTACTTTCTCTACACTTTAAAATGAAGGTTATCTCCTTTCAAAAATGGTATTTACGAGCGTAGTTGTCAACGCAGCAGATCATCTCGACTCCTACGGCCGAGATATACAAAAATACATTTTCGAACATTCATATATAGTGGCCAAATAGTAGTTAATTTTTTTAAACTGTGTCTTGTTATTGTCATTAGAATACTTACAACGAAAGTTATGGATTCCTTCGTTCATTTTCCTTTTCATTTGTTTTTTATAAAACAGATAACTAGCGAAGTAACAGTATTGTAGATGTGAGGAAAATTGGAGTGCAATCATGAATAATATTCTCCAGAACATCTTTAGAATAGTTTGATAAAGATGGTAAAATAGAATAATGTGAATGGTTCAAGGTAGTCGCAATTTACGATTAATGCTAACGCTTTACATTCTGAAAGTCATTTATCTATGGATTATATTACTATCAGGCAATGTTTTGATTTTGGAAAAATTTCCCGGAAGAATAGTACACAAAATATATAGGCAGCTAATGATCAGAGGATTCAAGGAAAACGTCCTGGCCTGTGTTAACTTTATTTCAGGATTCTGAAAGGAAACGTGCTTGGCAGTAAGAAGACGTAATCGGATTTGCCGGCTGGTCGAAGCTCAGAAACTCTCAGACGTTGATCCTCGAAGTATGACTCCGGCGACGTTCTCATTTAAATAAAGGAACATCTAGGGCAAAAAAAAGTTTCAACGCACGGAAAGTCTAGAACTATACTAAATGAAAATGTCGCTTGGCTCTTAATTATATCGTTTGTCGTAATGGTTTGGGGAATATACTATAAAATTTAATAAGCGAAGGATTACGAGGGACTTTCATGTGATTCAAGTGAATTGTAATATCCTGTGAAAATAATGTATAAACGTAGCGATTGTGCATATAAATTTAATGAAGCAAATTCACACTACAAATACAAGCATTTTAAGATAGGTTCTATTGCAAGTCTACGAAAAACGAATTTGAAAGCGCAATATGAGTTTTGTCATCTACAAATATCAAGTAAAAAATAAATATGAGCAGCGGCGGCTCGTGATTTTAGTAAAGCAAAATTGAACACATGAAATCGTGAATTAGTTTTGCCTGTTTTAACATATTTTGTTAAATCAACAGTTATCGTATTGGTATCTACCATACTATGCGAATTTTAGAGATAGAAAAAGAATTACGAGAGTGGCCACGAGATAACATCAGTTTACTTTCCACTTGTTTGCCTGCTCTTCGTCCTATCTTCACACCCTGACTTCACGAGATTATGAAACATAACGAGGCCATAAACAACAAAGTAAATTCACGGATCGGCAACATTGTCTTATGAATAGGAACAATGAGGCCAAAAGAGCTGCGGTGCTGAGAGAGCTGCATTTCACAAGGTTCTTTAAGAGGTCGGCGACGGTAGCAGAATTGCTTAACTACTCTCCGTGCAGTCATGGAGGTTAACTAACTTGAGACAAAGCGGTTTCTGGATGAGTGACTGTCTGGAAACCGCAGGGATCCAACGGAGTAAAGGCCCAGGCCGAACGGATAAAAACTGACTGACTGACCAATGACTGACTACGACTGAGACCGACTAACTTAACGGATGATTACTCCACGTTCGGTGACACTAAATGGTTAAGAAAACGTTGTTACGAAAAAACGTAACAGAATATAAAAAAGCAATTGAAATTCTAAGTACTGTGGTGACTTTCTCCAGTAAGAAAAGAATAGAGATCCAGAAAGTAACAGTTCCCGACTCGACATTGAGAGCGTGTAAGTAATTTTTGAGTGGTCGATTTTGCGTGGTTTGCAGATTCATTGATTAACAATCGTTGAGAGTAGTAAAAAATATTAAATGAGGTAAAGAGTTCTGAAGTACTACAGCTCTCCTTAAAGAGCCGCCACTAAAAGCGAGATTAAACAAGTTCTGGAGGTAAGTGAATATTCTAATGATAAAAAGTGCATCTTCCCCATCATCGTGCGACATGCGTCAACCATTTACAGGGAGCACTGTCTACTCGCAATTTACACATTAAACATATTAAAAGACATATTAAAAATACATAATTAAAAAACACAATTAAAAGTACATATTAAAAAATACAATTTCTCATTACTCACCTCCGCAATTTTGAACTTGAATGTATTTTGAAGGTAAGACGCTTGGAAGAGCACGAGAAGGTAGAAGTTCCACGACCGGCAAAAGTTGGCCACGATAATAGCGTACACCGGCATCGAGGTGAAAAAGGACCTCCACGGCGTAGTGGCCATGGTGGGCATGGCCTGAAGAGTCGATGAACCCAACGATTGCTCGATGTACATGAGCTCCCGGGCTGATATCGTTGGGTGCTTCGAGGGTTTTTCGAAGGATAGCCACAGCCAGAATAGATACCAGATGAGGCCCACCACACCTGCGAATGTCGAAGGAAGTCCTTCACACGGAGTCCGCCCCATCGAAGTCAAGACTTTCCCTAACTTTCAATTATCCTCAGACTGTAACTGAGATTTCTGTTTTTAGACTTTTAGTTCACATTTGTTGTAGACAGTCATTTTTAATTAAACATATTGAAACCAAAGAAAAACATATTACGGATTAAAATATCTATTGCTTATAGACAGTCAATTTCAAATAAAAAGGTTTATTGAATGGCACTATTTTCTTCTCCACTTGACCATACTCTTGTCATAAAACACAAGAAGAAAACGAAGTGTCATTCAATAAAACATTGATTGTGTATAATCAATATATTTTAATCCATAACATTTAACAGACGGTCACAAATGTAACAAAAACATATTAATCAGAAACCATAATTTAGGTTGAAGAATTTTATGAAAATGTTCTTTTAATTTTGAAGTGTGTTACAACTCAATGTTTCAATGACTATTTTTCCTCAAGGAAAGCATGAAATGCAGTCTTTGAAACGTGACGACATAAAAAATTTTAAAATTAAGAGGACACTTTAATAAACTTCTTCAATTTTAATTACGGTTTCTGATTAACATTTTTTGATTTCAATATATTTAATTAAAAATGACTGCCTAAAATGTCCGAAACTTTCCCTCACATGCAGAACTCGCAAGTACAATTACTTGAAGCGGGAGATACATATTTATGAAAATAGGGAAGCAGAAAAAGAACCTACGGCACGGTAGGTGGAACCAATCAACTACGTAGAAATACTCATGCATGCACTAAGTTACCTGAAGTAATGCAGTTTTTACCAATAATGCGTGAGATTACATTTGAGTCGGAATACATAACAAGAAAGATTTTGGTGATTTTGTGTTCTCGCTCCAGGCGCAAGAGCTTATTTAACTTGCTAAAAAACATCTGTTTTTTCGAAATGTTTTATTTAAGAACTCACAAATTAACTTTGAATTAACTGTACAAGCTAAAATGACGTTGATAGATAATGAGATGAAGGTGTAACACTACATGAAGTTTTAAGAAATAAAGCATTGGAAGACTACATTATATTAGAGTTTTCATATTACTTGAAAAAAAAAATTGAACCTGAACAACTTTGAATGATTTCTAATGGGAACTATTTGCAATTTTCACATGGTTTTCATTATTCATTTATTTTCCTCGCTTATGATCTTGCCTACAGTTAAGATTTCTCCCAGTAATGGAAGCTACTTCGAATAAAATTCTAACACGTGGCAACGAGAAAGAATACTTCAAGGAATATTGTCGCGGCTAGCTCTTATAAAAACAGAGTGCGGTGTGAAGTGAGTGCCATCTCTGTAGAAGTATCAGGTTCGAGGCTTCCAATTAAGCGATTAATGCCTTTAAGACCATACGAAAAGTGTATTATTTAATTATTTATTAGTATATTGACAATTGGTGATCTATTTGTCCGTTTTATTTCCGTACACGAAACCAATTTCACGTGGAAACTCGATTCACCAATGAAAACAGAAGCAAACATCATGTGACTTTAGAAACACTATTGTGTACTGCAGGAAAATCGGGACACAACTAGTGCCAACATTACCATAGAAGTAGAACGGAGCCTGCCAACTGATCTCCCCGGTTAGGATCCCAGATAGCGGCATGCCCAGGACCACCCCGGCGTAAGAGCCGCAGAAGGCCAGGGTGGCGAGACGCGATCTCTCGAGAGGCGGCGCCCAGAACCGCCAGATGCCGTGGCAGGCGGGATACGTCACCCCCTGCGGCACACAACGCAAGACATTGGTTATTGGCGTTCACTTTCTTCACACACAGGTTTACGTATATAACGAACACGTTAACGCTTTTCAATTTTTATATTGTAAAACATGATGATGATTTAGTCATATATTGTTATCAGAATTAAATTACTGCAGTTATAGATTTAAAAGTGTTATGATGTTGTAAATAACACGTTAACACTTTTCAAATGTTGTATTGTAAAATATGATATGTATTTAGTCATACATTGTTATCAGAAGTGCATTACTGTAGGTATAATTAACGTTTTAAAAGTGTTAATTTGTTAATTATAACATATTAACACTTTTAAACATTTGAAGTGTAAAACATTATGTTTATTTAGTCATGTATTGTTCTCAGAATTTCTGCTGTTTTGATTGATGCAGATTTGATATCAATGTGTTTCTATTTTCAAAAATGTCTGTTAAATCCTATCATCAATAGTATGGATCCCTTTACAGTAATGGAACCATAATGTTCTAGTCTATTAATGAATCCATCATTTGTACCCGACCACATCTCTTCTATAAACCTCTGAAACTATAAAGCTTCGTATTTACGTCTTAAACAAATTCAATGTACACTTAATAATGTTTCCGCCGATATAACTGCTTTCTTAATTCACGGCTGGAATTTGTAAGGAACAGTCAATTCAGTGAAAGGTGCTACTGTCATTCCGAAATGAGAAGCAAATTATGTTCCGGAAATAAAATTTTTGCTACGATCATCCTTTCTGTCGGGTGTCCTACACGTCGTAGAGAAGCCTTCGTGACGAAAACGCAGGGGCAGCAATGTCTCCTATGTCCCCACGCCGGAGATGGGCCATTGTAACGTGTCGCAACCTCGCATGACAAATCTCCCCTATTGTCTTGCAGCATTAGCGAGGAGACTGCAGTCGTATCTGCGACGCGCGGCGGTGGGCGATGGAGGGAGGGGGCGGAGAGGACGGGGGAGGGAACTGGGTGAGTGGGGGGGGGGGCGCAGCGCGGGACGGCTTCCAGCGTGGCCGTCTCCCTATTCGATTCCCCCTCCGCCCCTCCATCCACGGCTCCCGCCTCACGCCCACCCTTTTGCCTGCGCCTGCCTTTGTTGCGGACGCAATCAGAAGCTAATGCGCCCCCTTTCAAGCCGCCTGTCCATTAGTCGGGACGTCATACAACAAAAGCGAGTCGATTCGCTCGGCTATGAGTTCACGTCATAATGACGTTAAACTGAGTAAATAGGATTGGTTGGTACCGTTTAACCTAGTATTGGCGACTGCTGATCGATGCAGATTTCGCGACTTATCGATTGGGCGTAATTGGGGGAATCAATTTGGAGAGTTTTGTGATATAGAATTTTATCGAGAAGTTAGCTGGAACAAACAAACGCATGACGGATCAGATTTTTTGGTGTCATTGAAAGAGGTAGGCGAAAATTTCTCCCTTGAAATGTGTTATTTTCTTGAGTTTTAAAAGACTATTCATGTTCACTTCAATTTCGCAACTTGCTCAAATTCAGCAGCAAGTATTTTGTAACAAGAAAAAGAATGTCATAGTTAGCAAAACTACTTTTAATAAAGTATAATTTATTTATTCTCTATCACATTGCGCATATAATAGCACGGAATCAAGGGTTTATTGTATTTATGATATATTTAAATATTTTCGAATGAAATTGACTTTTGAGAATTCGTTTTGATTCTAAGTTAACAAACTGAAACCTAACCACAAAACGCAGGTAAAGAATGTAATTCTTACTCATTCAGCACTTTAACAATTTGATAAAAAATGGTCACTGGGTTAGCGAACAAATGAAAGTACCTAACCAAGCATAAACGTTCTTAGAGTAGGTAAGAATTTTAAATTAATTTTAAGATAGTTATTTTTGTTTTTTGGGGGGGGGGGGATAGAACGGTGATTTGCAAAAAGTACAGTAATGAAAGTAATGTACATTAGATCTTATCAATGATTGATTCTGAATAAAACAGATAATGAAATAACTGTTAGTTACGCCGTTCCATTTAAGGAAAATAATATTTCTGAATTGCTATTATTCTTTGTGATAAACTGCAGATTTCAATTGCTCAATAAGATACATACATTTCAATTTCAGTACAAGAAAACTTCTCTAAGGCCCGCCAAACGCATGTGTATGGCGGGTTGGTGGTTCTAGCAGGCGCAAACTTAGGCAACGAAAATTTACTTACCTGGGTTCATTTGATTTGCTTTAATTTCGTCAAACCGAAACTGTACGTGGCGTATGGGGTAGAAATGTAATCTGCGCACGGTTTCTTAAACTCCATAATCTCTTCCCCGCCTTTTTACTATAAATAGTTGGACGACGAATAAAAGTACCAACAAAACGCGATTAGCGACATTCGAAAATCTAGAAATTTTCGCTCCCGATATTTCTAACATCTAATATTATTGATTTGTAAAAATTCTTACACATTTTAAATTCTGTTGTGAAATGTGTTGTTTCCCGGGAGTAGATGAATTGTCCTTGGCGACGCGTAAATCATCCTGTTAACATTGACAAACGAATCTTTGTTTTGTCTGCTCGTAGATTTATTCCGACAACTCTATTGGAGGCTGACGCCTAATCCTGAAGGAAGGCAAACATCCCGCGCCTCTCTCCGTAGTGTGGGAAACACAACCAATGTGCCACGCAGTGAATTTACAGAGGCACCTTTCTTCCTCACCTCTCTCGTAAGCCCTACAACGGTCTCTGAATTTGAATTTTTTCACCACGACGAGACTCCCGGAGGTATGGGATGGATTCCTCTTCCATCCCCTGCCTCCCCTTCCCTTCTCCCCTCCCCTCTGCAAATGCTGGAGGCAATGGTTGGGGCGGACAGTGTGGGATTGGAATGATGAGGTGGTAGAAATGAGTTTGTACGAGATGTGGGACGAGCAGGTGAGTCAAAGGTCGTAAGGTTCACGGAAGTGAATTCAGTGGTTAAATGAAACGTGGATTTGTTAGTGCATGGCTATCAAATGTATGTATGTACTTCGATACGAAAGCTCTTTACGAGCTAAGACCTACCTTGTCCCGGCATTGTAGACATGGGTTGAGGGGGGGTGATCACATAGCTATCCCTACACCGTATCTCTGAATTTCTCAACCTGAGAAGCGAGCTTTCCAATCGTGACACAGCGGATACTAGGACATTGAAAGGAAAGCACAGTTAATTTTTGCTCCGAATGGGCATTGAATCCGGGGTTGCGCCGTGGAAAACAAGCACGCTAACCAACGAGCCACCGAGGGCACATGGCCCATCAAATCGTCACTAATAAATGTTCTCTGATGATGATAGTTCTGGTGGGACGGGTGGTATAGAATGAGGTACGCGATAGATGACATGAAGGAAATAGCTTGAGTTAGATAGTGTAAGATGAATGGCAAGTAGTGGATGACTGAATGTGAATGGTGCCTGGGGATTGTGTGAGATGGTAGAGCAGGGCGAGGAGTTCAATGAAGTATGGTATGTAATGGTATGGTGGCGATATATATGGGAGAGGAGAGTGGTGTGGAATACAGTGGAGAGTGGCGGTGGAATTGTGGAATGGTTTGTTGTGGAAGGCGTGCACATGGATTTGGAGAATTTGGGATAGAGAGTGCAACAATAAGAGACAGCGAAGGATGATACGAAATAGAGATTTGGAAACTGCAAAGGTGAGGACGATACCGAAGAAGTCTGAAAAAATAGTTGATAGGGGTGTATGGTGCGAGATAAGGTTGTGAGGTCGGGGAGCAAGGAGATAAATGGCGCGCAGTAGAGAAGAAGGGGGCGTGGGAGAGGGGCGTACACAGCATCCGAGGGCAGCTAAACCGTTCGGACCCGTTAGTAGTTTCCCTACGCCCCACGGTTCCGGTGATTACTTCATTACAGAAAAACAAGATTTATTCTGTGCGCGTGTTGCATACCAAGCGATGAGTCTCCCTCTTGCAGACGTTGAGCGTAGAGGCAACGTGTCGTGGATGCAAAGAGGCTCCATGAGCATAACTTTTTTGGCGACATCATGCATCACTACTTTTGTTCCGTCCTCAAATAGGGGAACACGCTACGTTCTTTTATAAAACTTTCATGTTTAGAAAGAGGTGAGTTGTATTAAAATATGCGCCTCAACTAACTTTCTCGCGGGTGGTTGAGAATATCAATACTTATATGAATGGAGATACCAAAAATTGTATTTATGCTGTGTCAAATATTTAATCTAGGCCTTTCTGCAAGATCAACACAAAAATCGGTAGCATCAGAAATTATTTCGGAATAGATTGGACGTATTATTTTCTTTCCTTCTCTAATCGTTTAACATTTGATATTTCGTATTTCACTTCTTTTATCAAGACAGAGTTTGAGGAGTGAAACATAATTGTTCATTGATGAAAAAGGTACGGAACATGCACGCTAAACTTGCAAATGTGTATTTTCCATCTGTACTTCCAAGTGCATATGATGCCTTTTGTTACAAGTGACAGTGAAAGGAATTCATGAATTTAGGTAAACAAAAGTTAAACGCAACAACGTATTATACATCTGTGCATTTTTTGTATTTTATTACTTGATGTTATTTTCTCTCCCTACCATCAAAATATCTTAAGTAAATAGATATATAATTTTAAATAATACCATATTTTCGCGTTTATGATTATTTATGTGCAATTTACATGCGTTATTTCTTTTGCAACGCATTCTTGTATTCATTATTGCACGTTACATTGAATAATCTTGAATAACAAACACAATCATTTTTTTTTAACGAAAATGTCCTTACCGAATCTAAACACATATACGTGACAACAAATTAAAATCAGAATGAAGTACAAATACAACATTAAAAGTAGATTTATAATTTGTCAGAGAAACACTTAGAATTACCAATCTGATAAGTATTTTTTATTTTTTACAATTTTTTGTTAAAGTCTCAAAGTTTGACCCATTGGAGGCCTATACAAAATCTATGTCGTCAGGATACTTTCACAAATAAAACGAGGATACATCATTTGAAAATTTTCATATTGCGCACAAACCCACACGTCCCCAATGTTGGTTTGGATTTTTTATGATTATGAACAGATTTCTACAAGAGCACACTTACCTCCACGAGCCCCTGGCAGATTCTGACCATGATGACCACTGCAGGGGACAGCTCGGTGGCACCAGGAACGAGTAAATTAAGGAATGAGGAAATTGCTATTGCTGTGCCGAAAATCCTGGAAAGTAAATACTAGCACTGTAGATGGTCAGAGATTATAAGCAGAATATACTATTCATATTTTAGTATGGATATTTTTGCACATGCGATTTTCATCTTTTGTACAAAGATTTTTATACACAAATACTCATGTGGCAGCTATTTTGTGCTATACAGATTCTTCACATTTCAAAGAAAATTAAAAAAAGAGATGTATTTTATCAAAAAACGGAAAGAGCGTAAATCTATCCGCTTAAAACAATAGTTTCGTACTAATTCATTTTAACAATAAAATATATTTGTAGAGGCTCACTCTAGGGCACTGGGATACTACTCGTGGCATGAAACTGCATTGATTTAATTCCAAGGAGGGAGGATTTCCGCGATAATGTTATTTTTATATAGTTTTCTTCTCTTGTAAACACATTGCTCGAAGGACACGATTGTTGATGACATTCTGAGTACTGGATTTTGGTATCTCTGATTGGGTTAAGAAGGCTACGATTGCAACTTCACAGAACATTGAATGATACGATAAAACATTATTTTAAAACATTATTTCACAAATTTATATAATAAAGAACCTTGATTACCGGAAATAATTTTGCAAATTCGAATGATATTTTACAATGCCAAATATTTGGTAGGCTAGATTTACAAAAATAAATTCAATAAAAAAATGATTTGCCTTTTAAAAGTACGAAAAATTAAAATTTATTTTCAGAAATGTAACTTTTCCAAGTTAAGTGATACTACATACCTGATGATAGTAAATTATTAAATACCAAGGGCTTGTGCGGTTAAAGAATACATGACAACGAATGCTTCTTTTAATTACCTATGTATAATTAATTTTTAATCAAATATAAGATGAATAATCGAGTTTCCTTCACAACACTGAGACGAGAGAAAATTAGTATTCACTCGATTATATTAACCGACCAATTTATCGCTTAGATATCTCCGTTTATTTTATGAGACAAGATATGCTGAGGAAAGAGAATGATGCGTTACAACATGTTGCATCACACCAACATATTGCCACAACATTTCTCATAAAATTATCCTCTCTGTTCTGACTTAGTATTTGTCAATAATTTCAACAATTTTATCTCTCCTTAAAAAACGTACTTTTTATTTTTATGAGTCAACTGACCTATAAGTGCACATTATACTGAATTAATAAGAAATGAATGAAATGGATCGCATGCTCATATCTCTAAGAATATTACGCTTCTACGATATTTTACAAAAGTTTCTAAAACAAAGCGCGTATTTCTAACACTTCAAAATTAAACAGTGTTCATTCTCGTGTCGGTTTGAAAACACCCAAACTTCGCTCGTCGGCCCGCTGGCCTGCTCGCAGCCGAGCTGCAGCGCACCTGTTGGCGGGGTACATGGAAGCGAGGAAGCCGCCGGGGACCTGGGTGATCAAGTAGCCCCAGAAGAAGGACGAGTCCACCGCACTTTCAACCGAGACGGTCCAGTTGAAGCGGACCTCCTGTAAGAAGAGGCGTGCGCTGGTTAGATGCCGTGCCTAAATTTTAGGAAGACATTTTTTAAAGGCAAATGCTGGGAGGTTATTTTCGCTTGTATGAGCCCAGGGTAACATGTGTTTTAGTTATGTATTATAATATTACTAAAAGTATTTTAATGTTAGACAAATCTTATTTCAATTTTTATCCATAAATTTTGTGTTACGTGAGGAGAAGGAAGAGGTCTAATAGATCGAGTCTTGCCACATTAATAAAATCATCACTACTACTATTATTATTATTATTATTATTATTATTATTATTATTATTATTATTATTACATTCTGATGCAAGAAAGTCTCGAGTGAAAACAAGACGGTCTTGAAATATACTACATCCTTATAATTACTATTACAATGAAATGATCAGAAACTGAATCGCAAAACGTATCTATGAATTTTTCATCGAATGAATTAACAAATATATTACTTCCTGTGTAAAGAAAACCTAGAATTTTCTTCAATATTCCAATAATACTTTCTGTCCTACGTTTATATTACCTCCTGTTCATCAAGTTATTTCCTCCACCCTTAAAAATGTTCAACAATGACATATATATTCAAATGAGAGGAATATATTTGAATAATTATTAAACTGCATTAATTTTATAAAAATATCTTTCGTAATATTTGAATAGAATATATTTTTAATATTTGAGTGTATTCGAAAAGTAACATGCACATATGGACTATGAAGATCCTTCGGTCTATTTTGTAAAGGTCTGTAGATGTTCCAATAACGTATCAAAGAAGAAAGTGTTCAGAAGCTCGTGGGAACGCACACAAGTATTTACTCTAGGAATAAACGGTTAATTGGATTATATTAACTTTCTAAAAATGGGGTCCAAATATTATCGCAAATAAAGTTACTATTCATCATAATTATTATTTTAATTTGTGGTTAGAATTTCTTGAAAAGGCCGTATCTTCAATTTAACCGAAAGTTTTTTTTAGCATAATCCCCAGGTCCGACGGCAAAAACCTGGTTCAGTATATAAATATTAGTATATTTATAAAGATGATATCATCTACGTTTTTCACTGTAACACAGGCACATGTACATGCGTAAACACTTATGTAAACATTATCCACCCTCTTTTTTGGAATTTCGTATTACAGGTTCACCTGATTAAGGTAAGATGGCTGGGACATTTTTCTTGCATTTCCCTGCATTAAAGTCCAGGGCTGTTTGTACTTCTACTATAATGAGTTACTGTACTGGAGGTTTTACAATGTCATTTCTGGAAGTAGGTGGAAAGCTGTGTGCTAAGCGCCACACAAAATATTGAATGTGATTTTCGTGTTTAGAAAAATATGACTAAAACGGGTAGAGTATGACAACGAATTGTGATCTGTTAACAAGAAGCAAGTTCGCGCTTTTTATACGGCATCTTTTTCTTATAAAAATCGCGAATTTCAAATTATAGGACTTTCTTATATTAAAATGACATTAAATTACAAACATATTGACAATTTAAATAACTTACTAAATTTTTTAGTATGAACTGACGAATACAAGAAATTACAAGTTCAGCAATGTGGTTTGTTCCAGTGGTGATGCTATTGTTCTCTGACAAGTTTATCATATTGTTCATGCTTTTTCATAATACGTATTCCACTAGGTAGTAAGTACGTACGTATATTACAAACGAAATCAAGATCGATTTTCCTGTGGGAGTGTATTGTTGTCAAATTTGCATCGACTACTGGGTACAAAAACTCACATCTATACATAATACAAGAAGTGACACACAAGAATAATTTGCATTGAATTTTATCGACCTTCCCGCTAGTCATTTGTCTCGATATCTCAGCTTCCCGCACCCCTGCATTTATCGAATGGTTTGAAAGGGAACGCGAATGCTGCAAAACAGCCGTAACACTCCTCGGAGCAGAAGGGCTTTTACAGTGGGAGGCCGCGGCGTGGAGAACCCTCGTGGCACCCCCGCTCTTCAGAGACATCGCGCCCCCGCCCGCCCCCGCCCCGCCACCGCCCCGCCCGCACCCTCGTCCTCGCCGCCTCTCCATTGACGCGGCGAAGGGGGCTACTCGATCACAACTCGAACTCGCTTCCTGCGATCCAAATGGTCGATACTTCACGTCCTACAAGTTGGAGTGTTAGGGCCAATTTCTCAGAAGTGCTACCATTAAGCGTCATTGAGATGGCGATTATGGTGACACATTATGGTCTAATTGTAACTCAATAATATGTAATAATTGTATCTGCTAAATGTAGCTTCACTATCTGCGCACGTTTTATGAAGGGCTTTAGAAGGGAATTTATGTAGTCAACATTATGGTAAAAATCGGACTTGTCCTTGTGGTGGTGAGTTGATTTCTTCACCCGAGGCACGATAAGAGAGAACTAATATCTGGTGGTGAGTTGATTTCTTCACCCGAGGCACTAAAATCTGTAGACATTACAAGGGAGGGAATCTTTTTTGGAAACATTTTGCCAATTTTGGCAACGAGCCAAACATGTTCTGGACAGTTTGTAACCGTTTTTGATTTATGTTTATGATTATGATTATTTGAAATATTCAAAAACCTAAATGTGTCGTTACCCGGATGAGCCGATATGGGATCACAAGTAGGGTAGGATCACAATAGGGTACTGCTCCGGCATTCGCCTGTTGATCGGAGAAACCAAGGAAAACTACCGATCTGAGCAGCCGGCCGCTAGAATTCTTCTCCAGACAGCGACTGAATTCGACCAAGTTGAAAAGCTAGGGTCGAAAATCCAGCCATCGTCAGGACTCGAACCTAGAACCTCCCGGTTACAGGCGCTGCAGTTACATCAATTATCTTGTTCTATCCTTTCCCTTTACTCTCACACACACACACACACACACTTACACGCATAACACCACCACACATGTCGGGGGAATAGTCGAGAACTGAGAGCTTGTCCCGGCTAGGACGGAGCACCGCTTGGGGAGATTCCTAGAAGGGATACCTCTTGGAAGCCGACGTGTCTGCACAGGATCTCACCATCTAAAGCGATTGGAACACTGACGAAAGTGAAACGTTCATCACACTAACGAGGCTAATGACCATAGCAATTGACGTACCCGAAAACATGCCACAAAGACATGGAGCACCGAGAAATTTTCGCCCATTTAAAATCCACCGCCACACATGTTTGATCCAGTGATATTTGAAGCCAGTGTGATAAACTTCATACCAGAGGGACACGTCTTATTTAAAATATTCTTTCATATCAGTAAACGATGAATATTAGATATACCGCAATGACCTACAATTAAACAGTCACACTTACCAAATTGTTAACTGGAACTTTTTGTTCGTCTCCATTCGACATTTTAATAATATGACTGATAACATTTGATGGCGCAAATGATGTAAACGTAGGACATTGCATTGGAGTCTTTAGTTTAATTGAAAATCATGGTTCTTGAGTAATGTTGGGCACAATCCACAAAAGTTGATGAAATGGATTGCCACTGAAGAGATTCAAACTCATCACTGAGACTTTTGAGGAGAAAATTACTAAAATATTTTGAAACAAATTAAAAGAAAATCAAAATTGAAAAAATCATGTTTATCTATGCATTATCGAATTAATCAAACGGTTAATGACGTCAGAGAATTTCAATAAAACACTTACTTTTGTTTCATAAACTGAACAAAATTTAAAATTTTCTAGGAACTAAGTCCCCTATACATTTCATGGAATGAGTTGAACAGAGAGAGTTGGTTATTCTCAGAATTGCGCAGTTTTATATTCTGCATGTAACATTACAATGCGTAAAGAGAAATTCATATATTCCGCTTTTTATTGCAGCTTATTTTGAAAATGAATGAGGTTATACAATCCTTTTCATTTCTAAAAATGTCTAGTGTGTCTGATATTTCAGATACTCGTAAGCACATCCACATAAGTTGTTATGTTATCACGTATTCTGATCTTGTGTTGTTGGTACATTGAAAGTGTTTTTTGTTATTTCCTTAATCGCGTATGCTTCGGGATTTCTTATTCTCCAGATTTGATCTTCCTTGTCAATCTGTTTCCACGTTTTGTGGCACGCTGAATATTATTCACTAATATCTTTTAACGTGTCGCCAATACACGGGATTGTGAAATAAATTTTCTCTTAGAGACACAATTCAGCAAAAGAGTTCAGTCGTCAGTATCTTTGGGGTGACTTGAATGATTTGGAAGCTCTTTTTAGGAAAAAAATATTTTAGGAAGGAAACTGGACTTAGGAACATGTAGAAAAGTGCTGCTAGTAAAATTATTCTCAGATAATTTAACAAGACGTAATGAGTACAGAGATTTCAGTTTGTTAATGTGCAGACATTGACTTTGCACAACATAACCTGAGGTAGTCAGCTTTTAAAACTTGAAATATGAGTTAATTAAAGGGCCCCAAATTAAATTCCTTTTGACCACAACGATGATGTGGGAGAGTACGTCTCCATTCTTTATTTGGTATACGCCAGCACAACTGCTTTATTTGCTTTGTAAACATTAGTGTCTTACATTGACACTAATGTTGAAAATATTCGTATTGTCTTTCTCATAACTTATCTTGGTTTTCACGAGTAACAAGTCGAAAGTTACTCCACTTGCAACTTCCAAAACATCGTCCGGAATATCCTGAATCTTACAATGTGGATTATACTATTGTTTAAATGTGTTTAGAAACAATACTATCACGTCTCAAGCAACAAACTCTCGTGACAGAAACATAGAAGAATCGAATTGAAATGGAAGATGGTGTTGTACTCCTACGTATTAAAAGGGGTTTCTTATTTATACTGTATTTTCTTACAAGTAGGTGGTATTACGAAAAGTACTGAACGACACACGGCCGACAACACAAACAACAGATTTCGCGTGTTATTTGGTGTTTATTGACCTAACGACTTTCATAACATTAACAGCGAAAGCTGCATTTGTTAAATTAAACAATATTTTTGGCAATGACACCACCTTGAATTATTTCAATTATTTAAATACCAACGACAATTTACCATAACGTCTGCCTGGATAGCCGAGATCGTTAAGGCTAAAGGGCCGTAGATGTCTCGAGTCGAATGGTCGTGGGTTCCAATCCCTCTTCGGGCATGGATGTTCGTACGTGTTTGTGTTGTCCTTGCATGTTTTCACTACAGTTTAAAAATCACAGTGGTCACTATATGATCAATATATGGAAAAGAAACTTTAAAAAAGTTATCATTGATCAAAATACGAGGGTTGAGGAAGATGTCATGGCAACTATTTTTTAATGAAATGTTATCGTATCACACAATTTTATTTGTCGCGTGAAAAATACGCTGTACTAATGCGTGTTCACAACACTATATGAATCTGTGAGTGTATCAATTAGCGCAGAGTGCAATGTAAAATCAATTGTCTGACTGCCGTCGTGCAAGATGAATGTAACGTGTTTCAAACAGCGCTCATAAACCAAGAGGTTCTCCATAGAAGAAGTGCTCGAGAATGTCGCAAGGTATTGGTGGAAGCTCTTGGGAAAAATGCTCTTCCATAGCGGACAGTCGCGAGATGGGCAGGAGAGTTTCTGCGAGGACGCGAGGGCACGTGCGAGTGATTAGCAACGCACATGACGACCTGTGAGTGTGCGGACTAATGTGACACGTGTGGTAATCGAGCTTCTGTCTAATCGGGCCTTTAGAACGGGTATGTAATGCTTTTGGAATATTGTGAACTCGCATATGATAGAATGCTTTGGGACATAAAACCCGTACTATCATTTAAAATACCTTAATGTATACGAGACACAATTTTGGATTGTCGTTAAATGACCATAGTTCATATCTTGTCCTTTCCTGGGTATATTTCACATTTTACAAGAGTGCTCGTGTTCTCACAAAAAAGGTTGCCATGAATTATGACCCAACCCTCGTATTTTACATTTTCCTCACAAACATAATTTTATTTTATATATTTATTTATAACATCATTTTCATCATTAACATATTTTTATTTCCAATCAATATGGTGTCCTGGTTTATTATTCAAAATCCACTAATAATGTCCTTCCCATACGATTACCTGAGGCGCTTTCCGTCCCTGCTCCTCTCTTGACATGCGGACCTCACGACTCCATCTTAGCTCTCTCTTTAATATTGCTAACTAAATAGAAACTAATTCTAAGCTCTACTACCACTACAAGAAAAAGGAAAAATCAACAAAACCTGCGCATACTGAAGCTTTTTACTTCCTGAAGCAACTCAAGTTGCCATCTCAGCATTTTCTCAATGGATCAGGGAAACTGGACAAAAACCCGATCGAGATGGGGGTCATTGATCCGGAAGCTGAAGTACATTACTTGTTACAAGCATTTAAGTCTTTTTTAAAAAATATACACTGCAAATGTAAACTAATTCATTATACTATATCTTGGTTTTGTTAAAGTAAACATTTTTCTTTTTGACGAGCAGTATAGTCTCTAATTGTATAGAAATAATTTTGCAGCAGAAAAGATTTTACTTTTAACTTAAATTTGTGTACCAATTTTAATTGTTTAATTTCATCTGACAATGCGTTGTAAAGTGACGTACATGTATTGATTGTGGATTTCTTGTAGTGAGCTGTTGATACTGATACTCGATGAACATGATTTCTACGTCGAGTGTTGTAACTATAAATATCAGTATCACATGAAAATAAATTCTTACCGTTAAGTAAGTCAGTTTTGACAAATACTACAGATTCGTAAATAAATAGGCAAGGCAATGGTAAGATTCCAAGCTCAATGAAAAGAGGCTTGCAGGAATCACGTGGATGGCATTTTTTCATTATTCGGTTAATTTTCTTTTGGAATCTTAATGTCTGGGCACTAAAGGATGGGCTTCCCCAGAATATTATGCCATATCTCAGGCGGGAATGTACATTTGCAAAATACACGCAACGAGCTGCATGAAGGCTGACAGAATTAGAAATAATTCTGAATGCATAACATAATGAGCTTAATTTAGTGTTTAATTCCGTTGTATGAACATGTCACTTGCGGTTTGATTGAATTGAGAGGCCTAGAAATGTTGTTACCTTAACATCAGCTAATTGCATATTGTTTATTTTAAATGGAGCATACGATTGTCGATTTGAAACGCAAAATTGAATTGAAATAGTTTTTCATTGGTTAACTATTATTTTTTATTACAAAACCAAGTTGAAACGTCTGAAATTGCACTATTTATTGTGTCGTTTTTGCAAAGAACATTCGTGTCATCGGCAAACAGAACTGTTCTTCCATTTTTTATAGATGAGGGCATATGGTTTACGTACAACAGGAAGAGAATAGGTCCTAAGATCGAACTTTATGGGACCCCATGTTCAATTGGCAAAGAATTGGAAAAATAAGTAAATAATGTCCTTTCGTGCCAGTACGGTATTTCTACTCTTTCATATAGATGTTTAATGTACGAGGTTATCCAATTTAGGGCAATACCGCGAATTCCATAAGAAGGTAATTTTGAGAGCAAGATGTTATGGTCAAAGGCTTTCGAAAGATCTAAAAATATCCAATGGGTTCTTTATTTTGCTCTATAGATGAAGCAACATCTTTAAGAAAAGAAAATTGAGTTTCCGTCGATTTTGATTTTCTAAAACCGTGTTGTGAGTCTGAAAACGCTTCGTTTTTCCTGAGAGAGGTTTATATTCGCCTATAGAAAAGTCTCTCTAATGCTTTTGAGAAAACTGACAAAAGAGAAATTGGCCGGTAATTTTGAATTTCATTTTTGTTCCCCTTTTTGTGAAGAGACTTAATTTTTGCTGTTTTGAAAATATCTGGAAATATTCCTGTGCACAAGGAAGCATTGAAAATGTGAGTTAATGGGTGTATAATGGGCTTGCGGGGGGATTCTCCCTCCAAGGATCTCCCCCAGCTAGGCGCCGCACCAGCTAAAACAAGATCTAAGTTCCCGAAGCTCTCGAGACGTGATAGTGGACTTTGGCTGGTATTGGTCGGAGAAACTATGGAAAACTACCGTTCAGAGCAGTCGGCTGCTAGAATTTGTCTCGTGACACCGACTGAATTTGACCTAACAGGTATTGAAAATTCATCACCGTCGGGGTTCGAAACTTAGGACCTTCCGCTTAAAGTCACTGCTGAGGCGGCGGCAATGTTGTCTCTGAGATAAACTCGCCCTGTCTTAATAGACATTCACGGAATCATGTTTGTGATCATTGTCTTTTCGGGCCGGCAATGTGAGCGCGTTAGGCGAACAGGTTGACATCTATCGACTTTATGTTGCTTTTGAACATACATACGGCACTGCGGACCGCCGAAAGTAGGCAAAATGAATTTCAGCAAAAATATTTCAATATTAGTTTCTGCTTGGATCATGTGAACAGTTGGACTCGAAAAATGTCTCTTACAATATATTCAACATATATTTCTTAATCACGATGATCCGAGATCATCACACTGAATAAAACGTTTGAATAGCTGTTAAAATATTTTTGTAATACGTAGTGTAATCATATATCGGTGTAACGAGGTCAATGCAAAGGAATGAAAACAGCTTTAAACGGCTGAGGGGACGATATGAATTTTATCGGCCGTTCCAGAATCAAGTCTAAGCAAATGAGTTGCAGCAAAATATTGTATAACGTCTATTCAAAAAAAATATTTTTTATTTGTATAAATGTTCTAATAAGAATGTGGCGTTACGAAAGTATTGAACGACAAAAGATGGACTGGGTGAAATGTAACTATTTTGTTGGTTGATTTTATTTAATTTTTTATTTACTCTCGTAAAAAAAACAGTTTATAGCGTATGAGAGAGAAGTAGTTTGTGCACTTTTGCCTGATCCCAGGTTAGAATCCAGATTTCCCACCAAATTCCATGGCGTCTCTTATTTGCTCCATAGGACCTAAACACGTCAAGAACTGAAAAGACTGCCTCACAGAAACAGTTGAGCTTGCCGTATAAACGTGAAGCTGTTCATTGAAGCGTCGGTTTGCAGTAGATCGAATTTCTTCCACCAGTTACACCAAGCGACGCCGCACCGCCAAAGCTTCTTACACCCCTCTAATCCGGGCAGCCCTCCAGGGTGGCGTTCGCAGAGACGAGCAGCACCGGGACACATGCTGAGGGAGGAGATAACCTCCTCTAGTTGTGAAACAATGAAAGTTTGTCTTTTCAAAACTTTTTATTTTTGAGATGGAAACGGATACGTTCCAAACTTAGACAGATGTACTAGAATTTGGGTAGAGTGAGGACGAGTTACTTTAGCCCTCTGGTATTACTTTGCCACAAAATAAAACAAATATTGGAACACGCGTGATTGCTTCGGATTCGCATAGTAACAGACGTTCGCTCCTGTTATTACGACAGTATGGCACAGACACTACTGACGCCAGCGGATATTCGAGCTAGGTCGAAATCAGCCGTTGTCTGGAGGAGATTTCTAGCGTCCGGCTGCTCTGGTAGGTAGATTTCCATAGTTTCTCCTATCCATACTAGGAGAATGCCGCAGCCGTATCCTAAAAACGGGCCACGGATCGCACGCGATCTTTCCTTCCTCTTCCTTGTCATATCCTCTCCTCTCATTTACAAACTTATTGACTTGCATGCACAACACTGTTAACATCTCGAAAGGACAATCGTAATCTTCTTCCGGCTGGCATGTCGCTCCGCTCGGGGAGATGCCTGGAGATGAAATCTCCCGCAAGCAACGTGCAGGTAGGCACCGGATCTCACCATCCTGCTGTGGAGGAACACCCCCACCCCCACCCCCACCTCCACCTCCAAGTGAAAAAATGATTCGCTAGACTATGACCATAGAAGACAACGCGCCCGGAAACAATCATTCATCTCTGATGTGAATCTCGCCAGCGATGAAGTCAATCCCTTTTAGCCTCTGAGGCGGTCCACGGCAGTAACAACAGTCACAGGGAAACATGTAGTCGTGACAGAAATTCTCTCACGACGAAACACGTGGATTCCAGAAAAAATGTTTGTTTTTTTCAAATGATATTCGCGAGTTCAAAAATCTCTACACATACACTTCGGCAAATAAATTAGAGTTCTGTTGTGCAGGATTCGGTGCAGATTTTTTCCGCAAGCGCGGTGGTGAGTGGAAATATGGAGAAGGAAGGATAGCAGACGACATGGTACTCTCTGCTGAAGTACGCTATTTCAAAAGAGAATACGTCCGACCAAACCACAAAGCTAACCGTTATTCAAGATCTTTAAAATAATTATTGATCTGCGTTACCCCCACAACTATTTGGCCACAGATCCGAAATTACACCTCCCCGAAGGCACTGCGCTAGCGCAGTGAGAACAGCGATTCATCTGCAGTATCGTTGACCGGGAGACCGTAGGGTTCAGGACCCATGTGGTAAATTTTTACACTCGCTATATCGCACAGGTCGAATTCAACCACTGCCCGGAGGAGAATTTTAGCAGCCGGCTACTCTGATTGGTAATTTGTCATGGTTTCTCCGATGAATAAGAGGCAATGGCAGAGCAGTGCTCTATCAAATGGGACATGGACGGCGTGTGACCTTCGCTTTCTTAACGTTGTGTCCCCGTCTTCCCGCCATCTCATACACACTCATATGCAATACAATAGTACATATGTGGAGTAGCTTAGAGCGTGTTCCTACAAGTGAGGTGGCATGGTGGGCTCGGAGGTGGAAATCCCTGCAATTAGACGTGTACGTCGATGCACGATCTCACAACTCGGTGGTAGAGGAATACCGCCACATCGTGAGATATAATATGCACTACACATACTGGAGTAATGATCTCAGTAGATGATGGGACTGGAATCAAAACCTCGCTCACACGACGCCTGACATCTCAGAGGCGATTATCATATCACTCCCAACATGACACTTCGATTTCCATAGAGTTGCGCATTATCAGTAGAAAACCAAATAGTTGATTTTGCATCGGATGAACGGTATGCACTGCCGTACCGTTCATGCGATTGCGATAAAACTTCACTTATTGCTTGCATTTGAGCAAAGCTTATAGGTATAGTACAATGGGAATGTGCGTATATTTGTCACTAGACGCAAAATGAATGGGTTGATGATGATTTTATGCGTTTATGCTGACTCAAGAGTCCCTGAACAGAAAGATCTACGCAATCTGCCGCACCTTCAAGTATTACGCGCGTCTTCCCTGCATAATCTACTCCTGCAATTGTGAAATATTGGCCGGAATTATTACTTGAACGTTAGCTCGGCAAGTAAATCAAATTTCTCCAAGACTGTCATAGCGAATGAATGCTCAAACTTAAGGGGGAACGTTTTAACAATAGGGTACTTGACATACATGACCATATTAGGACATAACATACTCGCAAGAATGTTTTTCATCTATTAACATTTTTTGCAAAGCGTAGCGGAAACCGTGACTAACAATCACGTGACCGGTAGCATGTCAATCGTAATACATTGCAATAGCGAAGCATTGCCGGAATTAGTTTGGAATAAAATGGATGACACAATAACTTAACTACGACTACCAGTACGTTTTTCTACGTAGCAAACTGTGAAACTCGTTCGGAAGCCGTCAGATGAAACGTCTCTCCGCTGTTGATCAAGGTTCCCCCGCAGGTCCGAGGCCCCGCGAAAGCGCCTTAGGCCGTGCCAATCCTGGCCGCTTCCGCCGCGGCGTGCGGGCTGACGGAGCCGGCGACGTTGGCGGCAGGGTTGCGGTAGAGGCAGTGGCGACAGTGGCAACAGAGACGACGGAGGGGACGGATAGACGGAGGGGACGGAGGGGACGGAGGGGACGGAGGGGACGGAGGGGACGGAGGGGACGGAGGGGACGGAGGGGACGGAGGGACGGAGGGGACGGAGGGACGGAGGACGGAGGGGACGGAGGGGACGGAGGGACGGAGGGGACGGAGGGGCGGCGGGGCGGCGGGGCGGCGGGCGGCGTGGGGGCGGGGCGCGTAGGGGTGGGGCGGCGTGGGGGTGGGGCGTCGTGGGGTGGGGCGTCGTGGGGTGGGGCGTCGTGGGGGTGGGGCGTCGTGGGGGTGGGGCGTCGTGGGGGTGGGGCGTCGTGGGGGTGGGGCGGCGTGGGGGTGGGGCGTCGTGGGGTGGGGCGGCGGGGTGGGGCGTCGGGGGTGGGGCGTCGGGGGGGGCCGTCGGGGGGGGGGGGGGGGGGCGGCGGGGCGGCGTGGGCGGCGGGGCGCCGGGGGCGGCAGGCGATCATCGCTGCTCCGAGGGGAACGCGGTGACGCGGAAGGCGAGCTCTCCTCATGCGGCCGGCAGCGCGGGCCCCGGAGGCCAGGGGGCGGGGCTGCACTGATATTCGGCTATTTTCTGCCCGTCGGGTCGTCTCGCGGCCCTCGCCGGCGGATGAAGGCGGAGTGAGGTGGGGGAGGGGCGGGGCAGACAGGTCGGCGTGACGGAGGGCGAGACGAGGGCGGGCGCCCCCCACTCTTGGCTCCGAGTTCCCTCCGCGCTGTCTCTCGTCAAACCCTCGGGTCCGATGGAAATCCCAGGTTATTTAAGACTAAAACAGGGATTCCCAACCTTTTTTTCTTTCATAGACCACTTTTAAAATAATTGTTTTTTCCATCGACCCTCTTTCGTTATTCTTTTTTTAATGCGAGCGTACATAATCATAGCACAAATCATTGCACATAAACGTCTTAAATACGACAATTTTTTACAGGAATATTTTGGTAAATATGTAGATTTTCTATAAACCAAGGCCACTGGGCAGTTGTGTTCCTTATCTTCATTTTTGTGCAAAGGTAACTATACGTTGCGCGTTTTTAACTGATCGTAAGATTCTTCCAGTGCGTATTGTAGGGAGTATTTTCTTTCGTGATAACGAGTATCCTTGGCAATACATACTTATAAAATGTAGTGTTTTCGAAACATCCTAATCAGTTGCATAGGTAGGGTCTCGAATATCCCGGTGCAGAAAGTTGAAATGGGACCTCTATCTGCAATAAACGTGAAATTAACAGTGCCACATATAATTGGTATATGAATATGACAAGTGAAATAGAGAAAATAAGCATTATTCTTTGCCAATGTCCATCAACGAGGTCCTTTCTTGGGGGAACCGGTACACCAGTTGCACCTACGTAGCTGTGCCCCCTGATCCTAAACATGAACTCCAGATACGAAAGAAGAAGAGCGAATTTGTATTTTATTACGTGTTGTTTTGTATTAGACAAATATTAATTATCAAGTTCATTCAATATTCTTTGATAATCAATGGGATCTTGATTGTGTTCATAATCTTCGGCTCATATTTGGCTAAAGACCTCCAATCGACCCCTTGGACATCACTGACCCCATAAAAATGTCATGGATTGATACTGATCCCGTTGACAATCCCATATCTACAGTGTCCCATGTTTTGTAACAAAACCAAAAATGTATTCGACGCTTTTTTGGGAGACGTGGTAAGATGTTGCGTATTATTTACTGTTCAAAGGAAAACAAGCTGCAATGCTAGTTGAAGCGATAAAGAAAAGTAGGGTACGAGCCAACATGCGATACATTTCTTGTATTTTAATAACATGTTTTTTGATCCAATGATGTCTTTGCAGTTCTCGCTTACAGTGATATATTCCAATGATTTTTGCCGTGATATATTACAAAGAATGTGAAGTACACTCTCGTTTTTTCTCGGCCTCAATTCACGAGATCTATTACGAGAAATGGCATTTTAAAACCAGTGAAGTACTCCATTCTTGTATTAAGTCAGTTCTGGAGCAATTCTTCTAATCCGTGAAGTTCAATGGAACTATACCTTTTCATTTTCTCATCGGTCGTTTGTGAGTTTTCTGCTGATAAACGAGTAGTATTATAGAGTACACAGAAGGATTACAGATTTCAGAGAAGTATATAAAAACGGCTCACTTTCAGTGACTGTTTTATTTAAAGTGCGGCCTTTGAAAAAACTGATTTTGTATACTAATTTTTACTTTCTTACCTTACGATGTTGTTTGTAAGAAAACGTGTAATTGTACGGAGGAAAACAGCGAATAGTTTAATATCAAATTATTTTTACTACTTGAAACAACGATGTTCATCTTTTTATGGCATTTATGCCTCTGCACTTTTATTGTTATTTAGTGATCATGGTGTGCTTATTTGATTGGAGTAAATTCACTACTAATAGCAAAAATTCTTTTTTTCAAGTGAAGGTCTTGCAAAATACTTAAAATCTTAAGAAAACGTTTAAAACGTATGCAGACATTAATAAACATCGTTGCGATGAATGTAAGTAATACAATTTTGATTGTAAATAAGAAAAAAAACATGAAAAAAGAACTCTACTAACTGTGCAGTTTACGGTAAATGGATGACCAATGCAGAAAGTAGCGTCACATATAATATGCTCTGTGCCCATCTGTCATCTCTGTCACTCCGTGCATGGCGGTATATCCGCCTCGAACATTTCTCTCCAGATGCACTGTGAGGGCGCAGGAAGCATCGCCAGCGCGAAGAATAGGGTGGCAAATGTGCCATTAGCGACCTTGGGCACTGGGGTGGCGGTGGTGACGGAAGTACGAGCTGCGTGGAGGGACAGAGACAGCGACAGCTGGGAAATGACGGTGACGAGGATGAGGCATGACATCGACGTTGGGGGGAGGGCTCGTAGGGATGGGGGTGAAAAACAGGACGTTGGAGGGAGCCTGCGAGGACGGGAGCGACGCGGAAGCGAGGATGGCGTTGAGGGCGTGTGACTATAGGTGAAATGACGCTGAGAATGGTGGGAATGATGACGAGATCGTTTGGGAGGGTGGCGACGAAATCTATGGAAGATAGGAAGGTGAATATACAGCAGTGGGTGGATATATACCCTCCAGTGTCGGGGGCTGAATTGAGAAGAAGAAGCGGTGATTCGATCGGAAGCAAGGGTGGAACAACGGGCAGACTGAATGTCGGTTGCAATGGTGAAGGATTCCTGAGGAAGCAGCGGAGAGAGAGTGTTAGAAAGGCTGAGAGAATATACTGCTGTTCAATTGCGTAGTGGAGATGATTTTCGGGTAAATAGTTCTTTAAAGATGTTCCGTTTTGTGAAGTGAATAATGAAGACCATTGAGATGTAGCAGATGGGTGTAAATAGGTGTCCAACGTGACAATGAACTTATTATCTACTACTGAACAGAGTAAATGGAACGGTTTACTCATTGGAGAAAATTAGCTTTAAGTGTTCTTTGCAGTGCCACAAATGGGTCTGCATGCAATGGTCAGAAGAGTGGTTGTAGAGAGCATACGAATAAAAGGCGAGCATGACAGGCAAAAGAACTGACGGACTGACGATGGAAAACTGATGATAAAGAATGTGAGAACAGAAACGCATACTGCAATACTGCGAGCATGACAGGCAAAAGAACTGACGGACTGACGATGGAAAACCGACGATAAAGAATGTGAGAACAGAAACGCATACGCAATACTGCTACGCATCAAATAAAGGAAGCTAGGATAGACCTAGAGGTTGAGGAATTTAATAGGAGAGTAGTGTGGACACTGCGGTGAGCAAACGTCTACACATATTCCAGTTTCCGAAAGAATTTTGCGTCAATGATTTGGGGAATTGAGAGTATGGGGAAAGAGAATTTGGGTGCAAGTAGAAGATGTAATTGTAACAATTTAATTCACTAGAAGTAGCTATAGTATTAACGGTGCATAAATTAACGAACCTTTTGGCAAAAGAAATCATTGTTAGACTTTTGAGTTACAAGTTATAATCAACGGATTATGAAAGACTTTTAAATCACACTTCACATACTACGGTTTGCTTTTTTAGTTTACACTTTTTAAGTTAAAGTGTGATATTTTGGCTTGGGAGTATTAGCGGAAAAAATTAAATTAAAACATTAAAAATTTTTCTTGTCCTTTCTTATGAGAAGCAGAACTGTATTAATTTTGAAGTACGAGGGAGAAAATTATTTCGAGATCAACTTCAACATATGTCGACAATCTAAAGTTGTGAAGAACATATCCTGAGGACATATCCTATCTTTCGAGAAAGAATTTAAATTTATTTTGAGCAACAAAATATGGTTCGAAGTGATAGGGAACCACCCTCTTTGCAGTCATCATGAAATACGTCAAGTGACATATATAACATTTATTTACATTTTCGTTCATCCACTAAGGGAAAATAAATATAAAAACAAAACACTTCAAAATAATTGTAGAATAGGAGAAATAAATCAGGGATCTTAGAAACAAACACTAAATATGTAAAATAATTTACATTTCAACACAGAAATTGAACATCAAACATCAAACAAAGTGGCCAATTTTGAGAGATGAAACGAATAAAATATTTATTTTTGAAGCTAATTAACAAACAATTTAAGCTTAAGTCGCTTTCTCATCAGGTATACTAGTACATTGTTTATATGCATATTCAAAATAAAAATTCCACAAGAAATTCATGTTACGACGATTAAAACTACGATTGGGTGTTTGTTATTAGACGCAGAATATAGACTGTTAGTCTATGACAGATTTATACTGTTTTTTAATTATTCTAAAGTCTTTCCTGATAACTATTACGTTCCTACTGCTTTCTAAGACTAATCAACATACATATTTGAACATCAACACAGACGGGTGAACTCTAACAGGTGAAGCTAAATTTACTACCTTTTTCTATCTTTCCAAACAGCAAATGACTAGATATACTAATTAGAGAATTCAAATAGCAGAATATAGGCAAGAGAGTTGTTGAGTTGGTACTTCGACGTAGCGTTCTCGTTTCCGTGATAACAGTTCTTTCCTGGGTACCCTGTTTTTTCTTTCGATTGATTGATGTTCATTGGCTGATAATTTTGGTTCCGGGCGCGTCAACGGCTATGGTCAACTGCTGTGTCAAGTGTAGCGTATGGGATATCCGGGAGGTGCGGGAATTCTCGCTAGCTGGAACATGAGTCCGGTGCCAACCTACACGTCGGCTTGTGAGGTTTCTCCCTCCAGGTGTCCAGAGGGAACATCTCCCCAGTCGGGAGAGGCTCTAAGCTCCCGCCTGGTCCCCTGAGTGAAAGTGTAGTGCATATAGGTGTGTATGTATGTGTGTGTGTAAGAGAGAGAGAGAGAGAGAGAGAGCGAGAGAGAAAGAGAGAGAGACAGACAGACATACAGACAGAGGGAGGGAAAGGAGAGAAGAGGCGATTAGAATGAGAAAGTTCCATATACCTCGCGCGGTCTCTACCTCGTTTGGCAAGATAGTTTTCCGACATTCGCCCGATGTTGACGGGTGAAACCATCGATCGACGTTGTCGGGGATCAAACGATCGATGTTGACGGGGATCAGAGCATCCGACCGCTAGAATTCGGCCGCTGAACTCGACCTGGCTACCGATCTGGTGCCAAAAATGCGTCATCGTCAGGATCGTTATCGAACCGTATACCATCGTGGTCAGACACGCTGCCGTACCAGCCGTTCTTTGCCTGAGCCGGGGGCCGCTTCGAAGCCTGCCTTCGCAGCTTGAGGCGGGGCGCAGCGCCCCCGCGTCGCGCCGGGTGTTTCTGTGCCGGCGCCGCGTGCGTCCCTTGGCCGCTGCACCCCAAGCACTCTTCTCGCCTCGACCCTCCCCCTCCCCCTCCCCCGGCCCCTTCCTCCGAGACGGCAATGTGGCGTTCGGGGGCGGCGCGCGGCGGAGCGCGAGCGCCGGCATTTGTAATTCTGATTCCATTCATCGCGGCCCGCACTCTTCTCGCTGCTCCTGCCCCGGCTCTTCCCTCTTCTCCTTCCCCCTCACCCACCCTCCTTCTCCCTCTTTCCGCCGCTCGCTCGCCGACTCGCTCACTTCCGGCCCGAAATATAAAAGCATCGACGAGAGGGTGCGAAAAGGAAATATAGCGAACAAAACGCTATATGGAGCTGAAACTTACAATGGGAGCAAGAAGCCATGTATAATATTTCTCTTTTCATAGCCTTGAATAGTAAAGGACGAAAAACCCCTCGTGATGGGAATGATCATCGGGATGTATTAAGAAAGATGCACAATTATAGCAGTCATTTCGCCAGCGACAGAAGACTTCGCTAAACTGTTTGTTCGTTCTTATTTTATAGCAAGAAACTTTACGTAGAGACCCTGCGGGGAAGAGCTGTAGCCACTTTTTAATGGAAGTGTAGCGGTAGAGTGAGAAAAAAGTAATATATCACCAGCCTGATGACTTTAAATGAGAAAACCCAAAGAAGGGTCTTTAAAAGTCTCGTATTCAAGTAAAGTAATGGAAGTAATTTTATGTGATCATCCTAAGGGACAAACCTATTCATACTTTTCATAAGGTAATGTTTTTAAACATTATGATATTTTTAACAAGAGATCAAGAAATATTTCAATTGAAATATTAAAAAAGCGCAGACCAGTTTATATTGTGGAAGAAAATGAAATTATTTGAAAACTATGGCTGTTGAAGATGACAGATTCACTAATGAAATTGAAATAAAGAGAAAAATGCACACACATTGTTTGGCACGAGTTTTGACACACATGTTATGATATAGACATAGTAATTAATATATTGTTCAACTTGAGTTGAAGAATACTTTGGAAACACTGTTTCAGAGGTAATTTTTCTTGTTTGTAATCATCGAAAGGCATTAAAATGTAGTTTAACTTCAAAAAGCAAACATATTTAACTTGATACGATTTTTACCAGTGAAAAATGAATTTATCCTATTAAGATGTGTTCAATGCTAATAATTGTAGCTTATTCAGTTAATGCTTGATCAAAAACTGTTTTGAATTATTTTAGATTCATTATTTAAAAGTCATTTAAATCAATTGATTGAATAAAGTAATAAAACTACGACAAAAGTAATGCAATTTATAAGGAAAACCATTAGTTGTTCTATTCGTTTGTTTTATATCGTTTACCAAGACAGGTGAGTTAAATATGATGTGCTCGAACGTTAAGCAATCAAGTATTAATGGATCAGTAGGTATCTACTTACCCCGTGCTTCTTTTGTAGTTTTGCCATGCCCATGTTGCAACGCATTCCGAAGGAGATGATGAAACCTGCGAATGAAACAAACGAAAATGAAATAGGAGAGTATTGTCCCACTGATCTATTGATGATCACCCCGCACCTTACCTTTCCTCACAAACGATTTTTTTTGTAGTTACCTTAAGGTAGTTTTTTCACCGTAGTTTTGCTACAATGACTACATTATTAAATAAACCTGAATGAAACCGGAAGAAACATAGGAAATTCTTATTAAAATGAATAATTTAAGATCAGTTGATTTAATTGATTCAATTTTCAGAAATACTCGTGACTGATTCGGGGCCATTTTAAAAATGGCTTTTAAAATGAGAATGTAAATTCTATTTGACAATTAGTTTTCTTACGAAGCAGTATGAATATGTATAAAGGTATGTATTTTCTGATATTTATGTCTCAAAAACTACTCATTTGATTTATTTTGAAAGTTCTGTAAATATTTTACTAAACATTTCTATGACAGCGTAAGTATACGAATTTGGAAGCATGAACGAAAATTAAAAAAAAAACTGTTACTGATTTCCTAGTATGTTCCAGGCCAGGAGGTAACTTCAAACAGAACGTTGTTACAAATTGTAACAGAATTAAAAAAGTTTATCCGAAAACATAAAAGTCGTAACGTTGTAACACTAGCATTACCAAAAAGAATAAATGTCATAAAATTAAATGGTTTAGTTTTGTACATGAAGTCGCGGTTAATACACGTTATATTGTTGGTGTGGTTTCAGTTCACCCTATTTCTAAACACGAAAAGGTCTAATAACTCTTTTTATTTGTAATGGTCCCGCTAACTTTACATATTGAATTCTTGAAAACGATTTATTATTAAATTCCTTGCTATTAAATTAAGAAATGAGGTGATAGAACATATGTAATTATTTGCTGAAAGGAACCATTCAAATTTCTTTGTATTGTGTCACGTAGGAATTTTTACTTTATGAAGGATAATTTAAACAAAGGAGGTTTAAGTTCCTCTTTCATGAAGATTGAACATTATTGTAAAAATATTCATATACCAAATCATAATGCAAAAAGAAAACCCACTGACAACATTTTAGTGTTTCCTAGGGATACGTCTTTTTTTGTCGAATTAATCCCGTCTCCAAACAGGGTTTTTCTCGATGGAATCAAATCCAAGGGACACGATTACTCTGAATTAAAGAAATATTTGAAATGATCAGATTCTAAATAACGAGCTTGGATTATAGTCAACAAATAGAAATTACGAATCAAATGAGCGTAATTCATTTAAAATGATAATCATTTCATGGCGACTATTCTGAAAAGTAAAGTTAACGCGAAAAATTAGAAAATAACAGACATTTCAATTAACCAGAAATTAATGAATTCATTAACTAATTCGTGGATTATCTAGGATTATTAGTAATAGTATACTACTGCTACGGATAAATTTTCTTACTGGAATGTTCAGAGAATTGCAGAAACTCTTAGTATATTAATTAAAAGCCGAGTATAACTCCTCTTTTCCGCGTTCTCCTCTGTGGTTGTCAGAAACTATGAAAAAGCTACATTTAGAGCGATTATTTAAAGTGACTAGAAAACGCTACTGCTTGAAAAGCAGAATCTAAAGACGCTTCCGTCGTCTTTGAGGATAACACTATTTTTTGTCTCTATAAGAGTACCATTTCTATTTTACCGGGTTTTATTTGCGGAAATAAACATCTTTAATAGATATGAAAGTGCTGGTTGAATGTACTAAATTCTAAAATGATAGCAAATTGACATACTTTTCAAAGGTTCCATACTTTTAATTACAGAAAATACACAAAATTTCATTCGCATGCACATGAAATATTAAAAATCAGGATCACACAATTCAATGTAAAGCACTGTTAGTTTGGAGGCAGGGCCGGCTTAAAGGCTGAGGAACGGGAAGCCACCTTTGGCACCGAAATAAAGGGCAAGGGGCATTTTCTTTGCTGTTGGTTCAGTTCATAGTTAAGAATGGGCGATTCAATTAATCACTATTTACTGCATTCTTTTAATTCGTATTTTCTGTGATGCAGGTAATTTTTTAATATCTTAAGAATCAATTATGCACGATGAATTCTAAATTCCATTAAGCGGCTGCATATGCTCTGTTCTGAAGACAAACTATGTGTATAAAAATGTAAGAAACTGCTCTTTGTTTGACAGATGAGGTATGTTAAATTATCATGAATTAAATTGGCTAGAAAACAAATGTTTGCAAATTACTATACACATACACACGGTTTTAAAATTTGTAGCACTCTGAAATTGAAGCGCTAGACGAACAGGGCCTGTTGTCACTCTGAAGAGTGGCAAGTACGACAAAAGGGAGCAAAGTGCGGACGCATAGGTCATAGCGATGTTTGGATTGTAATACACTACATGAAAAGCAAAATTGACGTACATTTTACGGAACGATACAAGCTCGGATGAAAAAAAGGTGATAAGATATTATTACCTAATTTCAAACACACTTGACACAAGACTGCTTGATGTGGACGTAATTACTCATACTCATAGAGAGCATTATATCTTAATATCTTTTCGGTGATTTAAGGAATTTAAATCTCGAGGGAGACTACTACTAAACAAAATGAAGATTTTTTATACAAAGTCCATCGAAATAATGAAATTGTAAGTCTTTGGTATGAAGCAGGTTTCTTCAAGTTAATTTTTAGGTTCGCGCAAAAAGTTTAAGAACTACAAAGCAAATATTTCGCTTGTTTCTCAGGAGTTCTACTAGTTATTTTTCAAGTATTTCATAGTAATTTCTCGTATTAAGTATGTACCAAGAAAAACAAACAATTACTTACAATTTCTGACACTACATTGCATTTCTCTTTAAGACAGCCTTTAAAAAGGAATTCCGTATAATCCTAAACCGAATTTATAAGGTTAGATCTGACAGAATTTACATTTTTAAACTTACATAATTTGCTAGTAACGCGTTTTGCACTAATGGTATATTCCATTAAGAACGAAACGAGCGCTTCTTCTTCAAGTAGTGTCAGAATAATAAATTATTTTTATTTACATTAATTAAAACATATTATAAAGATAATATATAATAAGAAGAATAATATAATATTAACACATCTTTTTATGACCGTACTTTCTGCTAATATAAGGGTGTATTAATTCTAAATAAAGAAATAATTTATTAGCCTTTTGACATTGCAAGTAAGTATATTTATCCTATTAGTATTCACATTGCACATATCTTAATGGAACAAATCATTGTTAAGTACATCATTAACCTCGCTCAAATCAAGAGTAGGCAACCCGTGCAACACGTCTAAATGGCAGCAGGGATCGGGAAGTTGTGCTGTTGCATTTTGCCAGGACGAGGCGCTGATCAGGGCGCTCGCTTCGAGCTGCTTCGCCAAACGTTCTGTCGAATCGACCCAAACAGTACAACTGCGAGATGGTCTAGACAGGGAGGCGTCTTGGCGACTTTATTCACATCACATTTGTTTTAGGACATGGGAAAAGGTTCACCTCTCGTAATATAATCAAGGAAGAGTTCTCCAGCATTTTAAAAATAAAATGCTTTCATTTGATTACAAAGAAGCTTTTAATTCCTGTCTCTCAACACGTAGGTCGCTCAGCAGATAATTAGGAGACAGATATCGATATTCTAAAAGCGAAAATTTATGCATGTTTTTTTACCAATAAATTCATGAAATTTAAAAGTGTCAAAATATGACTTTATCACTGGAAAAGTGTATGAAATTATTCGAAATCGGTACCAAAATCTTGGACATTAAGACATTACTATTTTTTAATATTTAGCGATGGTTATTGAAGGTGTCCTTAAACAAATTACTGGCAAGAACACCCAAGTACTCTACATTGCTTTCGGCCCCGGCCGCCTACGTCAATTGGTACTCTCTAAAATACCACGGCAGACAGAATTCTACACAGAGCTCTTGTGGTTGCGTTTCCCTTTGAGACGTATAATAAAGAAGCTGAAAATGTTTGGTGCAGATTAAACCTTCGTATTTTTTGTTTAAGTTACTTTCACTGAATAGCGGAGGTGTCGCTCCACTGCAAAAGTTCTGTTATCTATTATTCAACTGAAATTTATTTCTCAAGATCAAGAGTAAATAGAGGAACATTTTACACCGAAAAGGAATTAGTTACATTTTCTGACACTGTAGAGCGCACGTCCTGAAGACCAGCTCACTCGTTGCACTCCTAACGGAATGTCGAAACAGCCTGAAAAGCGGAGTCGAGAGCTTCCGCGGCGGGAGTCCTGTGTTTGCTCTTGTGGGTCCTGTTGACGACGCGTCATGGACGGATAAACAAACGTTAGTGCTAACTTTTCGTGTCGATCTTTAGTGTTCAAATGCGGCAATAAAAGGGGAGTAGGAATCTGAGCTAACCAGCCTTCGAGGCGCAAAAGAATTCCCAAAACTGTTTAACTACCTCGGTAGTATAGAAGTAAATAACAGATGTATTGCTCAAAACTCTGCAAAAAAGCCCAAGGCGTGGCTTCGCCCGAGCAGCGTGGAGCAAACAAACTGAAACGGTTATACTCAGGCGCTTTGCGTGTTGGCGACTATTTATTATTTATTTCATTACTGTCAATGCTTCTTTCACATTTCTTGATCTTCGTCAAGACTAAATGCACGTAACAACGCAGCAAATACACATACCATACCTACTACAATGGACAAATTTAATGCGCGGTTAAACCTACTTTTTAATTCATAAAAACTAAAAGGAAAGCGTGTGAAAATTAAATTTGTGCAACGCATACATCTTGCAAAATTTATGTTTTGGGGAACGTGTGCAGTTAAAATTGTTCTGTGACCTGTTATGGCCTATTATGTTGTGTTGTTCTAGGTCATTTAGCCTCGCGAAATGCCCAAACATTCTAACTAAATGTTGGAAGTAATGAAATAAGCAAATTGTTGCCATTTGGGTAGGATTGTGCGTCCAAGATGCCTTAGAATAAATGTTACACACTTCTAAGACATGCAGGGGATTTTAAAATAATTTCTTGTAAACATTTGGGAAATCTCATAGAACGAAATTACACTTGTAAAATATCCACCTTATTGGTAGGCAAGTCATAAATCACTAGTATTCTGTAAGTACATGTAGTAACGCAGTCAACGATTTCGTGTACTTGCGAAACACCGATACAAGGCGAGTTGCCTACCAATCAGGGGCAAATGTCACATGAGTAATTTCATTATATATTCCCCCCATATACTCATGGTTAAATGTGACGATCTTCGATATCTCCACGTGCCCTAGAAGTTTATAACATTTATTCCCAAACAGCTATATAATTATTTCTACAATGGCAGAAAACCCGAAAAGCAACGACAATGAAACCGTTCAACAAAGAGAAGGACGGGAGAGCAGGGGGGTTGCGGGTCCAAGCCGGCCCTGCCTGCGCAAGCACGTGGTGCAGGGGGCTCTTACCGACGCACGGAGGAGGGCGACGGTGTAGCGCTTGGTGAGGCACGGGCACTCGGGCCGCACGTACTTGTCGATGTGGCGCAGCGGCGGCCGCTCCGGCTCGGGCAGCGACTCCGGCGTGCCGAGCTCGTCTCCGCCAACGAACGCCTTCTCGTCTTCCGACTTGCTGTACCTGCGGACCCGTCTTCGTCATCCGCGCCACGGGAGTGGCACAGCCCCCGCGGCAGACCGAGCACGCGTCCGTGAAGGGCGTGCGTCTCCAACGACTGCAGCCGCCCGCAAGACCCAAACGATGGAACAAACGCGGACTTGACAGGTTTGCGAATCAAGGATATTGGTTCAGGATCCACGACAGAAGGTCCGGACTGACGGGAAAGGGGCATGGGATTCGCTCCGCAGGTCACAAGACGCGGGGAGAGGTCCAGCCTTTTCATATCGCAAATCTGTGGACGGAAACGTCTAGATTTGCCGAACAATACTCCCAAAGTGTTAGTTGTTACAGATAGTGCGCTGAGAACGGGATAGCTATGCTGTTCGTTTATGAGCATTGTGATTGCTTCCAGTAGCCAACAAATATGAACGCAGGATATAGATTCTGAACAGACGAATTAGTAACAACGTCACAAATGAGTAAAAGGGACCCATTAATGCAGACGATTATGATTATACGATGAAATTTTAAGGAATGGGACACATGGCCTGGTCCCCTTGTGAACAAAATTTGGCAGAAGGTGTTCTCCGGAAATAATCTGGCTATTCCGGATCACATATAGAGGCGTTATTTTAATCATGGTACTACTTCATTGACGCTCATTTGAAGATATGAGCTGTAAAGTTATATTCTATAAAGAAAATCGGGGATGGAGTTAGACAAAATAATTGTTTTTTTAAATAAGATATTTACTTGTTCGTCTGAATATGATATGAAATAAGCATCCTGTATGCTTCGCGGAATATTGGGGTGGGTGGGTGTAAAGGAGTTATACAACCATAAAAATGAGGTCGATGGGCCAAATCGGTAGATGTTCTAAGAAAAGTTGAAGATGAAGATCATATTGATTTATTAAAACAGGTTAAAAATTAATTTAATGTTACTGTTGAGGCACATTCAGGTTTCTTCATCTTCTTAAAACCGTCCGGTTTCTAACTGCAGCTCAGTGAAATAAGTGAAATTAACGCTTGAAATGAATGGAATCAAATCAAACATATCCCGTTTCTTCTTATTAACCTTCCTTTGCTGTGGTTGTAGAAGCGGGATATTTTAGATTTTGAAAACCATAGTTCTTTCTCATCCACTGGTTGTGTGTAGTGAAGTTTACTGTGTAGGAACCAATGTGTTGATTTAAGATTCACTTGTACATAATTTTAAGACTTCTATTTGACAAATCTAATACATCTAATTTTTAGCCAGTTACGGACATTATTTTATTCATTTATGTTCCTTCCTTTTACAGAATTTTGAAGGTATTTTAACACATAGACCATTAAGTTTAATTTCTGTGTTAAATAAAAAAATGTGCGACATAATTATATTATTTTGATTGTTCCTATTATATATATAATATGGATCAAGCTCTCAATCATCATATCACAGCAGATTCTATAAATATCTCGAAAATCACTCATCACGATACTTGGAAAAAACCATGTTAGCCGTACCACTGGAGTTGTACCATTATCAAAATAAATAGATTGCTATCTCCTGGGATTCACTTTCACCGTGATGCGCTATGTCGTCCACTGAAAGAACATTAAGTTCTATCACTTTCAGAATAAATGTATAACATTTGCGCCGACCGAAAAATAGAATTAACTCGATGTCTCAAAAAAGGGGAGTTGTACCACCATTAAAATAACGCCTCCTTATATCACAAACGTTCTCGACCTCGAAGTTTCCATATCATGGGTGCGAAAAATGCAAATAAATTGTTATTTGATTACTGTTTGTTTATTAAACTGAATGAATAAATATTCTAGATTATATTCTTGAATCTATAATGCTTATGTACAAATATAGGAGACAATGAATATGTAAAAGGAGACAATAATTATGTAAAAGATGTCGAAAATAAAGGAAAAAGTAACACAGATCATTAGAGATTTTAATTTTTCTGGCCATGTGACATTTAGGAATATAAGAAAGGAACACGGAAAGGGCAATGTAGATAAGAAACGAAAGAGATCATCCAATACACAACATTACAACATATAATAATAGTAATTATATTATTATTATTATTATTATAATAATAATAATAATAATAATAATAATAATAAAAAACAAATATATTAGAGGAATGCGAAAATTCTACAAATATGAATGTCGGAACTATTCTAAGGATAACTCGAGAATGTATAAAAGACAAGCATATTTTAAAATGAGTGTCAAAATTATATATCGTAATAGCATGAACGGAGGCTAGGTTATTTCCACAGCAGCAGTTATTTCGTATTACGTAGTAAATCTCATTACGCTAGAAAAGAATAAGTCGAAACCGAAAGAACTTATGACGTTTGGAAGAGGTAAGGAGCTTTTAGTTGTATCATTTGTTCCATATTTCTGCATAAATGTCTTCAAAAGGAAAAAACTGATAGAATATTGATTTACATGGAAATGATATACGTAATTTTCAATATCGTTAGGGTGTATCAACATGAAATTGCGAGGCTCACTATAGTTAGGGCATCGATGTAAAAAGTACATCTAGTAAATGCAATTATTTCGTCGGAAAATAGTTTTTTGCATGTTCGAGTTCATTACAAAATTAAAATGAAAATAGCAATGAATGATGTAAACAAACAAAAATTGACTCAAAGGGGTAAAATGAAGTTCAAAATTTCTTTTAAAAATCACATATATATTAAAAATATCTGAAATAAGTTTGTGAAAAAAAGGAAATTGAAAAAAACTTCAGTGCGTAAATATATATTTATAAGGTTATCAATAATCGTATGATAAGTATAATCGTTATGATCCTTGAATTCTAAATGCATCAATATAATTGTAGTGTCCCAAATAAACTCTTTTATCTAAAGGAGCACTGGTTCGACTTCTGTCGAGGGCTTGAATGTTAGTTCCTTGTTTTTCAAGTACGTTGCATCACGGAGCTGGTCACTTTGTGCTCGCTCCATAGGCGCGAATGCTCCAGAACACGATTTTTAGAATCTAGAGTGCTAATGGGTAAATAGCACAAACTCAAATAAATACGCACTACAGTTAAATTATTTAGAATCAAAATACATTTTGTTTTACATATTACCGACCATTATATTAAGATCAGAAATATGAAACATATTTAATACATTAAATATATCAAATTCTTGAAATATACAATATCTAAGTGTTAACTACAATATTTAAGCTAAAAAAGTTAAATCAGATGATTTTAAACACAGAACAATTCGGAAACGTTTACGTGTACAATTTTATAAGGAATGCACGCCACCTGATGGTAAACATATGTTTTCATTGATAGTGTTGCGTCTCCTAATGAATGTAAATAGTATCACAACCACTCGTGCATATAACGCCTCCATTTATGACTTGAAGAAAGAAACACGAGAAAATAGAAGCTTGAAATGAAAGAAATCAGTTATAGACCGCACAAAGATAGGCTACAATAGTCTTGACCAACTCTGTCCAATCTGGCGCCCATCGTGTGTTTCTTCTGGCATCCACCACATGCAAATGTAATTGTGACGATTTTGATGAATTAATAGCAATTTTCAGAAGTGCATTTTATTTAAATCTGCGTGACAGATGAATCTTTTTCATGTCAATAAGGTACTACACATCCCTTTAATTTAATCTACTGATATTAGTCACGCATTAAGTCTACGAAATAATTCGAAAATGCATTGTCCATAACGAGAAGGAAAAGAACCTTATATTCGATACTTCACTCCTTGTCTGACGGTCTTAAGAAAGGTCTTGTTGCAACGGCCCAAGTGAGACTGGCGAAGTGTTACTTCTCAGGGACCAGCGCGGTGCAACGCGTGCGCAATAAGGAGGGACTTTAAGACTTGTTGAGCTGTAACGAATTTCGCAGGTCATTGCATTCAGTGAAAACATTTATTATTGTTTATAATGTGATTTAATTGTAAGATCCAATTCAACTTTTTGTGTCTTGGGCTTTGAACGTTTTTTCATGTTACGATTCTACACGTTTTCATCAACGAGTATAATACAAAATAAATTCCTGTGCTGCCAGAAAGACCTGCATGAGGCATAAGGATGACCTATCGCCTACTAGCCACACGCCAGATTTTCCTCAACTTGCTACGAACAGGCACTGTCAGGTTTTATATTAATTTTGAAAAAATATATACTTGTAAATGAATGTTATTTTAATTAAATATTTGTTTTAAGTTTTCCATATTTTATTATTATTTTATTGGTAGTTGTCAGGTGCGCCACAGAAAACAAAACACGCAATGCTAAACTCAAAAACGAGATGAATAAAGTGAACGATGGAGAAAATTAATAAATTATCAGAATATAATTTTACACTTTAAAAAGTACCAAATACAACAATTTGCACTTTAAGAACCCATGATGGAACCTTCTGTTCCGAATTATACAGTATTCTGCGAGGTCTTCAGTGAAAACCCCAACTCCTTTTTGATTTTCGTGAGATTTTTGCCTTTATCGTTACCAAGTATACCCAAATGATCATCGATGGATCTTTTACCCAACGTGCCGAATAAACACGTGACATTTGTCCCTTTGGTTTGAGATAGCGTAATACAGGAGAAATCGGGTGAGTTGGAATCCGTGAACTTCCCTTGAGACCAACGGCCCCTGTCGTTGAAGAAGTGATTTCTTTCAAGTCGCACCCCGTCGCTCCAGCGCTAGAGCGAGATGAGTCTCTGGATGTTCTCGCGATGAACAAAAGGGTCTTGGGAAGAAACTGAGGAGAAGACAGAGGGTCCTGCGTTTACACAACGTCTCCCCCTACTCCCATCCCCCACCCTCTGCCGTGGCGACTCCAGAGAGAAGTCCTGGCGGAGAAGCCGGACCACAGGCTCGGCCTCTTCTGGCAACCGGGCGACACGACGCCTAGACAATCACGGTCCACCTGTTCTCTCGCCGAGAACGAGGGGCCACAGCGACGGGGGAGAGGCGGCGAGGGAAGTGGTGAGTAGCTCGCGGAGGCGAAGGGGAGGGAGAAGAAGGTGTCTGAAAAGGCGGCACCGGCCAAATGGCACTCACGAGCGCCGAGGGAGTTGGAAGTGCGTGAGTAGAGGGGGCGGCCGTGGGGGGCGGGGCTGGCTCTGGATTGAAGTGGGACGCGACCCCGACGTGAAGGTGCACGGGTCCCGGTGACAATATTCTTAATTAGTACGCCCGGCGCGAACAGCGGTCCGCCGGACGCTGCAGGCTTTTCACGACGAGCCGTT
Organism: Teleogryllus oceanicus; assembly: GCA_964035755.1. NCBI lineage: Eukaryota > Metazoa > Arthropoda > Insecta > Orthoptera > Gryllidae > Teleogryllus > Teleogryllus oceanicus. The sequence goes on from CAXIVR010000001.1 coordinate 94,555,207, forward strand.
GAGGTGCTGAGAGTTGACCGCTGTCCCTCCAGCCTCACTCCCTCACCCACCCTCCTCTTCTCTCCTACCCACCCTCATCTCTTTCCGCGCTTTTGGACCCCTCCCGCTCCGGCCTTCTCGGCCCCTCTGCCGGTCGTCTTCTCTGTCTTTCGGCCTGCGCCTTTCGGGCGAGCCAATACCGCGGATTGCCTCTCGACAACCCTGGCCTGGGCCGGCGAGGGGCCGGCCGGCAGCGCGGCGTGGCGCGGCGTGGCGCGGCGGCTGGTGCAGCAGCGTGCCCGGTGCCGTCGGCGCCGCAGCCGCCGCTGTCGGAGAACCTGTTCTGCTAAATGGATTCTATTTGTTGTTTGGGGGCGGTGAAGAGATGAAAAAGCAAAACAAAGCGAAGCAAAACAGGCGCACAGCGTAGGGCGCGTGAGCGGCACGGAGCCTCTCCGTGCTCGTGACCCACGGAGAGGGCGAGATTTTACAGCCACTTATTTGAAGCCTGCAGGGAAAAGACTTGTGCACTGCCCGCTGAAGGTGCTGCCAGTTTTTCTGCACAGGTCTTCAATACTGTTGGCTGGAAAGAAAAGCTGCAATCCTGTGTAGTTCTTGCACATAAATGGTCTCAATGAAGATGCAATTCGAATTAAATATTTAAACGATTTGTTGATGCTAGGCAAATTAGAACAAACCACGATTAAGCGTAAGAAAATATACAAGCCACACTTTAATAACAATTACTACTATAAAAATGAGATTTTAGCTAATTCAATTTTCACTCGGTTATTAATCGAATATACATAATTAATTTCACAATTTTACAACCTAATTTTAACTATTTGTTTATCAACTGACACGAGAATTATACAATACTGTATGGTATAAAAATAGTAACATTAATAACTTATCATAAAATTTTGGATTTTTCATTTTTAATAATTTGAAAATAGACAAACATGTAAATATTTTCGAATATACACGAAATAAAACTTAATTCTGATATCTTTTAAGTCGTGTAAAATTATATTCACCTACAATCGTTACTGGATAATTGTAATTCATTCACAGCGGAATTTCTAAAACTATTACGTGTGATAACAGCCTGGGAATTGTCCTGATTGTGTAATAATGAATTATTATAAATTTCTTTTCACGTGAAGCCCGACTCATTGGAATTAGGAACACAGTGAAGTATTCTGTTTCTGCGTATCAACTTTCGAAGATATTACAATCTCTCTCCAGCCAAAAAATTACAACTGCGTGAGAAAAAAACGCCGAAATTCAATTGCAACAAAATCCAATTTGCTCGCCGTCAAACGTAGCAAGTGATTTCGTTGAATGCATTTCCCAATTTGAAGAGCCTTTATTGTAACCATTGAAGTGCATGGACAAACGGGCTACCGCATGTAGCATTAAACAACATGTCAGGTGGGAAACCCAATTGGGAAACGCGAGAACATACAACGTAACTCAATTTTACATTTGCGCCGTACAAATATGATGTAAATTAATTTTATTTACAGCGACGAGCAGAGCAGGCAGCTGAAATTAAAGAGCGATATAAGATTAGTCGCACACCTCTCAAGCGTGTACTCACCCCAAATTCATGTGTTTCAGACCTTTGGCTGGCATCTCAAACTCCTCATACCGAATGTTGCTGTGACAGAAAGAAATATATTTAGCATGTCAACTCTAACAAGTTATATTCACGAAAAACATTGCGATTCGCCGATGTGTGTAGTGCTCACTTGCATAGTGCATTTGAATCAGCGCATTTTACGATTAGAACAGTCGAAAAATTGGAAGAAAAAATAAATGCTGAACTTTAGTTTCTATACGCCACAATAAAAAGAAAATACAGAAATTAACAGGAAATTTCTTTTGTTGGAACATTATGACCAAACACTAATTTGAGAATATTACTAGTCGTGAATTCATGAGGATTTTGAAAAATTAGAAATGTATCAATTTCTTTGTGATATAAAATATGAAACAAGTAAAGTAATAAAACATATTTAAGGTGATTTGTTTATTTTTCATTATCTACGTTTTTCACTTTAGGTGCTATATATTATTTTGCGTAAGTTATAAATTATTTTCTAGGCATCACAGTTGCATAATACACGAGGATGGACATGGAGATCTAATCAAAAGGGCGTTAATGCAGCTCTTCTCACGAAATTCATTACGCGCAATCCCAATATGTGATTTGAATAAGACTCGTCAATTATTCGCACTCTCGTTTTGTGCCTCATTGCTACATTTATTTCAATCAACCTATTCTGTTTTGTTTATTTCCGAATTTCTTCTGAAAATTAAAAATATCAGGCACATCTCACGTTCTGTCGTGGCTGTAAGCATGAACGGGTCCGCCGTTGGTGGAGACCAGTTAGAGAGTTTTAACGGGGCCGCTGTGAGCGGAGTCGGCGAGAGCACAGGAGGCCGGCAATTTTTAGTTTTAGTTAGTTAATGCCTTATTTTACGTGGCGAGACTCGGGCCATGAGGCCCGCTCTTCCGTCTAACCACGCAAATTTTGATACGCTCCTTTCACCACCTAGCGGAGAAAGGAGGTATTATCTTGGGCGACGAAACTGGCGAATCTCAATTTTGCTCAGAGGCTTCTTTTAGGCTTGAGGTTCTTTAACATGCAGTAAATCTACTACATGGGACAGACGGCTTTACTTCCCCTCCAAAGGAAGGCGTACGAGGGATTTTTTTGTTCTTAAAAATCCACGGCTTCGATCGGGTTTGAACCCGCAAACTCGGGTACAACAGTCCGGTACGCTGACCGTTACACCACCGAATCCGCAAACACCACCGAATCCGCGAAAACACCACCGAATCTGAGTCGCTATGAACAGGAGGCGCGGATCAAGGAAAAAGGGGTCCAATGCGTGCCAACGCTGAAGCCACCTCCAACTCTGTCAATTATTTTATTTATTATTTATTGGTTTGTTGATTATTTATTTGTTTATAATTTATTTTTATTATTTATTGGTTTATTTATACATTTATTATTTATTTACTTAACGTCAAAAGTAGTTAAAAAATGAGCGCGGCGGTGTGAGGGAGGGGGAATGCATTTGGACAGATGTCCCAGAGCTCAAGAAACCTTGCACAGGGAGGGGGAATGCAATCTGTGCAAGGTTTCTTGAGCTCTGGGACATCTGTCCAAAGTCATATTTATTAGAAGTTGAATTACGAACACAGGGAACAACGAGCGTTTTGAGCAAGAAGTGAGAACAAAATATTCGCTCTCGTGTAATAAAAACTGTTTGCAAAGACAAATGAGCTACAGATATGGCTATTATCTCGTATCATACCATTCGCGACCGAATCAACTTACTGCCGCGAGAACGTAGAGAACGATTACTTACATTTCCCACCGAGTTCAAGAAAACGTGTGCAGATCCTTCCGCCTTCTGCTCACAAATGGAGTTTCTGTCGAAGATCAGCAGTGAGTTAATTTGTGAGTCGGCAGTAACACTCTAATGAGTGACAGCATACTGAAATTTAAACAGTGCTACGGACTTGGTGATTCTATTATTATTTGGATTGCTTTTGGAACTTCTGTTTTAGAGGCGTGTTATAAGGCAAACCTTTTGGACTTCTCGCTTTACAAACTGGACGACGAGGAAGATTAGCTGGCTCGTCCCGATTCAAAATTTAGACATTGCATATTTAGCTTTGAAAAACAAATCTCACGTTATTGTGTATTCCAGTTGGATTTTTGCCCACACCACTTTTTATTGCAATTTATAGAAATTTCTGGTGAATGTAACGGTAAAGATGTTTCTCGTTTTGCACCTAACAATGGAATCATATTGGTGTTTTTTCACGGAATGTATAATTTTTCAAATATTTTTGCATCTTCTAATGATCATTGTCAATCATATCGGATGTTTCGATGTGATCCCTTTATCCGGAATCAAGACTTACTTGTTGATAGAGATATTAAGATTTTATGTCACAGTTCCAAACGCTAACATGATTTTCTCACTCTGAATGCTGCTTCTAATGGCCATCAGTTCCCTTCTAGTGGCAATCCCTTGCCTGTTCGACGGTCTTTAAATTCGTGTTTTAATGAAAAAAGAATGCTGGGGAAGCAATAAATCTATCAGGCATTACTAGAACCCATTAGTTATTTATTTAATTTCAAAACAATTAAAAACTTTGTGACGTTCTATAAGAAGTGCAATTTATTCACGGTTTCTTGAGCTCTGGTCTCTCTATCCTAACTCATATAGATGTTAAGTTAAATTATGAATACAGGTAGCAAAGAGCGCTTTTGACAAATGTTGGTTAGAAAATGTTTGATTCGGTGAAAGAATAACTATTTACAAAGGAATATTAACAAAGATTTTAGCTGTTATACCTAGTTGATTGATGATTCCAGGCGCGTCAACGGCTAAGGTCATTAGTCCCGTAAGTGTAATGCACGTTTTATCGCGAAAGGTGGCAGTGATCTTACGTATCTCACACCAGCGTGGCACCGCTCCAGATGGGACATGGTCTCAGCTCCTGACTGGTCTCCCGGCATATGTGGTAGTGTAGTGCATGTGAGTCTAAGTCTATGTAAGGGGAAATATAGGACAGGGAAGAGTAGGGAAAGAATCGATTTACTGTCAAGGAAAGTGGAGAACGATTATTTGAATAAATACATTACCCAGCTCCGTGCACAGTCAGTGAAGCTTATGTCACACTTATGTCCAGAAGCAAAACAAGGGGCCATAAAAGCATTTGTTCAAAGTACCAGGGAAATGACGAAACACCTGATCGAGATGCGGGTCATTGACCCAGAAGCTAAAGTGAACAACTTGTTATAGACATATTTAGCCTTTTAAAATTATTATGCAGTCTAAATAGTAAGTATCATAAATATCATTGTTCAAATCAATATCACGTTCAATATTACAAAAAGAAAAAAGGACACGTAAAGCTATAAATTACCTTTTTGACATTATTATGATTATTACATTTAGCTGCATGTTCTTGCAAGTAACCTCCCCCTTTTTATTACTGGCGGCTTTAAGGGTCGGGATGTGATGGAGGTGGGGCTATGGAACCATGCAAAATGTATAAATTAAGGAGAAAATAAAAACAAATATAAGTAAAATATTTGTGTAATAATTTTAATATTATTTACAATTAAAGGGCATTAAAAATATTTTCCTTTATTATTTTAAACGTTGGCACCGTGAATAAATTTGAAATATTTCCGGTTTAAAATATAGTACCAACAGAAAGACAAATAAGAATATTTTTTAGATGTTTTATTTTTAAACTGTTCATAAACGAAATCGTACAAATTGAAAGTAAAGCATAATTTAACTCGTTATAACCGTAAATGTACTGACACAAAAAGAAAGAGTATTCTGTAATCAAAGAATTGCCTCTCTTCAATGTTTAAAGCCGCCCTGAGCGCGGTGCTTCCCCGCCTCGCGTGCGATGCGCCTCGCGCGCGGCCGCGTGCTAACAAGAGTTTCCGTGCCCCAGGCGCGGCGCCGCGCGGCGCCCGCGGCGCCCCCCCCCCCCAAGAAGAACCCCCGATTCGCGCCTAATGGCGCGTTGTTGCAGACACAATTAACTTCCTGCCATCAGCCACGTCCACTCCCGCCGCGGCTCTCCGCCCGCCACGCTTTGTTCGCTGCAGCCTCCATTCCCTCCCCCGCCATCCCCGTTTCCTCGCCCGCTCTCCGACGAAACGAAAGGAGGGGAACGGTTTCCTCTCGCCCTCACCCCCTCCACCTCCTCTACCTCACCCCCTGCCTCGGGCCGCCCCCTTTGCAGCCTTCCGCGGGCGCCTCCCTGCGAGCATCCCTCTAATGGACCACTCTGATTGCAACGGATACGCTGCCATAAGCGGATCATAATTGGAGACTTGTCATCTCGGCTTGGATTATGAGGGGGCGGCGACGCCGGTGGAGGGTGCGGGAAGGGGACGAGCCGAGAGGATGAGCGAGCGTGTGGGGGCGGGGGTGGAAAGAGACGGCGTAGGGTAGCCACTCTGTTAACTGCTAACTTGTCAGCACGAAGTTATTAATGGGGCGCTCATTCATTTCAGTTACGCTGCAGCCTCGTAAATAAGGGTTCTGAAAATATTTCATGCCGTCTCTCTTTCCCTGCGTTACAGCGTTCGATACTTTATGGGCAACGTTATGATTATTATTGTGGCAATTTATCTGTAACTACAGAGAGCATTATGTTATTGCATAAAAATGGAAGTGCTGCGACATTACACGTAAGATGGTGATATATCAGCGCTGGAGACGCAAACACTAAAGAGGGTCCCTAAAGCAGTGTTTCTCAACCGCCGAGTGGCGGTCTCGCGTCATCAATTTTGTACAAGCACCAACTTTCCTGGAATTTATAATTTAAGTTTTGGAGAAAAACTGGGCGTAAATGTTTAGTAACGAGAAATATTGAGGACAAGCACTAAAAAATGAACACAAAGCTTTGTATTATATTGGTCTGACAAAATGAGAAATATACAAATGAGAACTACAAAATCCTTTTTGAAGTACGTGATATTTACTTTAGATTTAATGATAAATTAAGGGTATTAGTATATAGAATCGAAATTTAATAGCATTCATGTTTCATGGAAAATCAATTAATGCGCTCAGGATCGCAACCGAACTTGCATTTTCAGTGAGAAGTGTGACGGTAAACTCCTGCTATAAACCTATCATAGAATGAAATATCAAATGAATTTGGATACGGCAAAACACTCAAATTTCACCTTCGGAAATTTATCTGAAGTGAAAGTGAACGAAAACAGAAAAAGTAATTTTTCTCGAAACGAACTCCAGTTGGAATTGTCATTATCTGAGCATTTTTTATAATTTAAAATTAATTTTAATTATTTCCTTTAATTTCCTTTAGAATATTCTTAATCTCACAAGATTTATTATTGTCTATAATGAACATTCAACGGACATAAAGAGTTATTTAAAAATTCAATTTACGCGTTTAAAAATATCTTATATTTATATAACTATTAAGAATAGTTGGAAGGCTTTCTCTAATAGTCGGTATATCAAATTATTAGCCTAAAATCATGTTACCATATTAACCTTAATCCGGAATTGTATTCTTAATATAATTACAATAAAATAAGTTATTAATACATTACCATTTAGTTGAACTGGGCAATTTTATTTGGACAGTTTTTAACCCAAAAATATTTTTGAAGTATGCTCGCGGATAAGCTTTCACAGAAATTGTTTGCCAGATTTTTGTGTTAATTTTGTGAATGAGGCGATAGTAAATGTCGAGACTAGAATTTCTGAATACTTACCTAAACGATAATTTCTTCAAGAAGTGATAAGTATTCTTTAGTTAAAATAAAAGGAAACTAATACCAAAAGTAAGGAAGAGTAGGAAGTAGAGAAGCATACAAAAAAGGGAAGAAAAAATTAGCGTGGGAAAATGAAGGAACATCATATTTGTAAAGAAATTGATCGCATTCGTATGATTCAAGTGTTGTTATTGCTTCAGTCACTTTGCAGTACGCGTCCTGCAGTGTTACTACACAATCGGTAAACAAACGGAGAAGCTGCTGTTTCCACAAGAGACATAATATGGCCAGATCGGTTCTCCTGCTAGTTGAAACCACTGTCGCGTGATATGATGCACAGATTGCTTGTAAGGTGGTGGATGAGTGAACCAAAGCCTCCGCATCATCATGGGAAGATTGCGGTGGACATATACCACGCAATTCAGAACGTTCAATTATCATTTTTCGTTTAATATTTTAAAATGATTAAAGATGCATTAATTAAGATAAATATTTGCTGAAACGTTATTCCAAGTCTAATGCAAGCTGGTAACCAATATATGCAACGCTATCACATATCAGTGGGCATAAATATACAATTTTAATTTATAATATCTTTTTACCATTGTTCTACGATCACTGTCGAAAAATGCTATTTATCCACTATTTTTCTTGCCAGAGATATTATTATTATTATTATTATTATTATTATTATTATTATTGTTATTTGTTCTCATTTCTGGTTTCTATGAAGACTTAGTGATAGTATAATTGGCTTTTCGAAGGCTTTTCTTTAGAAATTAACAATGTTTGGAGAATGTGTCAGACCATGTGATAAGCGTTTAAGATAACATACTTCGACATTAATTTAAAGTGTTTTGTGTGATAATTAAAATGATGGTTATTATAACAATAAATATGTAATAAATAAATAAAATAATACGAATTTATACAACTAACAAATTAATTATATACTTCTAAATTTGGTTATCTAAACATATTACTGTTCCGTGATCAAAACGTATTAACGAATGTTTTCACGCGAATTCCAACCGGAATGTATGAAAATACAATTGTGCAGAGATTCAGGAATTATTTTTATCAAATATATCTAAAAGTATGCCCCTAAAAGAACTGTAATGAAATATGTGCTCTCTCTATTATCCCGTTCGCTTAATATTTGAAGGAACTGATTGACAATCCATTGTCAAACAGGTCTCTAAAGGGGGGGGGGGAATTCTCATAAATTACTTTCAACTAGAAGGGGACTACATTTTTAACAAAATGAATTTCAATATTTCTTAGAAATTTGTAATAATAGTAGTTTATGCAATTAGTTTATAATGTTAAGCTTTATTGCATGAGTACATGTTTTGAAACCGAGCGACGTTAGGAGCGAGTTTTCAAATTTGTACGAATGCAATAAAGCAACATTATAAACGAGTTGCATACGCTATTTTTTTGTATAACAGCATTATAAATTTACAAGAGAATCAAACTTAATTTCGCGAAACAACTTTCTTCTGACGTCTCGGATGCTTGACATCCAACGCCCTCTGGAAATCAAATTCAAGATGGCATTGTTGACATCCGTGCGAGAAAACGGTGGTCGGCTGTTCCGTCTTCTTCTACCTCCCCACGATTCTCTCGCTACTATTGGCTGAATGTGTGATGACGTCATGTCGCGTTTAATAATGACGATGACGTCATGTAGCGTGCGATAAAATACTGGATTATGCACGATTCGGGGTATCGAAAAGGGTCGTTTATAATGGTGGTATACAAAAAAATATATTAATCATCTCCTCTGTTATTACGTCTTATGATCCTTCAGACAAGTTTCGAGGTGTCTTATTTCTACCATACTCCCAAACACTCATAACATGAATAACCTGCCTCTAGTATGAATTTGCCTACATCGGTGACGGTATTCCACATCTTTTTATACGTGCTTGGCATTGTCACTGGTACTTTAATATTTTCCTGCTTCTCGTATTCCCGAACCGTTCGATACCTCTACATTCATTTTCAGATATTTAACCCAACAAATTTCTGCGTACATCCGAACACACGTTTGCAGTGCCACAGCAATTTCTGAAAATTTACTCACCCTCATCGGGGATAGTGCGTGATGTGAGGAACAGATAATGGTGATGTCGGAGTACATGTCAAAGTAGCCTTTGTGAAATGAGAGTCAGGAGAAACGAGAGAACCCCGCGGACACCTGCAACGATCTGGTTTTATCAACCGCCAATTCCACGCGATTTAACAGAAATTTGAATCGCAGAACCCGAGATTGCGGGTGCGCTGACGTCAACTCTGCGAGCTCCTCTCGTCCGCGCGGGATGCAAGCCCATGGGACTTCCAGCACCCATCCCTCGGCGTGACGTGACGCGGCTGCGCCACCAGTCAACAACGTAGTTTGACGGGCTGCTGCCATTCCCAGCGCAAACTCGCCCACACGCATTTGCCCTCTCCGCCCATTGACTTACAGGCGCTACCAGCCTCGCGCCTTCTCAGACCCCGCCCACAGAACTCCGCCGTGCGTATCCCGGCTACGACACGCGGCTACGGCACTCCCACAGATGCTGCTCCTCGTCATGCGCTCCACGCCACACGTTCCTCAGCGCATAATCCGCGGCATGAACTCTCTGAAATTCCTGGCCACGCAGAGGGCACTCCCCGCCTCGCGCCTTCGCAATCCCTGCACAGTACTCTCCGCCACGCGTGGCGCGGTTACTTCACGTAGCTACGGCACTCACACAGACAATCCCCGTCACGCGCTCGCCACACCTCGTCACCCCGTATCGCGATCGCGGATGCGCGCTCTCCGTCCACGTCTCAAGATGCGCTCCCGTCCGTCGCCTATCGCATCCATCCCTACTATGCCAGTATCGCCACGCGCCTCTGCCACACCGGCCCCCCCGCGTCCCCGCCACGCGCTCTCTCCACGCCAACTCCGCTCCCTATTCCTGTTACGCTATTCCTGCCACACGGACCACTACCCATTCCGCCGCCACTACGCTCTCTCAGCTACGCATCCCCACCACGCCTTTTCCGTTATGCAATCCTCACGAAATGCTCCCCGTCACGCGCTCCCCTAAACGGTCTCCCCGCTGCGCCATCCCCGCCATTCGCACTCCACTTCGCCAGTCCCGCTATTCCAACCGCGCTACACCATCCCCGATATGCTCAATCCGCTTCACCAACCCCGCTGCTCCATCCCCGTTATGCACTCCCCCCCGTCCCCCCCCCCCCCCTCAGCCCGGCGTATCCCGCCATCTGCCTACGTATCCCGGTCCCACCCCCCCTACATGCCGCGCGCCTACGTGTTCCCGTCCCACGCCTACGCCATGCGCCTACTCGCCGCGCGCCTACGTGTTCCCGTCCCACGCCTACACCATGCGCCTACACGCCGCGCGCCTACGTGTTCCCGTCCCACGCCTACGCCATGCGCCTACACGCCGCGCGCCTACGTGTTCCCGTCCCACGCGTTCGCCATTCGCCTACACGCCGCGCGCCTACGTGTTCCCGTCCCACGCCTACGCCATGCGCCTACACGCCGCGCGCCTACGTGTTCCCGTCTCACGCCTACGCCATGCGCCTACACGTCGCGCGCCTACGTGTTCCCGTCCCACGCCTACGCCATGCGCCTACACGCCGCGCGCCTACGTGTTCCCGTCCCACGCCTACACCATGCGCCTACACGCCGCGCGCCTACGTGTTCCCGTCCCACGCCTACGCCATGCGCCTACACGCCGCGCGCCTACGTGTTCCCGTCCCACGCGTTCGCCATTCGCCACACGCCGCGCGCCTACGTGTGCCCGTCCCACGCCTACGCCATGCGCCTACACGCCGCGCGCCTACGTGTTCCCGTCTCACGCCTACGCCATGCGCCTACACGTCGCGCGCCTACGTGTTCCCGTCCCACGCCTACGCCATGCGCCTACACGCCGCGCGCCTACGTGTTCCCGTCTCACGCCTACGCCATGCGCCTACACGCCGCGCGCCTACGTGTTCCCGTCCCACGCCTACGCCATGCGCCTACACGCCGCGCGCCTACGTGTTCCCGTCCCACGCCTACGCCATGCGCCTACACGCCGCGCGCCTACGTGTTCCCGTCCCACGCCTACGCTATGCGCCTACACGCCGCGCGCCTACGTGTTCCCGTCCCACGCCTACGCCATGCGCCTCACGCCGCGCGCCTACGTGTTCCCGTCCCACGCCTACGCCATGCGGTGCACACCGCGCGCCTACGTGTTCCCGTCCCACGCCTATGCCATGCGCCTACACGTCGCGCGCCTACGTGTTCCCGTCCCACGCCTACGCCATGCGGTGCACACCGCGCGCCTACGTGTTCCCGTCCCACGCCTACGCCATGCGCCTACACGCCGCGCGCCTACGTGTTCCCGTCTCACGCACCGCCTCGCACTGCCCCGAGGATCGTTTGCTTCGGAGCTAAAACAAACACGACGAAACGGCACGGAAGCGGCAATTTCAGTCAAGGCAGCGCCGAGGAGTTGACGTGACGACCGGGGAAACAACTGCGTCCAAATAAAAGGTTGTTGATTCAAACAAACTCTGCTGTATAAGTAGAATGTAAAAGTTTAAGCAGAGTGTGCTCTGGGAGCATATAAATGAAGAATGAATAAAAGTGAATGAAATCATCAGAGAAAGGGATATAAACAAAAAGAAGTAAAAATGAAATGATTGAGAAAATGTAACAATGTTTTTTGGACATACACAAAAAGCATTTTCTGAAAATTGTAGGTAAAATATTTTTTAGCTTTTTCTTTGGTAACCAAAGCATGAAATAATGCTACAAAGACTATGGTTTATTTTAGGCGTAGTAGATAGCGTGTAAAGCCATATGAACATCCCCTAAGACTTATTTCGGGCATTAATAACCAGTGAGGAATAAATCAAATCATGTAATACTCGTATTAATGTTCAGATGTGTTGGGAGAGTATTCGAATATTGTGTAAATTTGAGTTGAGATTGGAAGGATTCCAGGTCATATTTCGTTGCCCGCGGGCATAGATGCAACTGAATTTATCGTAACTCAACGTGTTTAATCTGGATAATCGATGTTGCAGCGCCCTAGGCCGTCTGCGCGAGCGTGCGCGAACGGAATGTGACTGAGCGGTGCGGTGAGCGAGCGCAAGCAGATACAACCACGGTACAACGCAGTGGGGAGGCGTGGGTGTAAGTTCAGTAGCAAAATGAGGACAAGTGTTGAGTAACGGGGACCGGAAGGCTGTTGATCGAAGACGCTCCTACTTCTTTGCCAATTCACTCAGGAACTACAATCAATACTTATTTTTTACGAACAAGTTTCGTAATACATGGATACCATGTCAGCGGTTATTTAAGTGCACTGTACCAATTTCAAAAATATGACTAAATAATTTTTTCCTGGCTCAGATTCATTCGCGAGATAATTAAAATCGAGGAAGTCGAGGCCAAAGATATATGGCACGTAAGGAAATTACAAATAAAGTGGACGAAAAACACTCTTAGCAGATGAGCTACAACCGAATTCAAAAATTTAAATAACATTTGCTATTTTTCGGGCAGGAGATCCTTAAAAAATGTCTAACCCAATGCATCGGCAGGTATAATTCAAGATTAATGGAGATGGATTGTGGTAAATGTATATTTTGAAATGGGGCGGGGGCGCAGGGTGCGGAAGGGTTGTGGCAAGGTGGGGGGGGGGGGGGACGCAGAGGGGGATGGATGCTGGGTGAGCGTTGGGTGGGCGTAGGGTGGGCGCAGGGTGGGTGCTGTTGTGTGTGTGTGTGTGTGTGGGGTGGGGTGGGCTGGGGGGGTGGGTATGGGTGGAGGGTGGGCGGGAGGCGACGGTTGAATTGGGTCGGCACAGGGTCGGCAGGACAGGGTGTGAACGTGCAGACCTTAGGCGACTGGGGCTGGGCCCGCACGGTTCACGAGCGAAGAAGCAAGTGGGGCGCGGTCACAGCGTGGGTTGGGCGCGACCGAGTCGAGTCGCGACCGGGGCGTGTGGGGGTGTGAGCTTGACGTGGGCGAGGCAGTGGGAAGGAGCGGAAGGGCGCAGGGCCGGGCGTGGGGCGACGCCGTCTCGGCGGCGTAACGACGTTCTCGTGTTAATTCCTCCGGAGACGCAGAGGCGCGGCGCCGCGGCGGACCGCTGAGTGACGGCGCTGGTTCTTCAATAAAGGTCGTTAGGGGCAAATTAGCGCGCGTGCGGTCACCTCTGGTTCCCTGCTCTTTCTCGCTACTCCGTGCGCCGCCCTCGCGTTGTCCCCGGTGGCAGTGGCGGGGTCTGAAACTTCGTCGGCCACATTGCGCCTTGCGCTGGAGAGAAAACGCGACCAAGCATCACTAAACGTCCTACAAGTTTTAAAGGTCCTTTTTTTAAAATAAATAAATAAATAAATAAATAACGTCCTACAAGGGAAGAGGCTGCTATATAACTCGAACTCAGCCTCGAAAGAAATCGTCCTGAATCTTTAAAACGTGTTCAAACGCTTTTTATGCGATTTCTATATATTATTATTATTATTATTATTATTATTATTATTATTATTATTATTATTATTATTATTATTAAACAATTCTAAAATATTAGGCAGATGTTCACGGAAATGGATTATTTCTGATAGTACCGAATTATGTTATTAACCCATAATCACATCAGATCTCTCTATAATTTCACTGCACTACGTAATATGAGTAGGTAAACCAAATATATGCTAAAATAATAACAATAATAAATAACAATGACAGAAAATTAATAATGAAACAAATTTTATTGATTGGCCGATTGATTTTTAGTGGTTGCAGGCACCTCAGCAACTAAGCTAGTTCCGTCAGTGTAGTGCATGTTTTTCATCGGAAGGTGGCGGTGATCGTCCCCCGCTTGATGGCGAGATTCGGCACCAGCGTACCGTCGACTACCAGGGTTTCCCAAACCAGGTATCACGCACCAGCGGAGCACCGCTCCAGCCGGGAGAAGCTCTAAGCTCCCTACCAGTCTCCCGGCATGTAGGTAGTGAAGTGCATTTTAGTGTCAGTGTGTGTAAGGGGTGAGGATAGGACAAGGAAGAGGAAGGAAAGATCGTGCGCGCTCCACAGCCCGTTTGTTAGGGCACTGCTTCGGCATTCGCCTGATGTTGATCGGAGAAACCACGGAAAACTACCGATCAGAGCAGCCGAATTCTCCTCCAGACAGCGACTGAATTCGATGTAGCTGACAAGCCAGGGTCGAAAATCCTGCTGCCGTCGAGAGTTGAATCTAGAACCTCCCGGTGAGAGGCACTGGAGTTACATCAGTTGATGCATTGAGCCACCTCTTCCGGTATATGTTTTATTATGATGATATACCAAACGATATCATTGAAAACCTTTATGAACGACGTTTACAAAGCCATTTTTATATCATGTTCTACTTTCTTTTGTCCTAGAAAAAGAAATCTTAAAATGAATTAATTATGCAAGTAGTACCGTTACCAATTCGTTACACCATTAGTACTGTAATTATGCTTCTTATCGCACCTGGATGAGTGCGCTATGCAAACGTTATCGCATTGTAGTAAGTTAAAGATGAGATCATACATAACCATTCGAACCAGTACGAATCCGATCACAAAAACAGTCAAAATTCGCGTCTTTCTCTCTCGTTGGACACGCGATGCCTTTTTCCAACGCACGCCAGCTCCGCGCGCATACGACGCGCGCGAGCGTCGGGAGCGGGGAGGGAGGCGAGCCTGCAACGCAGTTTGGGCGCAAATGGGGGCGTGGATTGAGCGGCGCGGGCGAGTGAAGACAGCGGCGCGGCGAGGCAGGCGCGCGCTCCGTGTGATGGCGCGGGGTCGAGTGCATTTCAATTGATGCACGCTGATGGCCGATTCTCCGTCGGCCAACGGCTCCCATTACACGCGTTAGCACTACGTTATCCGCGCGCAGGTACTTGGGGACGGCGAGTTGCCGCTCGGTCGCGCTCTCGCCCGCAAACGTACGACGTTATGGACGCGGGGCCGGGGCGGATTGTTTCTGAGGCGCACTGCCTGAAGAGACGAGCGGGCAAGCTCTGTGTATTGAGCGTGCGGACGCGCGTGAGGCATACTGTGCTCTGGAGAGCTCGCAGGGTACGCCCAAAGTATTTACGACGTTCTTGTTGTCTTCTCCCTTTTATATAGGGATGACATTCAAGGGATGTTGGAATTTATTATGACTTTCGGATACAATGCAGTCCGTTTCAATTTGAACTCACAAGTTTATTGGAACGGAAATCACTCACTGAGTAATGTTGCTTGTTTATGAGGATGAAAAAGAGAGAATTGGCATCAGAAAAATAATAAAATAGTGACTGTTGGGAAAGTTTGAATTGAAAATAGAGTTTAAAAGAGAAAAACAAAAGAAGTGAATAAAAAATGAAGATATCTCAGGCGAGAATACAGAAAATTATTAGAAAAATGTGGTTTATAGGATGTCATGTTAGTACATACGTAGGTAGGTATCTTTGGTAGAATTGTCGAGAATCGTAAGAAGGGAGTTCCGTTAGTCGGATGAGTAAAAGTAGAAAAATGATGGGGATGCAAAAACGTGGTATGTTAAAAGAGATAAATGTATTAACGATGTTAGTAAAATAGGTTACACAGTAACTGATACTTAAAGTTAAAACGAAGACAATGAGCCAAACAAAAAAAATTCTGAAATTCCTACTAATACGTGAAAATTCCCAGCATATAATTGAAAAATCGATCATCACTCATGCTGCGTCGAGCATCACTCATGCTTCGTCACTCAGGCTGCTGAATTTTGTCTAACAGTTTTGGTTTTACGAATTGACTTTTTTCCGGCATGATTTCTTTGATCCTCTGTTTTTGTATTTCATTCCAGGGAACTCATCTAGTTTATAAAATAGCCATGAAGTTTAAGATTAGTATTTTCACCCAGTTATATCGAATATGAAAGAAAGAAACTTCAGAAAAAATGAAGTGTGGGTAATGTTCTAATTTCATTCGCAAAACACATCCAGAAACAAGAGTAGTTTGTAACAAATATTTAGCAAACCATTCAGGTACAGAATTAATTTGACTCTTGAGCAAACTAGTTTTTGCACAAAATGAATTACCCTGGTTCCTGATTTCTTGGCAAATGTGAAAAATACAAATAAGTGTACTGAAATATGTTCTGCGAATTTTCTTTTGCAATACATTGTTTCTATCTTCAATGTATTCTCGCGGTCGATTTTGTTTTCAGAAGGAAAACTGGTATCATTTAAAGGGTTCTATGCGTTGGACAGATCCCAACACGCGAGTGCTGGAGTAAATATATCACACGCGAGTGAAGAAAGGTTACGTACTGCAGAACATTCGGAAAACAGTTGTTATAATAGTGCAACTACTTTCTAAATCCTGTCGTCGACTTCGTGTACCATTCATCGACAAAAAGTGACCGTCAGTTCCCAGCTGCGTAGGAAGAAGTGCCCGTCCGCCCTGGCGCCAGTACGGAGGCGACGGTCGGAGAGATGGAGGGTGTGCGACCGCGGGAATCGTGCAGACGCAGGGTTGTTGGCGCACGCGGGAATAAGATGGCGACGCACAATGGCTGCGTGTTTCCTGGCAATTTACTTTGACTAGCTCTCGACGACAGCGCCGACTGTTTGGATATTCATGGGCTGAAGAGGCCAGGGTGGGCCAAAGGAAGAGGACGAGCGCGAGGTCTAGCACGAGGAGGATGGCGAGGGCGTGGGCGAGGGTGAGGACGAGGACGAGGACGAGGGCGGGTTGGGTGTCAGCGTCAGGCGCACGCCGAGCTCCCTCTTCAGCCGGCGATGGTCTTGCCTACTACGCGCTTCCCGCCCTTACATTGCGATGAATATTGATTCTACGCGGGACCTTCCCTCAGAGGAAGTCTTTGTTTGAATTTAGTTCATTGAGTTTTCATTCATTAGCGAATGATACGTATTATAGGTTTCATGGTACAAAATAATATAAATAAATACGTGTCTATGCAACAAAAACGTTTTTTGTCGACAGCAAAAAAAAAATAAAATGCAGAGCATTAAAAATAAGAATATGAAATGATACTAAACAACATGGCTACTAAGAAGAAAATGGGAAATAAAATGTGGACAATTAGAGATAATAATTTTTCACTAAATTTTCAAGTTGTTGTGTTTTTGAATATTACCTTCCTAGTACAAAAATTACCTTTGCAAAATATTTACTGGTACTAAGTTGGAGCTAAGCCTTCAACGTTTGCAATACGTTAACTTATTTCCGATTTATTTTCGTTTGGAACAGCAGGGGGTCGAAGATGAAAACTTTTCATAGAGAACATGAAGTGCAAAATTTCATATAACGAAATTACGAACGTGACATGTGCCCCATATTGAAAGGCAACACAGCATGTAATGGTGTTCGGCAGATCACGCTCTGACGTAATTAAAGATAATTCGTACACCTGCAACACCAACACATGATGAGTTGCCTACCAGGGGAAATGCCACACGTGTAACATCGTTTTGTGAAATTTCCCACCGCATGCTCATTGGCACAAAGAAAGAATCTTCGACCGTTTTTCATGTCAT
The DNA here is from genome assembly GCA_964035755.1 of Teleogryllus oceanicus. NCBI lineage: Eukaryota > Metazoa > Arthropoda > Insecta > Orthoptera > Gryllidae > Teleogryllus > Teleogryllus oceanicus. The sequence continues at coordinate 94,573,049 of CAXIVR010000001.1, forward strand.
AGAAATCTGTAACATTTATTCTGAGATAACATGCATTCTATACTAGTGGAGTATATTATATATCGAAAGTCTCCGAACCTATCGCTACATTTCGAACCTCCGATGGGTGTCGAAGATTTTCAAGACAAATGGGGCATGGGCCACATGAAGATAGGATATCAGCTCACCGCTCGACCTTGGATTTGGATTGGTGAGAGAACGGGAAACAAAATATATCGCGTGGAATCTGTATTACGTTATTTAAGATATGGCTTGGGAATTTACCTGCATTCACGAAGGGCAGATCGGAGGAAAGCGCGGAAACAACCTTTTTGAGATGTCGCCTATTAGAATTGTTGTGCAAAATTTGGTCAATTTCGATCCAGCTAATTAGCTGGAGTTGAAAAGATTTTTTGTACTAACATAATATCAAAACATTAAATTGGTGCCTAACACGTATGAGAGGAGATACAAAATACATATAAATGACCAGAAGGAAATGAAAAAAAAAAAAAAAGAGACGAGTGTCATTGACACAAGCTGTTTCCAGTAATTGTTCAAATATAATTGCCGTAAAATTAAATGCCGATGGTTTAAACATTTTGTACTTGCATTGTAATAATATATCATATTTCGAGTAAATTTAACGATTGTCATTTTCCTGAGTCAGTTTAGTTTATGATGGAAAAATAATTTTCCAGACCAAACTTTTTGGTCGTTTTCTGTATGACTGTAATATTTGTTTTTAATGCCATCAGGCAAAGTATTTTAAACAGCGCCTAGTCAGTTTTCGAACCCAGGTCCGGGGGAGGTGGCTCAGAGCATCAACTGATGTCACTGCAGTGCCTCTGACCTGGAGGTCCTAGGTCCTAGTCTCCACGAATCTAGATTCCCTTGATCAAAACGGCAAAATCCCAAACATTCCTTTTCTCAGTTTATGGATAATAATTATGTAATTTTATAAACAACATGCTTTATATTTAAAAAATGCACCAAATAAACGTGCCATATGAATGTGCGTCTGCATCTCGGCCACTACGGCCGTCGACCGCTGTTTGATTTGCTTTGGCCGTCTCCAGCCACGCCGCCGCTGCTTCCCGGCCGCGTCTCCCACTGCCCTCAGCTCCCCTGAAAGGCTTCCGTCGTCTCGTCGTGGACCGCCCCAACGGAGTGACTTCACTGTGTCTCCACAGACTTATTTACTCAGTGCTCAGCATAAGGTACTGGCTCGAAAAACACGTTGAAACCTTTTTTAAGAAAAATACTTTTAAAATCATGTTGTATTATATATTTCTGAGCATTGTAGATTTCATGAAGAAACAGGGAGGCAATCATTTAATTAAGACCTCATTATTTTATAAAAATTTTTTTAAAATTTTTAATTCAAAATAATTAAAATTTTTATATAAACAATTATTTTATTTAATAATAAACGTTGGCCTCTAACAAATTCTGGCTTACGTAAAACAGAGTTACGAGCCCAGATTGTCAATTTCTTTGTGAAACAATCTATCAGTTTTAGTGTTAACTCAGGTTTGAGATTTCCAAGAATGATAACATTTCAAAAGATTCTTTAATGTTATTGTTCATTGTTTCTTTTTCTAACTCGGGGGAAACTGAAGACTTCTTATTTAATTAGGGAAATATCATTTTTGAATGCTCAAAAATATGCGAAGACGATTTATCTTAAAACAAAACAGACGAAAATTTAATCAATTTAATTCGATAGTATATTGATAAAAGATCTGGATTTTTAGCATTGAATCCTCGTTGGCTGATATCTTACGCCGTACTACATAAATTGTAAGTTACTATAAAACTGTATTATTTAATGTTTTTGATATGACATATTTTTCTTGCTGACTTATGAATTTATTCGAACGTGAATTTGAGAAAATTTTCATTTCACAGGATTACTAAGAATATATAAAAAAATAAATATCTTTTATCCTTCATTCCGGTGACAAATCTCACAGAGACGTGTTGCAAAAAATTGTAGAAAGAAATTATCTCCTTAAATGATACAATCCGAATTACCCCTTAAAACGAGGGAGAATCTTCTTCCCAGAATGTTCACTTCATTAGGATCTTTACAGTCTGAAATAAGATTTTCTCGATCTCCTCTTAAAGGGAAGCCCTGGCGTCAAGGAGAAGACGATAGCACATCTGAGTCGCTTTCGTGTTTCTTGGCCGACTTCCATTTTGTCATCTGTTCTGAATTTCGGTTACCACATTCATGAAAGGCGTCGCACAAAAAGCTACAGGACAGGCACAGAAAACGTGATAATGATAATATCACCATTCGCTTTTAGAAACTTTGCCTTGCTTCCATTATTTCTCTGACTTTCTAGTTCGATATGCATCTTTAATGAAACCAACACGTAGGTTACGTCAATGTTTGCCAATAGATTTTTTTTTCCAATATACTATACAACTTATATAATAGTATGTAACATATAGCAAACGTAAACCAACGAGATGTTGCTGTGGAGAATTGTCTACAAAGCTACAACATAAGAAACGTCTACGTGATCATCAATTTGTTGAAAAATAATTGTTTTAACACATGAACCTATGATGATATTTTTGTATATGTTTAAGATTACTGACAAGACTCTGTATGCATTGATTCAAACTACCTAAAGTATGTCAGTGAGTGTCAATCTAGCTGAAGCTTCGACGTCACAGCGATAGAGTTCATGATATCAAGAGTTCTGTGCTTGTTAGAAGACCTGCTTTAGCGTTTAAAATAAATTATTTTCCTCCTCTCCTTAATTATTAACTAATAAGATATAGGCATTTTATAATTGACATAATACGAATAGTGTAAACGTCTTTAAAATTAGTACCGTGCATCATTTTCTTAGGAACTATGCGGATTACACCCTAACTTGTACGATCAGCAGCAGTATTTTGCCCAGCTGCGATCTCCGGCGTGGCACTTGAATCGTCCTGCTTCCCCTCCCGGCGCAACGCCCTTCCTCGTCTGCCTCGCCTCTTCCTCTCGACGGCTCCTCGGCTCCTGTTCACGCCCCTCCGTCACCGATCTCTGCCAGCTCCCTCGGCAACACGGCCTCCCCGCCCCGCCCCGCCCGACCACACCCCGCCCCCTCCGCTCGAGCGCGCAGAAGAATCGTGCCCGGAGGAAGGGCGACTGTTTGCCGAGGCGCGGCAGCGGGTGCGGGTGCGGGTGCGGTGACAGGGGCGGGGGCGGGGGCGCGGTGCGGGCGGGGATTGTGGCTGGGGGCGGGAACGGAGCCGAGGGCGGCGGCGATCGTGCCTTTCGGGGATCGATGGAAGGCGACGACGACGGTTTGAATTGCGGCGGAGGTGGAGGCGTCGGCGGTGGCGCGGGCGGAGGAGGTGGAGGGGGGACGGCCCGACGAAAGAGCGAGGACCGGTGCCGCGGACGCCCGGCGACGCGTCGCGACGCCTCGAGAGTCGCTGGGAAATGGACCAGCGTCGCGTCGCGCCGCGGCGCCGCACAGGCTGGGAGTGACACGGCGCGACGGAGATCAGCGTCGGGGACGGCTGCTGACTGGGGCCGTGAATGTCGACGTGTCAAGTATGAAAGCGAAATAGGAATTGCTTTCATTTTAATTGGGGCCACTTAGACCGACAGTTCTACGCATCCCCTTCACAGCAGAAGCTGGAGTTAAAGGAAGGCGTACTCGCAATAAGAGGCAAAGCATGTCTTGTGAAGGCAAAACTACACAATAAACCTCTGAATTAGAAGAGCATAGGATAGCCAATCTCATCATTCGGCCAATATAAATCAAAATATTTATAATTCTAGTTAAATATAAATAATTATCGGAAAGAATAGCTCAAATACTGTTTTGAACAACTCTAGAAACAAAGAAAACAACAATTCTGTTGCTGTAGATACTCCAATGCCACCCCTTCAAATTCCAGCCAAAACTCAGAATATCTTAATCTACCTGTTTTAAATTCGCTAACAACACACATGGCCGTCGAATCTGGTGGTATGAAAGTACATCACCGGCAACATCATTGCTCTTTGTTTCAAGACAGACTAGATTTTAAATAAATTATTTATTTGATTTAATATCATGTATGTTCATAAATTATGTTTTTCTATTAAAAACCTGTTAATGGTACAATGTTTCGGGGCGCGTTTTTGCCTCATCTTCAGGTACTAATTCATGAACATGAAATAGTACCTTTAAATATTTAATTTAAAGGTACTATTTCATGTTCATGAATTAGTACCTTTAAAAAATAGTACCTTTAAATTAAATAAAACATTATTTAAAATCTAGTCTGTCTAAAACAAAGAGGTGTACTTAAATTATTCTTTCAAAGCTAATTTAGTTTGTACAATTTAATTTCAATGAACAAGATTCCACTGAACTGGTGTTCTCTCTCTCTCTCTCTCTCTCTCTCTCTCTCTCTCTCTCTCTCTCTCCCATCACACACACTCTCTCTCTCCCTATCTCACTCTCCCTCATAAAGACAGATGAGACTAATATCATATATGCTAATTCAAGGTATTGAAATTGCTACTTTGTTTTACAGATAAAATTATGGCATTTCTTTGAGCTAAAATATTGAAATATTAACAAACACTTAATGGGATACCAGTCTCGGACAAAAATCTTCCAGATTCACATGTATTTTAACTGAGGGAATTTCAGTTTTTATTACGATAATAATTTTAAATCATTAGAAAATGTTAATGAAATTAAATCATAAAATAATAAAATTATAAATGACAAAATCATAAAATTATTAAATTAAATTCGTTTTAAATAAATTTGAAAGTAGAAGCGTCTATTAAAAACCACACGATTTCACATTAAACTCAATGTTTTCCACAAGTGGACAACATGCGTTTTCATTAGTTACTCCTCAATTTTCATTGAATTTTTCATGAAAACATCCAAATTGTGTTAACAATAAATTTCTGTTTGTGTCATTTTGTGTTTGTTGTGTTTGCGCGGACTGACTTCCTTGCTGCTGCTGCTGCTTCTTATCTGCGACACTGTTCTTACGTAACGTATCTTCTTGGCTTTTTGGGTAATATTTATTTACTGACGAGGCGTTGCTTGCATTCGAGTGGCTTAAACAAAAGGTACTTTATTATCCCTCACTCTCAATGAATATAAAACATTTCCGCCATTTTTCAATGAACAGATTCAGGAATCAGATATGTGTCATATGTGCAAAATCTGATTCCAGAGTCTGTCGAAAAATGTCCAAACATCTAATATTAAAACGTACTCTTTTTGCAAACTTTTTTAAACATCTTGTTCACAATTATTAAGAAAGTTTTAAATTATAAAATATTAATTATCACTTTTAATTACAAAACACATTTATTACAAAAATGTTCGGAATCTAAAGATAATGAGTAACTCATCACAAGCTGCTAATCGAATAAATAAAAATATTGGCAGAAACAAGAGTTGTTTCCAGCCGAGTGCGGAGTAAGCCAGCGGCGAGCAACTGGGGCGGCCGAGTGTGCAAAGTGGGGAAGTCGGGCGGCGGTCCCTGGGGATGGCGGCGGGAGAGATTGAGAGGCGAGACACGGCGAGCGCGGCGGCAGCCGGCGGGCGGAGATGAAGGGGCGGTGAGTATAGCATGGCGGTGATAATGAATGGGTCGCTGGAGGGGCATGATGGCGAAGGCGGCGGTAAAGCAAGGACTCATGTACTACTACACGGGGTCGCGGAAGGCGGCAGTTCCTTCGGTAGAGAGGAAAGGGCAATGGGATGTTCTAATTTCAGTATCATGTTGCATAGATCTTCGTGTTACTTACATTTCCAAATCACTATCCTTTTTGTTGAGTAGAGGTTGTAGTGTTACTATGATACCAAAGTTTCTCATATTTTTGCGGAATCAAGGTTGTTCGGAAAACGACATTCAAAAGAAGTTAGCCGGCGCGTATGCCACCAGCCCAAGTGCTTGACTTCGCTCCGTGAAGTCACGAAAGGTATGCAACTCCAGACACCGTGGATTCCTGGATGTGTGACCTGGATGTCTGCAAGCTTCAGTTACTAACGGCGGCGAGCTTCTGCCTGATGAGCTACATGGCAATGACTAACTGCGACATCACGAGACAAAATTTAAAGAAGGATCTCTCTCTCTCTCTCTCTCTCTCTCTCTCTCACACACACACACACACATACACACACACACACACACACACACACACTGCAGAATTGAACCATCTGTAAACATTAAGATTAGACAATCAAATTCGTTGTTTGTCTGAGACAGACGGATGCAATGTGCAATGCGACTTGTGTATTCACCAAAATTGAATTTGTTCGTTTTTATATTAGAAATCCTAAACAAAGGCTTTCATAATGAATATTCCACGTTGAATAAAAGGAAGACTAGCAAAATACATACATGCTTATGCATACTTTATCAGCAAATTCTACCATTCGGGCCGCAAAGCATGCTGCGGTCGAAAGGAAAAGCACGCCTTTTAAAGGAATTCCTTTTGCCGCGCCCGCGGGCGGGGAGGGCAATCTCGCTAAGTACCGGGGACGCGTCGGGGCGGGCGCGATTCGGCGGGGTTAACTGCCCTGCTGGGACCCGGCAGCTGGCGTCGCCCCCGCGCAGGTGGGGAAGCGGCGCCCCTCGCGTGCTCTGGGCCTCTGCGCCGCCGGCCGGCCCCGCCCCCCGGCCACGCTCACGCCTTGCTGCCGGTTGGTTGGATAGTGATGACGGGCGCGTCAACAGCTTAGGTCGTTATTCCCATAAGTCTAGTGCAGGCTTTTCCCTCGGGAGATGGCGGTGATCTTCCCCCGCTGGATGGCGAGATCCGGCGCCGACCTACCGTCGGCTAGCGGGGTTTCCCCCTAACCAGGGCTCTCCCACCACCGGGCACCGCCCCAGACGCGACAAGTTCCCGACCGGTCTCCCGGAATACGTGAGAGAGGATAAGGCAAGGAAGAGGAAAGAAAGATCGCGTCCGTCTGTTTGGGCACTGCTCAGGCATTCGCCTGGTATTGATCGGAGTAACCACGGAAAAGCCGGCCCCTAGAATTCTCCTCCAGACAGTGACTGAATTCGACCTAGCTGAAAAGCTAGAGTCGAAAATCCTGCCGCCATCAGAACTCTGACCTCCCGGTCACAGGCGTGCAGTGACATCAGTTGATACACTGAGCCACCGCTGCCGGCATGCTCTGGGCCCGCTCTCGGCCCGATGACGCCCCCTCTTCAACACTCTCGGTCCGTGCTTGCCCCGCCTTTGCCATCGCTCGCCTCGCACTCTGCCGCTCTCGTCCCTCCCCGTCCCGTTCTCCTCGCGCTCTCGACCCGTTAAGGGTCCGTCCACGATCCTTCTAAGCCTTCTCAGCCGTCTCTCGACATTCTCGTTCCTCTCTCGACCTCATCCCTCCTCACTCTTTGCACTTTCCGCGTTCTTCCCTGCTCGCGGCGACGCATCTGGCACGCAGAGGCGGACGATGATTACGCTCGGCAAGCGCCGGAAGTGAGGGTGATGATGCCGGCAGTAATTGCGGTCAGGTAGTGACCCACTGGAAAAGCTGGCGACGGAAGCAGTGGCTGGAGGCGACGAGTGCAAAAGACGTTCAGGGCGAGGGCGGTGACGACAGGTTTGGTTGCCGCTACATTCCGAAGGAAGTAGGGCTGTGGTACATGACATGGCAATGAGGCTCTCCCAGGATTAGGCTTTATTCACATTGCAAACTTAAACGTAAACGTAACGTAGGCGCAAAACCCAGAAATGAGTTATTAAGCGAGACCATTCACAATACCTTGACATAACCGTAGACGTAAATCCGTAAACTTAAAGAGTTCACCAGCACCAAGTTTTACGTTAAGTTTACGTCGGAATTATACCGAAGACCAATCAGAGAGCAGCATGAAAGAAACGAACATGGTGGATTTCAGATTGTGTTAAGGTAATATGTGGTTATGTCATTTGTTGTGTACTGAACTGGTTTGCGAACGGATTTGATGCGAGTAGTGAATGTAAAGTAAGAATTTGGGCCATTTTTCTTGTGAATTTAACGTATCGACGTGAATAAAATAATTACGTTCGACGAATTATTTGAGAGTTTTGTATAAGGGAATCCTTGTTTATAAGATGAAGGAAATGCGAACACTAATACAACAGCAACTCACATTTACATATAAAGATAAGAAAATCGATACAATAATACAACAGTTACTCGCATTTATATATAAAGTTAGGAAAATCGAAGAAAAAGCTAGAAACCACGGTGAAAAATCTATCTACCAAGCTAGAAACTAATCGATCATACAAGCATGAATACGTTGAAATCGGATTGCTTCAGGCGACACGTACGTTCCAGCTTACGTTCATCATTGTGAATGCTTGTTTTGACGTGCAAATTTTACAGCATTACGTTACGCTTAAGTTTGCATTGTGAATGAGGTTTTTCAGAAGCGACGGAATATAAAAGAGTCAGTGACGAGGGAGACCAAATCTGAGGCGATGGTACATTGTAACGCTCTTGTAAGTTGGCTGTAACGTAGAAAGACAAGACTTCGAAGGAAAGAAAACGGACGATGTACACCAAGTCGCCCCAATGAGCTGGATTCACGGCATAATGACCCGGAAATGCCAGGGGAATTGCCAAGGCCACATCATACCCTCCCCTCTTTCCCCTCTCCTATAGTCAGCCTGGAGGCAACGCACGCCATCACTGAAGTCTCAATTTCCGTTGCAAATCGAGGAGAATCCGGTATGCGTTTTCAAAAACAAGCTGGAAATGTTTGTACTGAAAATCCTACAACCGATGGCAGTAGAAAAATAGGAAAGTATGTGTATAGTAATGTATGTAAGTATGTATGTATGTATGTATATATATAATGAATATATATACAAGGTATGTATGTATGTATGTATGTATGTATTATGTATGTATTAGAGTCGATTATCCGAATTTGCAGGCTGGCTCCCTACGCCAGAGACTAGTTTAATTTCAACGCTTGGGAGCAAGACACATATGATATTTCATTCACATTATCTGGAAAACTCCTCTAGCCAGAGGTTTTCTTCATCACATATATACAGAAAGTGAGATAAACTCATTGAAATGCTACAGCTCTATTTTTGCTTCGGTGGAAAGTATTAACTGAAAACATTAAATCTCTCGTGTATATTATCCGGTAGTTACTCAAACATCAGACAGAAGTAGGGAAGTGAGGGTCACTTTTTTGTTTTTCAATATAAATCAGTACGAACTTTTCCTATGAACAAGTATGTGCTTTTATATCACATTTCAGACATTAAACTTGTGTTTTCACCAGAAGAAAGTGTCAAAAATATACTTAACTTTCAAAAATCGATTCATCAAAAAATTAGTATTTCATCCCCATTACTCTCACATGCGGGTAATGGGAGTCACTAAAGAAATATGAAGCAAAGTGAACACATTAGTTCTTCAAACAGTATTTACTATGTTTACAAAAATTGTAGGCGTCTAGAATAATGTGACTACCAAGGTTGTCCAAGATCAGCAGCAATGGCTTGTGGGCAGTTGGTCAAGTAAGGCTTTTAAAATGTTTGAGCCATTCGATTAATTCTTCATTCATCCAGCCATTCTTGCTACATGTGTAAATAGCACTAGGGGCCACTTAAACTCATTCAAATCAATAAATTACTTTGTTTGAGACAATGACAATGACGCTGCCATAATGATAATAACTGACCACCATTCCCCATAAGCACATCCGGGCGCGTCAACTGCTTTGGTCATTAATCCCGTTAGTGTAGTGCATGTTTTTCGCGTGAGCAGGCGGTGATCTTCCTTCGCTGGATGGCGAGATCCGGTGCCGATCTACCGTCGGCTAGTGGGGTTTTCCCCAAACCAGGACTCTCCCAGCACCCTCTCAGGCACCGCCCCAGCCGGGACAAGCTCTAAGCGCCTGACCGATCTTCCGGAATATGTGTGTGTGTGCATGGAATAGTGTAGTGCATGTTAGTGTAAGTGTGTGTGTAAGGAAAGAGGATAGGACAAGAAAGAAACGACAGATCGCGCGCGGTCCGTGGCCCGTTTGGTAGGGTACTGCTTCGGCATTCGCCTGGTGTTGATCGGAGAAACCACGGAAAACTACCGATCAGAGCAGCCGGCCGCTAGAATTCTCCTCCAGACAGCGACTGAATTGGACCTAGCTGGAATGCTAGTGTCGAAAATCCTGCCGCCGTCAGGAGTCGAACCTAGGACCTCCCGGTTAGAGGCGCTGCTGTGACATCAGTTGATGCACTGAGCAACCGCTCCCGGTGAATTCTGAGAAAAGCGTACGAGCGACGTTGTCGTGAAATTAATTACGTACTCATTTGCCTTAAATTAACATTTTTACGACCGACCTTAGGAACACATTGTCGTTATTTTAAGCATTAATAGCTTCGTTGTGCATTAATGTAAACTGGTGGGCACGTAAAAATAACAATAAACTGAAATAATTGTTTTTGTTTGTATTCGTTTTCACAAATATTTTAGGTCAATGAAACAGTATATTCGTGCAGTACTATCTTTCTTGTCATTATTCTATTTGCCTACCAAAAAACGTTCGATTTATTTTTATTTATTGTCGTCAGAAAGGGTAGAAACTGTATGACGTTTGGGTGAGAATTATAAATTGCACACATTTTCTTGAGTTTCAGAATGTCCTCCCTACCCATTTACAACGCATACCTGAATGATGAATTAAAGAACAAACAAAGCGAGATTAACATTTGAAAATTTCACTGCCGAGTTATAGAAACTTAATATGCATAGGTAAGCTTTCCATTGTGTATTAAAACAAATGAATAATAATTATTGTGCATGGTAATTATTAATCATAAATTAATAATTATTAATAATAATTATTGTGTTTTTTTGATTTTTACTGTACATGCAAGTAATACCATATTGAAACTGTCAATGTACTAATAAAAATATTATAATTTTTGAACAGAAATTCATACGTGTTCATTCATGAGCACGATCGATCATTACTCTAACAGGAGGAAAATAAATCAAATTTTAATTTATGTTTCTTATTGAATGACTAATGACAAATAACATTAAGTACTAGTGAGGATAGATAGTATAATGCATATTTGCTGTATGAATAATTCATTTTCCAGAAATTGCACCATGGTATTTATAAAATGCGTTTGAAGATTGTGCGACATTTTTATCACAGCACTGAGTTCATCGTCAAATGCAGTACGATGAATTGTGTTATATTTAGAAAATCACAATGGAGGTCTTTTATACTTTTGCAGGTTTAACTGTTACAGCCGGATTTTTTTAATAAATCGCCTATGAGGAAACAACGCAATGTCTACCAAACTTTCCTCTGAATCAATGAGGTTTCCTTATCATTTGTAAGGTTTGTTCGACGGTGAAACCAGAATTTTGTGAAGTTTTGACCACGTGATCTCGAGCCTTCAATTAAGTCAAGTGGAAACAAAGCAGTTTTTTTTTCCAAAGTTTTAACGTTCGAACAAACATTCGAAAACAATATTTTGTGATTTCCTTTGAGAAAAGATAAATATAGAGAAATGTGATATGCGAAAAGTGCTATTATATTTAGATATATTTACAGTAATTATGTTTTTGTAAAAGGTGCAATAAGTATAATATGTTTAATACAAAAAATATTCGGAAGATGTAGAAGAAGATATTTACTTCTACACATCACGGTAAATAGTCCTGACCTGATTAATATTAACTCGTAGCCACGGCGATTCTTTGAAGAGAAACGTAGATGCGCAAATTCGATGCAGTCATTTGCTGACCAGCTTTCACTTCATTCACAGACGCAACCAAAGGAGCGTATCGTGAACGGCCGAAGCGCGTTCTGTACTATAAATACCTGCTCGGTAGCGCGGCATTTTCAAACGATTATCATAGATCAAACGGCTGCTCTAGCAAAACCTCGGATAACCTGCGATCGTATTGCAGAACGTTCTCTATGTCACTGATGCTTCTAGCCTTCTCCCTTACAGCTCGCTTTGTGGCGAGTCCCCTATGCTCTTTACGTTCCTCCCTTTCGCCCTCTCTCTTTACGACGCGCGAGTTGCCCTCTAGCTCTTTCGTTATGACGGCGCAAACGATACGTTAACAGACCGCTGGGTGGCGATGTTCCTGTCTCTCTCCGCACTCGGGTCATTATTTATGTCGCGACTCTGGTGATTTATCTCTTCTCTCGTGTCGCCGATTCCCCGCCGCGAGATGCTATAAACAAAACTTTATTACAAATAAAGGTAGTTTGTTAGCCCAGCAGCGGTGCACGCGCGGAAATGAAGAGAGAGGCGGAGCGTGAAAAAAAAGGCGTGAAAGGGCAATTTTCGAACTCTAAAATTTGTCGCGAGGATTCAAAGCCGTGCTGTCGGAAACGGCGCCCTAAAGAAGTGACGCGCTCGGAGAACGAGCGCGGGCGGAGGGGCGGGCGGGGGTGAGTGCGGGGAGCGGCGAAGTATCGAGGGAGGGGGTGGGGAGTAGGAGGGGGTGACAGCGCGGAGTCCGGGCGGCGCGCAAGTGAATATTGCTAGTTCGCCGACAGCCGAGAAAGTGCCCAAGGGATGACTGTCGTGCGGCGGATCGCCGGGCAGCAACGAGGGGCGGGAAAGGGGCAGAGAACGGAAAGGCTGGGAGGGATGGGACAGACGGCCGGAAGAGAAAGGCTGGGGAAGGATGGAGTAGACGGAAGGAAGGGAAAGGCTGGGGAGGGATGAGACAGACGGCCGGAAGAGAAAGGCTGGGGAGGGTTGGGATTGGCAGAGAGAAGGGAAAGGCTGGAGCGAGGTGAGATGAGACAGACGGCCGGAAGAGAAAGGCTGGGGAAAGATGGAGTAGACGTAAGGAAGGGAAAGGCTGGGGAGGGTTGGGATGGACAGAGAGAAGGGAAAGGCTAGGGAGGGATTCGTCAGAGGAGCGAGAGAGAAAGGCTGCGGAGGGACGAAAAAAGCTGGGGAAGGTTGAGAAAGGACGAGAGATGAATGGTTGGTCCAAGAACCGCGAGTTCTGCAGAGACGCACGAAACCGGATTGAAGGAGTGCATACGTATGACCCTGTATTTTGTACAACTCTTTTTGCATTTTCCTTATTATCTTTCGAATATTCATTCTGTCACCTAATCAATCATCAGTTTTTTCACTGTTAACTTCTACCAAATTCTGGCATCCATATACGCAGATGCTAGATTCTTTTTATCTTGTTTTAGGAAGTATGTAGTAAGAAACGGGTGAGGGGGAGGCTGATCTTGAACGAACTATTAATATGTAATTTCAATATGTCCTACACTTTACATTTCTTCGACGATAAACAACAACAGGACAGAATGTCTCAACGATACAACATAGTGCTTCGCTACAATCCATTTCATGAAATTTGATTACACTACAAATTTGCTTAGTTATCAGTTATTAATGATCACAGGAAAAAATAGTGATACATGCCAAACTGATGGCAAGAAATTATCGAACTCCAAGTTCTCTGCATTTATGGAGGGTGCGGGGGGAGGTTGCGTTTGAGTAGATTTGGTGATCTAGAATACAAATCCTGTGCAGTTTGTCAAGCGACGCGAAGCTTTGTCTCACAGAAAGGAAAGACCGCTCCACGATCTTGAGCTGCGTACTGGACGCCGACGTGTCCATCACAGATTGGAATCGAATCTCTTCCACACAATTCACGCGTGGTTGTTGTCTGTTGGTACATTTATTTATTCATTTACTGCCAGAAAACAGTACAGAAAGTGCATGTGACGGTTGAGAAGAAGTACAAAGTTTATGTGTATGTCATTTGCATGATCACAAATGCATTTTGGAAATGTCACTAGATCCCGCAGAGTGCACAACAGCACTTTGAGAGCACAGCAATGACTCCGAGCTCAGAAACAAACGATGACTCAGAGCATTGGCATAGAATGTAGACTACCCAAATTTGTAAGTTATTAACTACCCAGACCATAAAACATCTCCATCCTTTCGTTCTCTTGTACCTGTATAAGCGACAGATCAAGGGTCCGGAATCTCTTTTTCGCTTAGGGAGATTTTTCATGGAACCAAGTTTTTCGCTTATATTGGTACAGTAGTGGTTTGATTGATTGATTGATTGATTCTTTCGTGTTTCCGGGCGCGTCAAATGCTTTGGTCATTAGTTCCGTTACTGTAGTGCATGCTTTTTCTCGGGAGATGGCAGTGGTCTTCCCCCGCTGGATGGTGAGATCCGGCGCCGACTTACCGTCGGCTAGTGGGGTTTCCCCCTAACCAGGACTCTCCCACCAACGGGGTACCGCCCCAGCCGAGGCAAGCTCTAAGCTCCCGACCGGTCTCCTGGAATATGTGGTAGTGTAGTGCATGTTTGTGTTAGTGTGTGTGTAAATGGAGAGGATAGGGCAAGGAAGAGGAAGGAAATATCGCGCGCTGTCCGTGGCCCGTTTGGTAGGGTACTGCGCGCTTTTCGAACTTGCGGTCCAGTGCGAAACTCACATACGGACGCCCACCCATGGGTAATGCGTCTATATATATAGTGTTCCCGGGATAAATTATTATATTATTTTATAAATATATAACTATTTCTAATAAAATAATAGTTAATTTGGGGCTCGTTCCGGGACCTAAAAATTTATAAATCAAGCAAATATATATATATATATATATATATATATATATATATATATATATAGTATATATATAATCTAGTACTGCATACATTATTTATTTCTGAACAAATATTTATCCCAACGTACTGGTACCAACTATTAATATTATAAAATACTTGAAGAGTTGTATAATCTAATGTGAAGTTTTGGTAAGTTATGGATCGTGACAAGACGATCAAGGAAAACATCAGTGACATCTGCGATTCTGGCACAGATGTAGGAGAGTCAGGAAAATCGCAGTCGAGACAGCAAATACGATACTCTAGGTGTGAGATATCGTAATTGGGGAAAGCAATGATTCGAGACATTGCGAGCACGAGTGAAGAGATAGCATTTATGTTTATAATTTGCAAATGTGTTTCACTTCAACCGACGGGTCTCTGCCGCGATGTTTGCTCTTTCGTAAAACCACATAATTAGCTATTTGCGTGAGGGCAAATGGTCAATGAAAATTTCTCGACAGCAGTTCAGTCGACCATAAACCTTCAGTATGAGACTCACTTCATTTTGATTCTGGAAGAGAACACGTGTTGGAACTTAAATTACTCCTCGTCTCCTCAGTGAGGATCAAACTACCGACCTTTCCTTTCTACTGACATAATTAAAATAAATACTGATTATATAATGAAATATTTAAGCCAGATATGGCACGAGAGATTATGATGATAAACAAGTTCATGTATTGTTGCGTGTTTTAGAAGTTTGAAAAAACACATGTAACAAATACACATAAAATAATGCGTCATATTACATTGTAAAAGAATATCTAATAATCATGCATTGTGATTCTATCTATAATTTTTCAAATAAATCTAATGATTCAAACTAGACAACACCGAAACTCAATGGGTACATTCAAGAATCCGACCGGGAGGGTAGCTCAGTGCATCAACTAATGTCACTCCAGCACCTCTGACCGGGAAGTCCTAGGTTCGAGTCCTGACGGCGGCAGGATTTTCGACACTAGCTTTTCAGCTAGGTCGAATTCAGTCACTGTCTGGAGGAGAATTCTAGCGACCGGCTGCTCTGATCGGTAGTTTCCGTGGTTTCTCAGATCAACAGCAGGTGAATGCCGGAGCAGTACCTTACCAAACGGGCCACGGACCGTGCGCGATCTGTCCTTCCTCTTCCTTGTCCTCTCCTCCCCTTACACATACACTTACACTCACATGCACTAGACTACCACATATTCCGAGAGACCGTTTAGAGCTTGCCCCGGCTGGGGTGGTGCCCCGCTTGTGGGAGAGTCTTTGTTAGGGGGAAACCCCACTAGCCGACGGTAGGTCGGCACCGGATCTCGCCATCCAGCGGGGGAAGATCGCCGCCATCTCACGAAAAAAAACATGTACTACACGAACGGGACTAATGACCACAGTAGTTGACGCGGCCGGAAACACGAAAAAATCAATAAATTCAAGAATCGGATATGTTACCTTTTTAAAGAAAAAATGGTTTTTGTCATTCAAAAACCTAACGCGTGTCCCTCTCTTTTCCCACAAAAAACCAATGCTCTAAGTAGTTCACGAATCTCGCAATAGGTAAAAAGTCATTGGGCGGGAACAAAGCTTTTGCCTTCGTCAGTGCATGAACCTGATTTGTGTTTCTCACAGCGAGTTCTGTATTAAAGGTTGGTGAAGTGCATTGTGTACAGTTGTGACAATGGGCGATAGAGGTGCAAAGAAGAAGTTATTTGAAGATTTTATTCGAAATATAACTAGTAAGTTACGAGTTTACTATTTTCTTATTTTTGAACGTTCCGCACCGGAGAAGAAATTATTTGATGATTCAAGTGGAAATTACTGGTAAGTTACGAGTTTTTTACTTTTATTTTCAACGAAACTATCCGAACCTTTAGAAAAAAATTTGTCATGGAATTTTGTCTTCACTTTGACCACACAAAATTAGACCCAGGCAAAACACCCGACAAGCTTGCTATAGATGTCAAGAATGTTTGTGACGAAGATACAAAAACAAAGAAAAAGCAAGAAAATGAATTGCATTTACGAAAAGCCGAAGCAGTTCAAACTATAAATGAAAGTTATTTTCTAGCTATGCAGAATGACTCAAATACGTGGATAATAGAGTTTGATATGCAGCAGGCACTTCCAAAACCTCATATCCATACTAAAGTGGTTTTCTGCTCTAGGAAACTGTAGACTTACAACCTCGGAAGGTATGATGCAGATGAGGGTTCAATATAAGTCTTGACAGAGGACGTAGCTACTAAGGGATCACAAGAAAAAGCATCATGTTTTATCTATTTTCAAAACTACTCTGAAATTCTAGCAGAACAAAAATAAGACCATGGTCTGATTCTTATGGTGGTCAGAACAAAAATAAAAATATTATTTCTTTGTGGTACTACTTAGTAGATGATGTACGTCTCTGATGAAATGCAGCATAAATCTCCCAGGATACACCTTTCTTTATTGTGACAGAGATTTGGGGATTATTGAGTAGAAAAAGAGGTGCTCACTAGCAGTTTACACTTCAGAGCAGTGGGTAAACATTATCAAGGAAGCGACACGAAAAAATTTCATGTAACAAAAATGAAGAGAAAGAGACGTTCTTTTTCCTCACTCCTATTGTCTCGTCCCCAGTATTCCGCAAAATATGTATTTAAGTAAACACAGTGAAAATAAAAAGGTTCGGAAATTGAAATAAGGAAAGACAAGCCAGGTTCCGTTTTCTTTGATTACTCGTACGCTGATTTAGCTGACGGGCGAGTAGTCTACGTCTCCATGAGTGGTAAAATGAATACTCAAATTTATCTGCCTTTTTCTCTGCCAAGAAAGGAAGCGCTCAGCTGCATAAATACAAGACTTGAGAAAGCTATTTTCGTCCATTCAATGCGAGTTTCGGGAGTACTATGAAAGCATCCAAAGTGTAACACTGAGCCCTCAATAGCTAAGATTTCAAGAGCATCGGCAATATAGTCAAGATATAGAAGAATAAAGTGAAGTAGAGAATTAGATTATGAAGAAAATTAGGATTAAGCTTAATGAATTGTAACATATTAAGTTCTTGCACACAAGTCACTGTATGAATCTAGTGTCAAAATTTATAAAAATTGCTTTGTACACCATATTTTTAAAAACAAACTAATGATGATTTGCAGACAATTCTGTAATATTTTACCACCTAATAAAAATAAATTGCAATTCAAAATCTGGAAAATATTAATATTCTAGCGTGAAAACTTTACACCTCTGTCTCTCAAAACTTAAAAAATGTAACATATCATGTTCTTGCATGCACCCATTGAACTATGTATGCAAAATAAGCCACCACTTTGACACCTGTTTCAAAAGTTGAAAACAGTCAATAAAAGAACGCAGAGGAAAAAATTCTATTCAGTCCCTTTGGTCAAGGGTTTTTGGTTAAAACTTAAGATAAGCACGTACATGGTCAACGTAATGCAACAGAAGAAAAATGAATGCGTTAATATACACATTTCCATCGATTTGTATACATTGTTACATTTGCGAGTGAAAGTGCTCCAAATGAAGTTTTTTGAAAACTAAATTGATTCCTGTGAAAAAGAGCTTCAAATTTCGCATTTAAAGTAACGCATAAACGCCAGTTTTTTAAAAACGGCTCCAAATTTTTCAATGAAAATTGCCATTTAGGATGAGGTTTTACTCTTCTTCAATATTCTTAAAATAATATTTCAGTTCTACTATTAGGAAACAGAAAAAATGAGAAAATGTAGAAAAAGTACTTTGGGCGGCGATAGATGGCAGCTGGCTAGAGGATGGAGCAAACCGTTAAGTCAGTCTACACCAAGGAAATTACAAAACCTCACTACGAGAAAGTCTATGCCATTCTGTATCCCCTATAGTTTTCTTTCTTTCTTTGTCAGAAAATCATGTCCGCCATGTGTTTTCACATGACGTGAGTTACCGGATGACGGAAGTCGATCCGCACAGAGAACTTCAGGTGGCGTTCTCGCTTATCACCTCGGCACCCATAATAAAAACAACGGCTGCTCCCGTTTTACATCTCGCGTTCCCCATAAACCCACGCGCAACCACCCGCGCAGGCACCGCGTTTCGCGGAACAAACCTCTGCTACGTCAGCTGAGGGTTCTCCTGCGTCACACAGGGGTCGGTAAAGGGGCACCTTCTTTGACCAGAATAACACCTACCAGCTACGATGGCTCGGTGCCAGCACTACCTTTGCCTATGCAGCGTTGCTGACCGGAATGTTCTCGAGTTCCAAGCATAAAAGTGGCGAATTGTCGACACGTTACATAGCTAGGATTCAATCACTGTATGGAGGAGAATTCTAGCAAGCCTCAGTATTGATTGATTGATAGTAATTCAGGGCGCATCAACTGCTGAGGTCATCAGTCCCGTAAGTGTAGTGAATGTTATTTCCTGGGGAGTTGGTGGTGGTCTTCTCTCTCTGGATAGCGAGATCCGGCGCCGACCTACTGTCTGCTAGCGGAGTTTTTCCCAATCAGGTATTCCAACCAGCGGGGCAACCGCCCCAACCGGGACAAGCTCTAAGCTCGCGTCCTGTCTCCCGGCATCCCGGATGAGGTAGTGTAGTACGTGATAGTGTGTGTATGTAAGTAAGAGGTGAGGACAGGACAACGAAGAGGAAGGAAAGATCATCCGCGGTCCTTTGCTAGTTTGTTAGGGTACTGTTCCGACATTAGCTCATGTTGAACGGAGAAACCACAGAAAACTACCGATCGGAGCAGCCGGCTGCTTGAATTCTGTTCGAAACAGCGACTGAATTCGACCTAGCTGACAAGCTAACGTTGAAAATCCTGTCACCGTCGGGACTCGAACCTACGACCGGTGTGAATCACAACAGTGATGTCCTGAGCCACTCTTCCGGTGAGCATCTGCATAGCTTTACGTGGTTTCTCGAATTAACACCAGCGGAATGCCGAGGCAGTATATTACGAAACGGGCCACGGATCGCGGACGATATTTTCTTTCTTATCATTGTATGCTCTTCTCCCCTTACACATTTAGGGTTACAAGCACTACAATACCGTTCATGTCGGGAGACCAGTCGCATGTTTCCTCTTACTGGCGTCGGTGATGTCCCGTTGGATTAGATATGTGGAGTGGGAAATTCCACATGTCGACATGTAGGTCAGCTCGGAGCACACGTTCCATGAAATAAGGAACACCGCCACATCCTGGGATATAATATGCACGGTTTTGCATGGAACTAATGACTACAGTAGTTGACATGCTCAAAAACAGTGTATAATCACTATCATTATTTATAAGAACATCCAGGTAACATCTACCATTAAAACACTTTGCTTCATAAATGTAGAATCAACAACATGGTACCCCTCAAATAAATCATTCAAATTGTTAGGATTAATTGCCAAGCTCAACTGTAAGCAACACAGGTATCAAAATAAGGCAAATAAACAAACATTATTCCCCATTGAAATCCTCTAACCAACAGAAACAACCAACTACCACTGAATTATATATAATTTTATTTTTTTGTCAAAAACAGTCAAAACTGTGTGAGGGAGAAGTAAAATCTCCGCCCAAAAGTATTCAAATACTAATTTTTAAAACGTTCCTACACCTCTTTTCACGCATGCCCTATATAAATCAACGAAACCAAAACAAACCTGAATAATCTACAAATAATTCAAAACCAATATACGACAGGAATAACTAACGTCTCATTCTTCACAAAAAGTAAACAGCTACATATTTATAACATTTTTAAAAGTTTGTATAAATTAGAGTGGACATAAAAATCGCATTAAAGCTAATGAATTAAAATTCCATCCGAGAAAAGAATTATAAACAACCAATACATTTTCATTGTGACATTCACTATTGGTGGCAACACGATTTTCCCCTTTCAAACTTCTAACTTCAAAATTGTCCATCCGTTATAAAAAAATATAAAATACAATTCTATTTCAATTTGTGCCGATATCAAGTTTCTAGACCGGACATGTAATAATATATTATTGACGCTTTTGAGTGTGAATAATGATGTATGATTTACGTCGTTTTGCTTGGAAAAGCAATGTAAAACTGCGGTTTAACACAAAACAGAGCATAGCCTTGACGCATGAGCACATTATCATTACTCCTTGTTACCTGTTTTGAATTGTTTGAAATAGAGATTTAATTTAAAAAATGCCACCGTAAAAAAACATGAAAATTGTGTTATACTATGCGCATCCTGTTTTCATGAAGACCAATGATTTCGTCTTTGCCCAAAATGTCATAATATTATTCATAGCGAACGCGACTATTATTATGAAATACATATGCACGCGTTTGTATCCGGAGAAAAGCAGCGAGCGGCACCGCAACGAGAGAATGCGGGCGAAGGTGGCGCGGTTGTGTTTCCAGGTTGAAGGTGCGTTAACTATTTAAGTTTTAGTTCCACAAGTGTATTGCATTTTATATCCTTAGAGGTGACTTTCTTTCTGCACCACTGGAACCTAAGGTTCGGCGCCGACTCACACTTCCGTTTGCGGGGTTTTCCCCTCCAAGTATCTCCCGCTGGGGCGCACTGGTCCAGTCGAGATGAGCTGTAATTTTTAAGATCCCGATATGTATGGTAGTGTAGTGCAAGTGAGTGTAAAGAGAAAGGAAGGGACAAGGATGAGGGAGAAAAGATCCCGTGCCGTCCGCGTCCCGTTTGTTAGGTAGTGCCCCTGCATTCGCCTGGTATTGATCGGAGACTGCGGGAAAACTACCGACCAGAGCAGGCGGCCGCTAGAATTCTTCTCCAGACAGTGGCTGGCCCAGCGACGTAGGTTGTTTCCAACCGCGGGGGAACGCGACGTCGTGGCGCTCTAACGAGCCTCAACCGCGGTCGCTGCGGCTTCCGCCCCGATGCGTAGAGTTTATTTCGCGGGATTTTCATTCAGGCGACTTCGCAAACTCGAGCAAAACGACTCCCTTCATTGATGCGTACGTCCGGTTTTTGGTTTCAACATCCTCGGCTAACTTATAATGAGGTACAGAAGCAAATGAAATTTCAATGGAAATCTATGAATAGTCAACGTTCCACGTACACTAAGACCTTTCGTTCTTCACGCTTCGTCACAGATCATGGGCCAAAGGTAATTTAAATTCGAATATCGGCAGAAAAAAATTCTCTCTTCCTCGCGGCAATTGATTTGCGTCGACGGTCGTTATTTCATTTCGCATTAGAAATCACAAAAGACTGACGTAATAATGAGCAAGAGGGAAAAGAATTACGAGGAAGACAAACACAAAGCGACACAGAAATGTTCTGTTAAAAGTTAATTTTTTTGTCTTCTTGATTTTAATGGCAATTGTCCTATTGAGTTTAGGTCAGTGACAAATAACGATCTTTTACAAAATTACCAACGTTTCGGATTTTATTCAGCGTTCTTATGACTAGAACAAACAATTTAGCGACGACAAATTTTATGCATAATACAATATTTCTTTTTGGTGTGTTGTGAATGTTTCTGTTACCATTTTTTAATGTACTTTTTAGTACAAAGCGAAATGTATAATTTTTACACAACGTTCGGTACAATGTGAAAAATGGTAAGTGATCCACAACACACCAAAATCTTGTTTTATGCATAAGATTGGTCGTAATTGTTAAATTGTTTATTGTATCCCCGAGGAAGGCTTAATAAAAGCTGAAACGAAGGCAATTTTTTACAAGATAGTTATTTATCGCTGACCTAAATTTAATTAGTCAATCACCGATAAAAGTTAATGTTGTTATACTGAAAGGACTGCACGAACATGCGCAAACTGGAAGGCTAATGATGTTGTCAAAGAGAAAATCAGAACGTAAAACGTGTTCTCAAATGTCGTGACGCCTGCTGTGTGTGGCAAGACAAAATGGCAAGGACAACAAATATATCAGTTATGAGTATCCTCAGCCGTACTGTCACGCTGTTTATGGATCACAAAATGGTTTCAGCGGCAAATTATGATCGATAAAATATAGGGTTTAATAAAAATGAGGAAAAGGAGAAACAAATCGGAACCATTGGATTAGGCTTCTTTTATGCTCAATAATACTGATGTATCGATGTGATAACGTATGGTACCAAAGTGACAAATCAATTTTATATACGTCAGTGATTTTATTATTACTGATATTGACGATTCTTTCCTCCAAGGAATACACGACACAATTACAAATTTTGAGACAGCGCGTATCACAGTTAAATAGGAAACGAGAAAACATTTTAGTCATTACACCACTGTTCTCATCTGTACGCACGACAATGAAAGCAGACCTATTAAACCCACACAATATGACGTGGTGAAAAATATTTTATGGAAGCCTTTAATGAGCGATAATCATGAAGTAACAACATTTCGCGTACAGTCAAAAGATTCGGTCACTACAGTGAAAAGATTCCAATTATTGTTCCATTATATTTCAAAAAAGCATAAATCCTCCTAAAGAAATATACAAATGAAACCTTCAATCCATAAGATGGAGGACTCAAACAAAAATTGTATCGTTTTCAAAACACATTGCCGCGTTCTTAGTTCTGCATTAATTATTTTGGATTCATCTAAATTTCTGCTTTCACAAGATTCCAAATGTGACAGGAGAGATTAAATGACAGTATCCCTTATTCAAAATTTCCTTTGCGATTGTTCAAAAGCGTACGATGACTTTGCAAAATTTTAACTTTTTCTTTCATTGGCACTAATATTTTATTGCGAAAGAGCACCCCATGGGAAAGGGGTTAGCACATTTTCTTCTTACCTCTAGTCGACGTGCTTTAAATCAACCCACCTCATCAGAAACTAATTAAAACGACGTGTTCGGTGTTGCCCATTTTAAATATTAATTTATAATTTTATATTAATTATTTATCTTCAATTTTCATTACTGTACTCATTGGAGTTAGAAAGTTGAGATGTACCAGTAATTCCCGTCAGTGGGTATTCATAAAGCAGGGACAGCCGTCATGTCATATGTGATACTGCGTAGCACATCTTAATTGACAGTGAAATCTCTTCTGGAGCATAATTGTTTCTATACAATCAGAGAGTATACTGAGTGTCAAAAGAAAAATAATATTGATTTTAATAACATTAAATTTATTAGTTACCATTTTTCCTGTATAATTTTGGAATTGTATTTTACCTTCTAGGTCAATGACTCTCATTAAGAAGACTTTGTTCACAGAGTAATATGTAAGTAATCCAGAGCGAACCGAGTCCAGAGCCGAAGAATTAGTTGAGTTATGAAAGTACGTGAAGAAGAAAGAAAATTGACGAATAAAGGAGAAATGAGAAATGTATGAGTGAGAGGGAGAAATACGGGGAGGGAAGGAGGAAGATGGAGAGAGAAAGACTGGATAAGGGAAGAGGGAAAGGGAGAGAGAGCCAAGAGAGATGAGAGGAGCGGGGACCAAAGGCGGTCGAATAGGAAGTGAAAAAACCAATGTTACATTAGAAGAGTAGGAGAGTAATCATGGAGTAAAGAATGCAGTAAAAGGATGCTTCTCTGCTAATGTTACGGGGAGAAGAGACGTGTGTAATAAGAAAATACGAGAATGATGGCGGAGTGGAAAAGGAGTAGCTGAAGTGTTAAACACCAATACAATATTTAACTAACGAAAGTATAAAATTTAGAATAGGAAAACGTAGTTCGCAATAGGAGAATTCAGAACACCAGCATCCGATTGTGAAGAGGGGATACGAAAAGTTGATTCTGACAGAGGCATTTAACAGCAAATTTGAGTTCATACGTCTTAAAAGGGCTTGGAAGGAGCAAGTGTGCGAGGACCATACCATACATAACGGCAAAGATACAGGAGGGGGCAGGAGACAGAGACCGATGTGTTGAAAACACCAGGGCAATACGGCGAGGCGCGGTGTGTGAGACAGGACGAATCCTCGAGGACACAAACCGAGAGGACGAGCAGCGACAGGGGCGAAGAAACGCACAAGACGCGAGCTGCGAGTCGGGGCAAAGGCGAGGAAAAGGTCGCAGTAAGGGCACGGAGGCGGTCGCCTCTGGCAGCGGAAGCGGCGCCCGTCCGGAGGGGGGTGAGGGTGCGGGGGCGGCGAGGACAGCGAGGGCGACCCGGGGAAGCGGGCCGTCGGCGACGCCCCCGCGGTGCGGTGGAGTCGCGTCGAGGCCGCGGTTGTGGGCGTCGCCGCACGAGAGCGCGCGCGCTCCCTCCCTCCCCTCCCCTCCCCCCGCCCCCCCATTCCCCGCCGCCCCCGCCACCACCGTCGGTGCGGTAAAGAATGGGGATGAAACGCGAGCGGTGCGGATAACTACGGAATACAGATCATTTGAAGGGGATGGCTAAGCAGAACGGCGACGGCCGGTACCGACGGCGAAGCGTGCAGCCAGCGCCAGCACAGTCGCCGCGTGCGCTCCCGCCTCCGCCGCCGGCGTCGCCGCCGCCGCCTGCATTAAGCCCCCTGATAAATGGACGGTCGAGGCGGCACCACCTGCACAAGAAGTCGCTCGCCCTCGCTGAGCTGCTTGCAAGCGGCGGTGGAGAAGGCGAAGCCTGAGAAGCTCGTCGCCAGAGACGTCTTCCTCCGACAGGCGCCTTCTTAGCCCGACGGGAGAGGACGGTCCAAGCGAGGGGAAGAATATTTTACGTCAATTAGGCCATTTGTTAGTCGAAATATACCACCACATTCACTTTTCATGAAGCAAGAGTGAGTTTCATTGGCAATGAGTTAATATTTTATTATTATTATTATTATTATTATTATTATTATTATTATTATTATTATTATTATTCCTCTACTTCACGACTAAAGACGCATTGAGTCGGTTGAATATAAAATCTACTCAAGGTTTGAAAGTTATGAAAGTACATGAAGGTGAAATAAATGTATGTGAGAGAGGAAGAGGGAGAGGGAAAAAGGAGAGAGAGAGAGAGGGGAAGGAGGTACAGGGAGAAAGGGTGCGGCGGCTATTATCATTATTAACAATAATTATAATAGCGTTAATAATAATAACAATAATAACGTTAATATTTATAATGATGACAATAATGATACGTAGTTGGGGTACGTAAGTGATAAACATAAATGATGAGCATCGTATAACGAGCATTATGTTTGCTGTTTATTCTTTATTAGAATATTATTAACTTATTCACTTTTAACTTATATTTTACCTTGATCAGCCAATACTCTTTGACATTCGTGCAAATGTATTTCTTGAAGTTGGAGCGGTTGTAAACTTTTTCGATATGATTTCATGATCATTAAACGTTAGGTTACGATCGTCAATAAAAATGGAACCATTACTGTATGGTAAGGTGTGAAGTAAGTTTTTTAATAAATGGGATTGTATGAAAGATAATGAAAATACATTTAAAAGATTTTGAGTTTTGTGGAAAGCTGTAAATTATTAGAACTAAAATAAAAAAAATAAATATATAATAAAAAACTGACGTACTTTTAACGAACAAAATATAAAGAGGAGAGAGAAAGGTACAGAATATACAGGACGAAGGGGCCAAAGAACGGCAGGAAATGAGAAACGACGGAATCGTTCGGCACCGCACTGGACGTATGAAAAAACTCCAGAGCAAAAGATTTCTTCTTTATAAAAGCAAGGCGTCCCTTTCAGACGCGCAGATGTACCTAATTTTAATCTTTTACCCAGCAACACGTTGAATACGTGTGCCGTAATAACACGCGCTTTGTGCCCGAGGGTCCGGAGGGAGAGAAGAATCTCAAAGATTCCTGGCGCCGAACGGCACCAGCGGGACCGGGTGGGCGGTGGTCTTCATTAAAGTTGGTTGCGGTTCCTTTTGGAAGAGCCGGGGCGGCGGCCCGTGGAGCGTGGCAAGGGTGGGGGTCCCTGCGTGTGGCTGCCGCCCTTCGACGCCGGGGGGCGGGCGTCGGGCGTTGGGCGACAGGCCCCGCGCCTAGGGCGCCGTTGAGCCCAACGGTCCGGTGCCAGCGCAGGTCGATAGCAGAGCGGCCCTGGTCGGCCTCGCGGACACTGAACGCGCGGCGCCCCGCTTCGCCGCGGCTTCCGAGGGCGGCCGGCGAGGGCTTAGGAATGGAAATTTCTCTCCTCACAATGATGCACCACGGAGCCAAAGAGTCGATCGAAAACACGTATACGAAACCAACCATGTATTGGTGAAAATAAATCCATACTTGCCAATAGCCTCAATAAGTCGATAGCTTAAAAAATATAGTTTCAAGGAAAATCCCTTGTATAGGTTCCCAAAAATCTTAATTGTTTCGCGATCTGCAACAATTTTGCACACGTAAGACAATGATTTTATATGCTCGCATGATGTTCGGTTCATTCCTCCATTCGGTGGTAAATACATCTTAACCGATTATTAATGTCTCTTAAATGCTTCTACTGAGATATTTATTTCAACAATTTTTAAAAATGTGTGTGTGTGTTTTTCACGAGGAAAGGAAATTTCAACTGGAGGAAATCTTCAAAAGGAACTGCGACTCGTAGTATCTCAGCGTGTTAGATATTTTTACTTAATGCAAACCTTCGTTCTTCCCCACTCTCCTCTCAGAACGTCCTATTGGCATTATATCCTGGGGAGTCAAATAGAGTCTTAGTTCCATGATATCTCTTCTCAGTACGTGGTTTATAAACTTTTAGATCTCGGAGCGCATCCCAAAATTAATTACTAATTTAATAGAAATAATATATTTATAAAATAATTTAATAATTATTTCTGAGGTACCAGAACACTGTTCCGTCACATTCCGACAGAAATCAAACCCTGTCTCTTCTACAACTTTCGCCGTCATCGAGTGACATCAAGAGGTTTCCTTCCTATCCCCAGCCACCTTAGTTCCAGCAGAACTTGAGAAAAATCAAGCATGGCCCTCTGACTTGCTTCAGTGGCAAGGATTCCCCATATCATCGGGTGAATGCTTTCCCATGTCATCGGGTCAGTCCCAAGCTTCGCAATGAGGAAGCGTCGTCGTTGAGGGTTGAAACTTTGCCACTGAGAAAAACATGGGTTCAGAGTCCTTGATAGAATGTTCACATTTAGGAGAGTACGGGTCATAGTTTGAACCTTGGAAGTAGGATTTAAAGCAATTATGACCCGTCAAAAACTGTGTAAGATGAAAATCTACCTTGTGCTTCCAATTGATGCACGACTCTACCGGATATGTTAGGAAGTAGATCAACTTCCTCCTGGAAGTGGTGGACGTGTTCTATTGTTACAGAAATTATTCTAATGGCTCCAAGCAGTACTGTATTTCGTCTCCCTTACTATAACACGTCTGTCATTTATGAACAATAATATGTTAAGGGGAATTCCTGCGATAATACGTGAATAAACATCTACCATGAGAGCTGATAGCCTATTCACTGATCTCTCTCCTCGTATGTAATTTTTGGTACTTGTAGAAATGGCCCCAACTGGGGCTTTATATAGAAAAGCAGACGCACCGACTAAATCCGGTAGCTTCTTCTTCTTCTTCTTCTTCTTCTCATTACTAGACCCTCCAGGGTTCGGTATTATCCTCGTCAATGCAGCATTGACCGCTGCTTTCTTGTTGGCATAATTCGGGTAGTCTCTAAATGACACGCAAGTGTCGATATTGAGGCTAAGGCATTTGATGGATGGTTGTGATGAAATTTGGTGATCACCGATCTTTTTTCTACCGATCACTCTAACTTCTTGCTAGTTTTAAGAACTTTATCAGTAACACGACGGATCTTCGGAAAGTGTTCTCTCTTGGAAGACAATTATTTGTTATCAATTGTTGATTTTACATATTCAGGAAAAATATTTTCTTTCAGACGTGAATTGCAGAGATCGGAGATGACTTCATTAGAAGCGTGTATCGCAGGGCAATGTTGAGAATCGTATCTGAGCCCGGAGCACTCGTATTACCAGTTCTGCCGATTGCATGGAATAGCTTATCCTTTGTGACTTGCGGTATACTTTCTGGCTGAAGATGCATCACGATGTCCATGAGGACGCCGGGGTGGTGTGGAAACAATGTCATCACAATTCTCATAAGAATATAATGGAAGGTTGGTGATAGAGTATGCAACCTTCTAAACTTGCCTATGACCGTCTTGTACCCTGTTCATATTTGTTTCCTTCATCGCACAGATTTTTAGAGAATAGGCATTTACTTTCGAGGATTGCAATCTTAGGCTGATTCATGGCCACCTTATTTGCTCTTGCAATCGAATAAAGAAATCGATGAGCTCGCTGAAACAGTCTCCTGCCGCGAAGGCAGAATAGATGCAGTTGAGCTGTTGCCCACTAGTTCAACCAGCAAAATAGTTAACATCGGTGATAGGTTAGTCAGGTATAGCTACATAAAAACCTCTTGTTATGCAACTCATAATTTGGTCAGCCTTTGTCTCTGAAGTCCCCAATGTCGCAATATTCTCCGAAAAAACAACAACAACAGAATACTTCCTCGTCAAACCCTTTGATATTTCCTTTCTCTTAGCTTATATCCCGGTCAAACATTCCCCTGCTTGCTTTGACTTTGTACCTTGTATCATTGTGCCTTGTATCAAATAGCCCGATGGTCGCCGTAAGTGTAGTGATCACTATCCAATGTACTCTCTTTTTCTCAATTAGCTTCCTGTCAAAAAAGTAATGTTCATCACAGATCCCCCATCATCGATCTTCGTGGAAGATGAGTGTAAGTTTGGTGTTAGTGAGCACTCCGTTTAAGAGAGCGAGAGATTCTAGCACAGCTCGATCTCTCTTGTTCGTTGTCGAAATACCCAACTCCGCGGTCCACACGTTCAAGTCCCCTGCTCTCAGGGGAATTGCATCCTCTTGCATCCAAGAACAAACTTCGAGAAATGGCTCCAATTCATCAAAAGTAGCGTTTGATAGAGCTTATCAACTGTAGTTGGTAGATTCCATATATTTTGACCGACTTGGGCTCGACTTATGTGTTGGAAAAGTCATCTCACAACGGCAACTAGGGCAATTTAAGCATGTGGTAATCCACGTGCCCACGATGAATCGTCGCGGATTCTGTACTGTTTGCACATAATAACGTCACCTGTATCCCATTATCTCACATGCTGTGCGAGAATATCCTGGGAACTTCACAGTGGTTCATGCATATTTTAACGATTCTCATTGTCTAATATTGCCTTTAACACTGGCGTGAAGTTCGCCCTTTGCGCTTCGGTTCCTTCGTGCATGACATTGAGAAATGATCATCATCGCCGCAATTTATGAAGCGTTTGATTGGTCAAACGCACTCTTTCATGATCAAATTGTTCTAGATTACTAATATCATATTATTACATTATTTACCAAATTGCCAATTATTGTAGCAAAATAAAACACCTTGTTACATCTCAGAGGAGTTTTCCTCTCACGTAATGGGCAATTTTCCCATCCTACACTAACATGACCAGCAGTTTACAGGGCGTTAGCCATTCTAGCTGAAAGACTAACTACTGTTACCTGTGCTGTAGAAGGAGACTGCCGCATGGTGTCTTCCGGGTGTAAGACATATTTGAAATCAAATCATTTTGCTCAGAAGAACACCATTAATATTTCTGAAAACATCTTGTAATGTTTATCAAGACGTTTGGATTTCTCTGCAAGCTTTGGAACACGTAAGTTATACGTGCATTAATCTCTGGAGGTTGGGGTTGCCCTTCCCAGATTTTCTCTTGTTGCTGGTGAGTTGGTAGAGTACTATATTGCTTTCCTTTATTCTTAACTAAAACATTACTAATATAGAATTAGATCTATCGAGAAAACAAATGTAGACATAAAATTAAAAGTAAACATGCTTGACGGCTAAATATCCGAGACAGTTGATTGATTTTAAAGATTTTTGAGACCTAGTTTGATCAACGACCAACTAGGTCTGATGTCTTTTAATTTCACTGATACCGCATATATTTACCGCATTTAGATTTCTCCGACATTCGTTTTGAATCCACAGAAACAAAATCTAGTAGATAACAATATCGCAGGAAAGTTACGTTTTCGGAGTGCGCTTATGTTCAATTACCCAGAAAATACACAAAAATAGTCTCATAATAATGTACGCCAGACCTAACTATGCGGACAGAATACAAAGCCATGTATATAAAAAACGCCGTAAAGATACTCGACTCGAAGACTAATGAAACACATGCGTATGTCGAGTGAATATTAGTTTTGTTAGTGAAAGGCATTGTTAACGCCGGTGGTGCATACAAATCGAAAGATCTCGATTGACCAGAATGATCAAGAGGTTTGGATTCTTGAAGTTTTTTCTTTCTTTTTTATTTATTAGCTACCCGTTCGGCTGAAGCCTTTCGGGGATTTTAATAATTTAAAACATACATGAAAAAAAGTTAAGTTGTTGGTATAACCTCAAACGAATGTGGTACGTAAGGCGTAGCCCTCAGTTGTAAAATTAATTTTACCCAATTTTGGAATCTGAGGGTGAGCGTCAGGATGTGAGGTGTTGGATCAGTGTGGGTGATGGTAGATGAGAGTGTAGGTCTGCATTATTATGGAGGGCGAAAGAGGTCCTTCGGGAAGCGATATCGGATGAGAGGTGGGATGCTTGCCAGGTGGAAGATAGCGGTGCCAGTGCATGAAGGAAGAAGAGAGTAGAATTTTTCAGAAATATTGAATGTATATTCGGATATTGAAGGGATTTGGAGTTTCTGGTGGATTTGGGAGTGGAGTAGAAACCATGGGCTTGAAATTTCTGTCTTAAAAACTATTTTTTATTGTCTGAAGATTTTTAAAATTGGATGGTGCTATATTGCGCTTAGTCGGAGATTCATAAGTCACGGTAGGTCCTATTATGGGCATGTATTAATAGTCCTGGGTCCTTTCGGAGAGAGGAATTTCTGTTAATGGGATGAAAATGTGTTTGGATATTTTTGCTTTGGTTTTTGTTACTAACTATTGAATATGTTGCTTCCAAGTAAATCTGGTATCACCCATATATATTACTAATGAGGAATTAGGGAGCCATTAGACCGAGATATTGTTAATTTGTAAAGGGGGACTGACGAAGGGAAAAGATTTTTGCTTGAGATTTTGCAGAGTTCAATTCGATACATCACTTTTTCGTCCAGGCGGTATAAATAGGATTGAAAAGAACTGTGTGCTAAATAAATGACAGATGTGAAAATTGCAGAATCGTCTGCGTAGAGGGTCATGTCGACGCCTTGAGGACGAACTCACGGTACTCAGTACCTGATAAACCAGTTTTTGCTAACGGTTGACGTAAGAAATCTTTCATGTACACGTATTACATGCCCATGACACTTTTTGCCATATGCTACGCACCATGTGTGCCATATATTAGATGGCAGAATGATTTATCAAAACATACTATTTATACTTAGGAAACAGGTATTCGATAATGGTATGAGTCTACACAGATACGAATATAATCTACGAAATGTGTAAACCTGGGAGAGTAGTATTGAACTTGGTAAAGAGTGGTAAAAGAAGCTGCAAAGCACAATTATTCAGTGTGAAAGTCAGATCTCAGTGAGCAGCATGCATATTCAAAGTACTTTGTTTATCCTTCAGATATGGGTCTCAGAGTAAAATGAATAAACTAAAACAATACATGAAAATCTCACAAATAATTAATTTACAAGTTACGCTGATTTCATTTCCTTGATACAATAATGCATTATAAATCCTGACGTATGCTTCTTTAAAACGTATATAATTTATTTCAATAAATTTGTTCTGAAACTCACATATTTCGAATGTGTTTGACGGGAATCATATCACAATGAAAATATAATACATTTCAAATACCTTGCTTTTCTAAGTATGTAGAACGCTACTGGAGCATGCGTGGATGCTTGCGAATATCATCTAACATGGCATTCAATATGTATGAAAGCATTCATTCCTATTTTTCCCTAGAGAATTGCAAAGGTTTGTTACATTATAGTTACGACACGCTTTTCTGTATATTTCCAACGCAATGGTAAATGAGTATGCGCAATGTTTTCTGAAAACAAACGGAACTCTCATCTATAAGAGATGAATGGTAATAATGGAAGAATTGTTCAACGAGATGTTTTTTATTGCGGTTGCATAATGAGAGCATACAACTTTCCAAACATAACTTGCAAGTTTCAAACATACAAAAAAAATCAGCAATAAAATAATATTTTCATTGCTGTCATAACTTTGGTAGATCTATTTGATTTCCTTTGATTTATTTTGTCAAAAAGCAATAAAAAATGTCGTGTGAGGGAAGACGAAAATCTCCTCAAGTTTTCTCGAGCTCCAATATCTCCTCCCCACAAATCTTTAATCACAAATATTTTAATAATTCAAATAGTTTAAAGATGAATAAAAGTACCAACAAAGCAAGGTTAGCAACATTTAAGAACTAGACATTTTCCAAGTTATAGAAAACTTACTTGCATCGAACAACGAACTACAGATTTGATTTTGCTAACAAATAATAACCCATACTCGCGGCTCTACGCCTATTACTACCTAGTACTACGAAATCTTAACAAAACCTGCACAAAGTAAAGCTACGTTAATTTTCAGAAGCAAAAAAAAATGGGTCATCTCGGTTCACTTCGGAAATCGTGATATTGTTTCTTTATTGTAAAAAACATGAGTGTCGTTAGGAAATAGAACTGCTCTTTCACTTTAATGGTACATCGTTTACGTATAAAGAAAGAGGATAGGGTCTAATATACAACCCTCTGGGAGCCCATTTCCATTAGCAAAGAATTGGAAAGATGAGTAAATAATGTCCTTCGTGCCAGCACGGTATTTCTACTCTTCGTGATCGATGATTAAGGTACGGGGATATCCAATCTAGGGCAATAACACGAATTCCATATGAAATTTATTTTGAGAGCAAAATGTTATAGAAAATAACGTCAAAAACATTCGAAATATCTAAAAATACTCCAATATTCATTTTCATTCACTGATGAAGCAATATCTTTTAGAAACACGTTAGAAACACGGCGTTTTTCTGAGAAAAGTTTTCATTTCCATAGAAAGTCCTCTCTAATATTCTGTGAAAACTGACAAAAGAGAGCCATTGTTTCTTGAAATCCAGTGAATCTCCTTCCCGGAAATCGTTACAGTGCTTTTCTATTGTACTACCTCAATGTGGATTTTTGTTCGTCTTTTTTTTAGCAAGAACATGAAAGTAACAATGTGTCCATTACATTTGACCCACAGGCTAGATACATCATAATAAATTATTTAGGGTTAACGCCATTTGAATCCATTTTAATTAGGCCGATGCAATGTACTCTTGACGAGCTTCGGATGCATAGTGTCACTGCAACCTGATGCCCTCGGAGCCGATATTAGCGGTGTTTTATAAAAGAGTAGCATTTCGTGTGACTACGATACGCTACAATTGGCCTTTTTGCAAATGAACATGGATCATACAGCAAATACCAAAACAGGGTTTTTTCTCGACTCACACTCTATCACCCACCCACCCACCCGCAACATATTCCTAACGATACCATAGCATCTGGTGGATGTAAGATACAGGATGTATTTTCATGAAATTTTGTGATTAATTTTCTTTTATTCATTCTTATTTTGTTAAGATATAAGTTTGTACATACAAAAACTCAATTGCCGAAGACTATTCTTCATGAGAAGTCAACAAGACGCAGTCACATCATAAGTCTTTCTTTGATCATTAATTTTTCGCGACTATAACTTTGCATGTGTAGAGTGGGTGTGGGTCAATGCGCAATGGTGCCATTGATGGGGGGCACACAGAACATAGTAATTACAATGTAATGATGGCATAACTTAAGTTGAAGGGATGACCAAATTGCAATTCTAACGTGTTTTGAGATAGAACAGTTTAATAATTTATTCAGACAAACTTATCCAACATTTTATCAACATTCACATATTGATTCCAAAATATAAATAAAACAGAAAATACTTTTGCGGAATTACGATTATTTTCGTTACGCAGGACGTCGAATTTCGCAAAAAGAAAAAAAATAGAGAAACATCATAATGAGCAAGGCATACATAATGTTCCCAAATGAAAATTACCACTACAACGAGTGATGCTGAAACAGCACGTGTTTTCTCTACCGTATTTCACGCAAACTTATGCGAAAATTATCTGAAAATTGTACATAACCTTTTTTCAAAATATATCTTTAAGGAACAGATTTCATTAAGGGAAAAATCTCTAACGTCATAATTGTAGTTGTAGGAAGACGCCGAAAAAATTTAGAATTTTTAAAATTTTCAAAAAATCAGAGCTTTTACCGTACATGAGACCTGCACCATTTTCTTAAATGTCCTTCATACTATCCAACAACCAAATTTATTCAGAAACGGACCCATTTTTTTTTGAAAATTTGGAAAATGTCCTAGAAGCTTCATGTAAAGTACCCTCCAAAATTAAAATAAAGGTTTCAAATGCAAGGGGCCGTGTCATCAACTAGATCATTTTTGGAGAAAATTGGCCTAACGTTTAACCGATAGCGTTGTTCACAGACGGACAGAGAGACAGACAGACAGACATGTAGAGACACAGACGGACGGACAGACAGCGTTTTGCTGTCATTCAATTTTCCGCTATCAAAGACCCACATAACATGGATTCTGGGAACATGAGATGTTAAGTTTTTTTCTTCTAAATTTAGCAAC
This sequence comes from Teleogryllus oceanicus, assembly GCA_964035755.1. Taxonomy (NCBI): domain Eukaryota; kingdom Metazoa; phylum Arthropoda; class Insecta; order Orthoptera; family Gryllidae; genus Teleogryllus; species Teleogryllus oceanicus. The sequence continues at coordinate 94,608,228 of CAXIVR010000001.1, forward strand.
TGGATTTATCCACTTTTTCGTTACCAGAACCTTGTAATAATAGTTTTTACGCCGAAAAGTCTCCGTTTTCTCGCGCAGCATTACATAACTTTCTCTCCAGTCCGTAGGGAGAAAGAAAAAATACAATTCTTTAAAGCGTGATTTGAGGAAGGTTAAGAGTAATCATAATTAAAAAAACATATTGTCAACAAAAATAAAATCTGAATACTTATCTAGTGGAATTGTGCATCGTTTAACGAAACACACGTCTCTCCGGGCCTTGTGGGGCATTGACTTTATATTGGAGTAATCCTCCGTTATTTGTCGTAATCTTCCGTTATATCTCATTACGTTGATGTCCTTAGATAGTACTTAGTACTTAGATAAAAGTCCCCAGACCCGCGTCGGGGGTAGGCTTAGAAGGAAGCCTGGGTCGAAACTCAGGTGCGGAATACTGCCTACGGACAGTCCCCGCAAAATAACCCAAACAAACGTCGATGTCAAACGATGCCTTTTATCCCTTCGGCCAGGGGGTCAGCGCCGTTAGTGACCAAAGATTCCAGGAGGTCACCCATCCGAGAATCCGTGGTGTCTCGAATTTTTAACTTTCGTGACTTCCCGAAGCTTAGTGAAGCAATTGGAATGATTGAAGGCGTTGTCATTGTCAACAATAGTTGACTATTGAATACTATTGTTGACAATGACAACGCCTTCAATCATTCCAATTATGTAAATGTCAACTACACCTCACCACTGAATCAATATTAGTGAAGCAATTCGACTAACGATGCCAGTGTTTAATGTACACATCGTGCATCCACCAAGAATTTATCGAAAACCTCGCTCACGCTCAATCACACTGCTGACATCAAGGATTATCAACCAAACAATGATCGGCACTGAAATAACTACCAGCATAAATTAAGTGATATTAAGAAATTATATTACGTATTAAAAATATGTGTATTTTTGCGGGAGAACCCTATGTAGTTATTTTCGAATATGTTAAAATCTTAAATTAGTTAATTATTTTTGTAAAAATACGTGACGAAATGAAGTAACGGAACGTATATAAGTCAGTTAACGTCTTCAGATAATTTAAGGGAAGTAAAAATTTTATCAATTATGTGAAAATTCTCATATTTTGAGAAAAATCCCAGTCAATGAACTTAATTACTATCGACTGAAAAATGTGAAGTAACATCTTTAGTAGGTACACTAATGAAATATAAATATTTTTCATACACATTTAATCCTTCCTAATGCGTATCATATGGCAATAAAGTTAATTTATAATTCTTAGAATTACAATATTGCTATTGACAATACGACGCCCCCTAATTACCTGTTCACCTAATTGTATTGAATTATGATCACATATATGTAATCAAAAATAATATCTAAAGTTGTAGCACTTGCTTTTGAAATGTTAAATAAAAAATTTACATTTTTATGAATAATTTCAAATATTTGGGAACAATATGAGCTTTAAGTACGTACTTAATGCCCAATTCTTGATAAAAAAATAAGTAGGCTGGAAACTACATCTACTGCCCTCCCGCACCCCAAAAAACTGTTTAATAGACACAGAGAAACCAAACACAACAAAACATTACGTTTCGGTCATTTACTTATTCAAATTGCATTATAACAACATCTAATTCTTACAAACGATGCGTTTTCTCATTTTTATTCTCGCCCCTGAATGTTTACCGGTAATTTCTCAGCTTATATTGAAAATCTATGACCATCGAGATCGAACCCAGACCCTACAAAGATTCAGCAGCGGCAGGTACAACCACATACGCTATCACACCTCTCGGTGGTAGTAGCGAATAACAAAGCATAGTTATTTGCACAGCAAAACTAGTGTTCATAAAGCACATATTGTGTCGCTGCGGGAGAGCAGGCGACCGACTGTCTGGCGCCGGTACCTGATCCCGCGCTTTTGTCCGGCCCCGCCGCCGCCGCTGCCGCCGACAAGGCCGTCGCCCCCCCTACCCGCCCCCGCGGCCCGTCCGAGGCCCGGCGCCCAACGCCGGGGCCGACGCCTTGACCGAGGCTCAACACTCGACGCTCAAGCCAGCGCCCAAGATCCGACGCTGAAGGCGAGCCCGGTGCCCGTTTTCCGGCGTTCGACACCCGATGTATGATGCCCGAGATCCGACGTCCGATGCTTAATACCCAACGCTCAATGCCCTTCGGCCAACACCCGACGCTGATTGCCCGTTTTCTGGCGCTCGACACCCGACGTATGATGCTGAACGCCCGATGCCAACGCCCTACGTCCGATTTTCGACGCTAAATGCCCGACGCCTGACGCTCGACCTCCGTCGTCAGAAGCCCGACGCCCGTTGACCGCGACCCGGCGCTCAACGCCCGGCGCCCGACCAGCGGCTGGTATTCTCTTCAAGCTCATTTTTCTATGACCTCTGACCGGCGTGGGCGGGCACCGTAGGCGACGCTGGCCGGTGCGCCCTTCGCCGCCCGTAAACAGAAACTCGATCGCCGCCGCCGCTTTTCTCCTCTGGCGCTTCTGACGCACAGTTCGCGAATCAGATCTCGCAGCTGCCTCGACCCGGCCCGAGGGGGAGAGGAAGGCCTTGTTAGGCAGCTCCGGCGAACAAAGGGGGCAAATTCGGACGCTGGGGAAATCTTTCACACGTGGACGGTTTCCAGGCAACACGGTGACGTTGGAAGCCATTTATTATTATCGAGTTATCTGACTCACCAAAATGATGACGTTACATTTTCGGAAGGCTTGTGATAATTGTGTTACTGTTCTCTGTGTCGCTGCGCGAACCTATAACTGGATCGTGTGGACAACAATGTAATGATGGCACGCTGGAAAGTAGTTTTTGAATAATTTGGGTAAAATGAAGCTGTTTAACGTATTGTGACGAGTTATGCTGGAGAAGCAGCATCTTAAGGGAAATAAGAGAAAATTGAAATGACACTGACTCCATATTCAATAATTGAATTTTTCTGTGGTATTAACATCACTAAATATTTTGAAGTAGGAAACATCTTTGTTGATATCCAAGGGAACCCTTATTCCAGTCAATGAACTTCATTACTATCGACTGCAAAATGCGGAGTAACTAAACCAACGTTAATACATGCGAAATACAATTTTAACATCTTTACTATGTGCACTGAAATATAAATATCTTCCATACACATTTAATCCCTTCTAATACGTATCGATGACAATAAAGTCAATTTATAATTCTTAGCATTACAATACTGCTGTTGATATTACCGCCACCTAATTACATGGCCACTTAATTCTATTGAATTATGATCTACATATATGTAATCAAAACTAATATGTAAAGTTGTAGCCCGTGCTCTTGAAACATTTAATTAAAAAATTCTACATTTTTATGAACAAATTCAAATATATGATAAAAATATGAGCTTTAAGCATGTACTTAGCCTGCTTCAGCATTGATCCATCCCTGCTCTCAGCTGATATGGAGTTATGTAGTAGAGTGTTGTGTTCTGAGACCTATTCTAACTTTAACTGAACTCCTTTTACAAAATAGTGCCTAAAATACGTTAAAATATGTATAATACAGTTTACAGAAAGAGCATAAAAACGGCGACAATACAAAAATCGGCAATCCACTTATTGGAACGGAAAAAAATCCTCTCAAATTGTCTATACTATTCTCTTTTCAATCAATTTAAATAATAAATGTTTTCATCAGAGATCTGTGAGAGTGTTTGTTCAGCACAATTTTTCAGAAATAGCTGCATTCATATTTGCTGCATTCATATCATCACTTGCTGAGTTAATGCAGTTTACTTTCGAGAATAAACATTCTCGTTCATGCAAAATACAAAAGAGCGGTGGGTGTACCAAGTTATCAGTTCCTCTAAAGTATACACAAACTTTTTCACAATATCCAGAAATAATAGGAGTGCTTAGTATAAACATTCAAAATTGTCCACAAGTGTCTGATAGCCGCGTTATTTGTACGTAAATAAATATGATCTATTGGGAGAAACAAAGTGGAAATGAGGGATAGATGCAAGTAAATATTGTTTTAATTTTATATAATTCTAAGAATTCGTATTTCTCACAACATTACAAGATGCCCTTCATTGGAGCATTAACCACACTGAAGAGAAAATTGTTCGTACCAATTCTCTACAAGGATGTCCTATTCTCATGTGAGTGTAACGAGATAAGGAATACGAAATCGGAATATTGATAATTAATTAAATGAATTCAGAATAAACTCTATTATAAATTCACACTACACTATATTTTAAAAATGTGGTTATATCACTTAAAACCTTCACTGAGGTTTCTGTAGACATGATTCTTTTTAATTATGCTTACAATCGCTCTTCCCAGCTCTGAACTTCAGTAAACACATACGAGTAGTGAATGCTCCCGCAAGTGTAAGAGCAAGGTCGACTAATGCCTTGCACGCTTAAGTTGGCCACAGAAATACTGTAAAGAGCTATTGCCATATGAGAGGAACTGCAGGTGTGCAGCCCTAAATAACAATCCCCAGCCAAGTGCGACGTTTCACCTAGTGAGATCGAACGAGAGAGCGGTGGTAGCGGTGGCTCTTAGGGGGAGGAGCGAAGGTGGGTTTGGCAGGTAACAGGCGACGGGCTCTTTCCAATAGCGTTTCAGGCGAACGCGCCGCGTACGTCGCATGCGACCGGTTGACAACGAATGGAGCAGTCGCTCAAGAGTTGCACGCAACGGCCTGACGCTTGCCGCCAACGACGGTGCATTTACTACTGCTCGGTGGAAACCTGACAATTCACGTGCGATCAGTGGAAATGACTCTATCGTTATGATTCTTCAACAATGGCATAACTAGTTTAATAGTCGGTGCATGTACATTTCGAGAAGAGAGTCGCGGTCGACAGAGGAGTCGTTTCAATATTCTCACCTGAGCTATGAGTAGGATAAAATAAAATGGCAAGTATTTAAAACGGTTTTTATAATACAGTTCATGTATTTTCAATTAAACAATAATAATCTCGGGATTAATTACGTGTGAATGCAAAACAAAGTAAAGAACTCATTCTGTTGTATTTATTCTCGAATGAATAATTACATTTTCTTCTCTCATAAATACCAACATTTACAAATATGAACTTTATTTTTTTAATTTTCTTTTTCCGCAAACCATTCGTTGTCAACAATAAACTCTTGTTTGAAATCAGTTTACTTTTTATTAGATGCTGTTAAATGATTTCTAAAGGGCATATTGAGATGCTTCTTTGAAACTGTTAGCATTCCGAGGGAACACATTCATTTAAGAATGTGTTATTACATCATATTTAGGACAGAATACATTTTTTATAAATTAACCTTTCTGAAAAAGATTGAAATAACACAATAAAAACAAATTTGCTTGCTAAGACATATTTCATCGCGACACTATTAAAAATGTTGAGACAAATTATATCCTACAGTGTATCAAGTTCTCGGGGCAGTAATTTGATTCCCTCCCGAAGGACATGACAAGGGATAATAGCCAAAACAGTAGCTGATTTCCCTTTGAAAATATATTTTTAACATGAGAGGGAATATTTTCTTGCCACTTCTTGCTAAAACGCAAGTACCTACCTTCAATGATAATTCAAATTAATAAGAATATTGGTCAGGGCAATGGTCCCGGGGCACAAAAAACGTACACACATTACAATTCTCCCCATATTACACAGCTTATGAAAGCTTTTGACGTTAATTATAAATTATCTATGGTACAACAGCACATAGTTTTTATTGTAATTTCTAACTTTCGCAAGTACTGAACATTCTGAAAATTCTAAACTAAGTTTTTGATATTGTTTGAAATTTTAGTTGAAAAACTGAAATGAGAACTGAGCCACTTTTAGTCTTTGACCCGTTACAGCGACCTTTACTTTATACGAGAAAATAGTTTAAAGAAGACACTTAGAGCCGTTTTTGAGAATTTTTTCATAAATTGCATTAGTACCCACAAGAAACTACGCAAAAAATAAAAGTTTCATAAAAAATTGTACTCAATCATATTTAAAGATCTAAATTTTTAAAACAATTTTCGTTTAAAAAGTCACCAATATTATACTTTTGCAATGTTATTTTTTTCGGATTTAAAAAAACACAGGTTCGCGCAGAATGGGACCAACCGCATTTTTAGTCTTCTGAAACACGATGAGAAAATTTAAAGAAATAATTGAAAGTCGTTTTTGAGGACATAATTGTTAACAAAGTACCTATACAGAGTATCGGAGGAAACGTCGAAAATTGGAAAATAAGCTCTTAAGACAATTTTCAGCATATTTTGTCTGATAAACTCCTTGGATATTCTGAATAGTTGAGTCGCAATAAGCACTCAAATCTTGGTTTGAAAAAATGATTTCTAGGCAAAACTTTAATAAACATGTAAATCGTTTATTTAAAAAATAAATTAATATATTTATTCAGAAAGAAAAATTAACCAAGAAATAAAAAGCACCCAATTTACACAAATCAACTGCTTTTTTTATTTCTGTGTTAATTTTTCTTTCTGAACAAATATATTCATTTCTTGGTAAATAAAAAAATACATGTTTCTGGAGTGTTTCCATACTTCTGCAATGCATGTTTTCGCTTAGAGAGCAATTTTTCAAACCAACTTTGAGCGATGATTGCGGCTCAGGCATTCAGAATATCGAAGTAGTTTATTAGACAAAATATGCTTAAAATTGTCTTAAGAGTTTATTTCCAATTGTTGACGTTTCCTCACCGGATATTCTGTACTTTACGCAATATTGAGCGAAAACTACTCATACATTACAAAAATTGTACAGGAGATTATTTCAATATCTATATTTGAAAAAAATTAATGAAGAAAAATCAACATTTATAATATTACAGTTGTGTAGTAAGGCGCCGATAAATGTGGAACTTTTGCAATTTTCGAAAAGTCAGGGATTTTTAACGAAAATGAGACCTGCCCTGTTCTTTTAAGCGGCTTTCACGCTATCCGAGAACGTTTCATATAAAAATTTGCAGCAATTTTTGACAAAATTTTAAAAATTTTGATGAGCTGTCATGTTCAATACCCTCAGAAATATCGATTTCAAACTCATACGACCTTGAGTTAATTTAAATGGATTGAGTTATATCAATTTTGAAGCAAATCGTGTGAACATTTCAGGTACTAGTGTTGACCACAGAAAAACGGGCACAGGCAGACGGATAGCCTTTTCGCCTTTTTGCTTGATGTGAGAACTGGGCTTCAGTGACCTCAGAAATTAAAGGACCCTTAAATCTCAATAAAAAAATAAATATTAAAATACAAGTAGGAACATTAGAAGGGAAGTACGTATGGAGAGTACGAAAAAAATCATGGCAAAGCTTTAAGTAAGGGTCAGGGCCAGAGTTCGTGGCATGGGAATGTGAAGTTGAAGTTGGATCCTGATCTTAACAATGTTGAGAATGTCATATTGGGGACGAGGAATTCCACTATAGGGTAGCGTTGGGCCAACCTTGGTGGAAGAATTAGTGTGAGAGAATTCAGCTGAGATAATACAGGTGCGAGAATTCGGGTGGAAAAATGCGGCCGTGGGAAATGAGTTTGCAACCTGTGGGGTGCTAATTGGGATGTACGAGTTGGGATGTCCGAAAAGGGTGTGCGAATGGGGGTCGGAGGATTGGGATGCAATTACTGGGGTGCGAATATTGGATGCCACAACCGGGGGCGAACCTTGGGTGCAAGAACTGGGGTGTGATAATTGGGGAGGATCATAATTGTGGTGTTGGAAGAGCAGTGTGAAAATTTGTGGAGAGAGATTTGAGGTGTGAGAATAATGGCGCGAAAATTGGTGTACGAGATTTGGAATGTGAAAATAGGTGCAAAAGAGAGAGTGAGAGCTCGGGATGGAGACAAAAGGGAGAGAGAGAGGGAGAGACAGAGAATGCGAGAGAGAGGAGAGAGAGAGGGAGAGAGAGAGGGAGAGAGGGGGAGAGAGGGAGAGAGGGAGGGAGAGAGGGGGAGAGAGGGAGAGAGAGGGGGAGACAGGGAGAGAGGGAGAGAGGGGGAGACAGGGAGAGAGAGGGAGTGAGAGTGAGGGTGAGAGAGAAGGAGTGAGGGAGAGAGAGGGAGTGAGAGTGAGAGGGAGAGAGAGGGAGAGAGGGGAGAGAGGGGAGAGAGAGGGAGAGAGAGAAAGACACAGCAACAGAGAGGAGAGAGGAGGAGAGAGAGGGAGAGAGGAGAGAGAGGAGGGAGAGAGAGGGGGAGAGAGAGGGAGAGAGGGGGGAGAGAGGGAGAGAGAGGGAGCGAGAGGGGGAGAGAGAGGGAGAGAGCTCGCGCTTGTCGATTGTTGAACGGCGCGGCACCCCCGGGTCGCGGAGGGCGTGGACGCCGTGGTGGCGGCGGCAGACGAAAACGGAGACTGAGCAGGCGAAGACGAGGCGCTCCCCAGCGCCGAGGCGACGGAGGCGGCCCCGGGTCACGGGCGTCGCCATTATGTACCTTCTCGGAGTAATTACCCGAGGCATGGCGCCCGTCTAATTGAGTAGCACCCGCCAGCGGGAGCGCGCCTCGCCTCGCCACGCCACGCCGCACCACGCCACGCCGCGCCGACGCGGAGTCTGCGACCCGAAGACGCCAGGGTGTGGCGTAGCTCGTCTCGGAGACCCCGGGGCGGAAGATCCAAATGTGGTCATGAAAGAAGATCGCCAAATGGGAAATCAGGAGTTTTAAATCGTATTTACGAGTATATTGGTATGCATTATATTATTAAATTGATGTGACCTATTGTAACAGTTTACGAATGAATATTTTAGGTGTCGATTAAATATCGCATACTAGCCCGGGTCGGACGATACATGTCGGACAAGTTGCACAAACACGCCATCAAGGCTGCTGTACCGCTGTCCCGCAAGTACATACTGCTTTTTCGAACTAATTTTCCTACACACAAGATCAGCACACGAAATTAACCGAAATTAAATATTCCATTCAAGTATATTTTGTTACACAAAGGGTTATCTTGAAATTATATTTGAACCGGAGCACTACCTTTATTCGAGGACGGCGGGGTTTTTTATTCCAGGGAAATTAGTTATTGAAATTATCGGTCTCTATGTTGTCGTGGCAGGAAGTATATTCCTTCACGAAGGACATGATGAGGGATAAAATCCCAAATCTACAGCTGATACTACGACAGCTGAGTACAGCGAGAGTAGAAAAACTAGGCCAACTTCAGTCGGACCGAAGCTGGCGTATTGATTGAAGGATTATTGTGTTTCTTGGCGCGTTAACTACTTAAGTTATACCAGCTATTACCAGCAGTCTTACCAGCTCAGTGGATGTTATATGCCGGGAGATGGCGGTGTTCTTCCCAATTGAAACGTGAGTTCCAGCGCCGACCTACACAGCGATTTATAGGTGTTTTCCTTTCCAAATATCTCCCCCAGCGGGTCACTCCCAAGCTCGTGGGGAATTGATTGATTTTTCGCGTTGTCGAGCGCGTCAATTGCTTTGGTCATTAGTCCCGGTAGTGTAGAGCATGTTTTTTCTCGTTAGATGGCAGTGATCTTCCCCCGCTGGATGGTGAGATCCGCCGCCGACCTACCGTCGACTCCAGGGTTTCCGCTTAACCAGGACTCACCCACCAGTGGGGTACCGCCCCAACCGGGACAAGCTCTAAGCTCCCGACCGGTCTCCCGTAATATGTGGTAGTGTAGCGTATGTTAGTGTGTGTGTATGTAATGGGAGAGGATAGGACGACGAAGTGGAAGGACAGATCGCGCGCGGTCCGTGGCCCGTTTGGTAGGGTACTGCTGCGACTTTCACCTGGTGTTGATCGGAGAAACCTCGAAAAGCTACCGATCAGAGCAGCCAGCCGCTAGAATTTTATTCCAGACAGCGACTGAATTCGACCTAGGTGAAAAGCTAGTATCGAAAATCCTGCCGCCGTCAGGACTCGAACCTAGGACCTCCCGGTCAGAGGCGCCGCTCCCGGTCTCGTGGGGAAGCGTAATGTAAAAGTATGTGTGTAAACCAAGAGGGGCAGAAAAGAATAAGAAAAAAATGTGGCTCGTTTGGTAGGGTACAACTCCCACATTCGTCACGAAAACCACGGATCGCCAGAACTCTCCTCCAGACGGTGGTTGAATACGATTTATCCATGTAGCTAGTGTTCTAAATTCGCCACCGCCAGGACTCGAGCCCTAAATGCGACGGTCAGCGACGCTGCGGTGGCTACGGTAATGCCACTGAGCAATCGCAGACGGTTTAGGGTGTAGCGCTATAGGAAAACGAGCAAATTAGATTATATCATCGTTACTTAAAAAAAGCAAAAAATTAAAATAGGAAATGAAAGAAGACTTGATATCGCGATTCTCACACAAATGTGCTTAAAGTCTGAGTAGAAAGAGTTCAGTCTTCAGATGTAGAATAATGGCTAATAATATTATATGTAGTAAATCGACTCAAATTACTGCTAGTAACTTTAATAAAATAGCCTTTCAAAAGGGCTTTCATATTTAACAAGTATACCCATTATGCGCCTTCCGAACCATTACTTTTATTGCAAGATATTTTCTCCGAGAGTGCATCTCCAAGTCGTTTAGCAGCAATACACCACAGCAAAATATCTTTCCAACTAAACATCTGAAAGGAAAATTGGATTAGAGAAGTTAACGACCAGAGGAAATAACTAAGGAGTCAAAGTAAGTTGTCATTTCACGATAAATATTTATTTTTAGTGTTGTTTAAATCAACATAATTTTTCTCATATATTATCTTTCTCATTATCAGTGTTCTATCTGAAAGCGCCACATTATTATGGCATCCTCTACATTCCGTCTCTGTTGCTCTCAATCAGTCGCGACTCGAAGTAGCTGTATCAGAGCGTTTATGACTTTAAACTTACTGAGAAAATATTACCAATAACATTACATAAAATGTTACAGATTACAACTTGAGAACTTTTTTCGCTCCCACACGTAATGCAGTAATTTGTAATTCATTCTTTTTAGGCTTTAAAATTACGAACTTGTGTATATCCGAGTTTTCGATTGTGTTCATGTAATCGATTCTCTGTACTACTGTAGACCAATTTACAATTCAACAGGAGGCACAGATGCGTCTCTCGTTTCATCTAAACACCCACCTCTGTTTCCTGGCATCATCCAAACGTCCGTTGCCTGGAACACTTCGATCATCGTTTCTATCAATTCCAATGTGCTGCAGGAGTGGTCTTGAACAAGATCACAGTAATTCATAAAAATATCTTTTGTTCGAAATGTGAGGGCAATTTTGCTCTTCAAATGTGTAAGTTAATGTGCATTCCCAAAATCGAAATTCTCAGACAAAAGTAAACATTGGAGAAAACCAACATTTAAAACCAAGAAACCCCAAAGTACAAATAATATTGTAAGTAGAGGACTTCTTAACTGACAGTTTTTTAAAGATCATTGAACACATAAGGTTATACAGATTCTTTCATTTGGATATCATTGGAAAGAAATGAAATTTTTTGGGGGTTATTTAAGATCGCATCAACATCTAGGTCATAAGCGACCACTATTGCAGTTAACGTCATGGTAACTGTGAAGATGAAACGATATGGTGATGATAAAGGGTGAAAGAACGAACACAAATACAACTATGCCCTAGGCGGGACTCGAGCCCACGACCCTTCAGTCCGAGATCACTACGACACTATTGACTTACCAACCTCGGGCACCTGATCGGCGAATGCAAACTTGTTTGCGTATTCATGTCAGTTGATAATAGGCATATGTTGTAAAGTTAATTCAGATAATACGACGGTATGGATGTAACGATACGACATTAAACACAAGCCGATTCCCGTACCATGTGTCTTAATGTTCTTAGCGGTAACTCCGTGGTACGTCAATATCATTTTTCATACTCCATCTCGAAAAATGAAACTTAAGTTGGATTATATAACATGATTTAGTTCAATTTATCACCGAACTACTTTGCCTTTTCCTAGTTAAGTCCACTTACACAAACGTGTTGTATCTGACATCATCTACTGGCAGAGTAATTGTCAGTGGTAAATATTCCAGACAACATCATATTTGCATATAATATTACCGACTTTGGAAGTGAAACTATAATTTGCCCGTGTAGATTATATATTAATACTACATTTATGTTATTTCACTCTATGCATTTTCTCTGAGTGTGTGAAAAGCTACAGTCAACTCCGGTTATAATGAACTCGGATATCGTGAACCCTCGATTATAGTGAAGTAAAGAAGCTGGTCCCGTTTCACTTATATTACAAATAAGCATTAAAGATTTGGTTATAGTGAACCTGAATCTTGGATATAGTGAACATAAGAAATACAACGTTCTGGAAATTAATTCCTTCCTGGAAAAGAACATATCGCTTGGGTATCACAAATTCCAACACTAGGCAACTTGAAAAAAGTATCGTCGGCAAAAAGGTCATAATCGAAGAAGTCTCTTCTGAGATAATGTTAGCGGACTCGGAATGGGGACATTGCAGATTGCAGAATCCAGTATGGAGAGACCACAAACCCTGGAGAAGGATCTAGAGAAATGAATAATGAAAAATGTACGAAACGGAAGTAATTGATTTTTTTAAGCACAAATAAAGATATTCAAATTTTTTAGTTTGCGCTGTTAGATTTATCTTTCATATCATCGGATATAATGAACCTCTGATATAGTGAACCAAAATGTTAGTCCCCAGAAATTCACTATAACCGGGGTCGACTGAATAATGGAAATGAATTACGTTATTCTGATACGTGTTTTATTACCGCATTTCAACATATTTCTTTTGAGAAAAACATACATTTGCTGCAGAAGAGAAACATTAAATTTAAATTCCACTGAGAAAAATAATTATTTATGGTAACTGATGAAGGTAGAGATGTATGGGGTTAGACAATTTGGAGGTAACAGTGTTGTTGAGAGTTGCAAGAGCACAACATTAGAGTATTTAATCCTTTTGTTTTTAACACCGTAGTCATTATTTGAATATTGTATTTAAGAGAGATCGTTTTACCCAAATAAATTCAACTAAACTACGACTAACAGATTGCCATCTGTTCCTTTGTCTTTGCAATCAGTAACACAAGAGGTCATTATTGGTGAAATACGGCCTGCCCTCAAGAACAATTCCAATAATTTACAGTTTTGTTCCCTTTTAGACCACCTCCAGTACTGCGAGAACTCGTATAATCATTTTAGTAATTTCTTCTCATAATACGCTCTTTTGGTGCATAGTTTCGAAAACAAATACACTTGAATTAGTTTCTACGTTATTGACTCGCAAACGTTTATTTTAATTGTAAAAACAAAACATTGTTTGTTATTCTAACCGTTCAATTATCTCAGTTTAAATTGAAATATTATCAACTTTATTAATACAAATCCTTACGTGTTCCGTCTCGCAACCTTTCTCTGCGCGAAAGCCTAAGAATTCAGAAACACCGACAAAGCTCATGTGGAATTCATAGTATTACATCATCGTGAGGGCCCTTACTGCATTTTCCGTCGCAAACGACTCTCCAGAAACGAGGCGGCGTCGGGCCGCCCTCCATAACAGCAGATGGCGCTTCGCGTGGAGGGGATAGAGAGGGGGCGGGGTGGTGTGGGGTGGGGGGGGGTGGAGAAGGGGCGGGGCGGCGCCGGACGCGACGCCCCAGGTGGCCCCGCCGCCGCCGCCCCGCCTACGGCCCTGCCCCGGGGCCCGCCGCCCGCGAGCACCGCGCAACAGGTGAGCGATAAAACGCGGCGGCATAGCAGGCCCGTGGCGGCGCCGGCTGTGGAGCGGGCCCTTCCCCTCTCCCTCCCCACCCCACCCCCTCCCGCCACGTTCGTTGCCCTTGGCGGTGCGCGCGCGTTGGCAGGGCTTACCGATTTTTCCCAAAGCCTTTCGGCACTGATCCGTATGCCTGAGGTGATGCTGCGCTCACAATAATCCTTGTTCCAATTAAATGAACATGTGAGGAGGAGGAGGAGGAGGGGAATTACGAGGATGAAGGTACGCAGAAGGAAGAATGTCAACTCTTAATTGTAAAGAACATCGGAACATGGGACATTAATATAATTGAAATAATGAGTAGTATGATAAAGCATACACTGGAACGGTACTTCTAAATTAATGAACGCTTTCTGCATATTTTGTCGTCGAATATTTGTTGTAAATTACTCCTTTTTATATTTTCAGAAGTTAACGTTACACTATATTTATGTAAGAAAATTCACTGCTGGAATTAACTCTCTATTTTTCAACCCAAAATGTATTTTAGGGTAAAAACTTTAACAGGACTATTTCGGAACGCCAATGAATTGACGATACAACGTAAACAGTAATTGGTAACGCACTCTATTCTATTTTTACGTAAAAGATTTTATTAAAAAATTAATGTAAAAAGATTCACTGAGAGTAGAACCGAACGGTAAGAGACAGGAGGTGAAACATCAGGACTTACATTTACTGATAACCTCAGAAGACGAACGTTCTTAATCCAGGAAATAATATGGCAGTGGGGCCGAATAAATGAGAAAGAGCTATGTTGATGAATCGTACGAGAATTTGGCACATTCGATACCATTTAATGTTATGCAATTCGCTTCTCGCCAAAAAACACAGCGTTTGTGTTTATACCGAAAGACACACATTGAAAAATTACAACACACATTATATAAATTTCTCATTTTCAAAAACAAAACCTCACATTCTAGTGAACAGAATGCAAGGAAAATAACCTTGAGCTTCTGTAATTATCAAGTTCATGAGTAGATAATTATAGTATATCCTGGCAAAACATTCAAGCCATGTTATAAAATTAGAAGACCAAACAACACACGATTTAATAAATAATAATGGACAGTGTTTCATTGCTACATGCTAATTTTTTTACATTTCTTTTGAAAGGTATGTTGGTTTGATTTAGATTTCCTAGAACATTGACGAGACTAGAATTTCTGCAAGGAAATCAATTCAATATTGTTTTGAATCGAGTTCCTCGATTCGAGTCAATTCAATTTTGTAATACTGTGGTAATACAGGTCAATTCAATATTGTATTGAATCGAGTTCATCGATTGAAGTTTTGCTCGATGCAGTTACGAATATGCAGAATAGAGTTACGTCATTTCTTTACTCCAACTCTATAAAAGGTTTCCGCAGTACATACAGGACCCTCAATTACATCCAGACTTTTCTGAACTCGGATCACAAGTGTTATAAACAGTTGTGATCCGCCCGTAACTTGGACGCTGAACAAAAAACTCACTTTACAGGGATTAAACGTTCTCATCAAAAGCCAAGTTCCGAAAATTATTAACGCTTCTCTGGCCATCGAAAATTTTCCCATAACGCATCCAGCGATTTGAATATCCGGATAAGACTGCTAATCTGCCCATGACGTGCCGCCTCGCTCCAATACGAGCACATGCAGGCGACGCGGCCTATTCCGCCGGCGCGGCGTCTTGCGCAGTCTGCGGCGGGGGGGGGGGCGGAGTTGGGGGCGGGGGCGTGGGTAGGGATGGGGATGGGGACGGGGCGGAAGCCGCGGCGCGTGGGTGGCGATCGACCTGCGCGGCTGCGGGGCGGCGCCATCTAATTGGTTACGGGACAAAGGCACCGCGTAACGCGAGGCGCACAGCCCCAGGCAGCCCCGACCCTCCCCCCTCCCCCGCCGGCCGCCGCCCCCGAGCCTTTCTGACTCGCCGCCGCCGGAACCAGATCGTCTCGCGGGGAGAGCCGTCTGGGTAAACCCGTACGTCTGGGCTGCACGGAATGTTTGGCCACTCGGAACGAGCGTTCCTCCTCGGCTGATGAGGGTGGTGGAGCGTTGAACGCACAGATGGAGTTGTGATTGCCTGGTCACGTGTTGCAGGTTTGTGATTTTCAATGACGGTCGTTGAAGGTTGTCGCTGTTTTGAGGCAACGGGATAAAAACCAAAGAAGAGGAGGGGACTGCTCGTGACACCTAACCGCATTTCGACTGACTTCAACGCCATTCGTATGCCTTCACTACGTTGCGAGGAGCGCGCAAGATTATCGCTGCGTAGTGGTATTGCACATGTTATTACCTACAACCTGCAATAAGTTGAAAAGATATAGCGAAATGCTGAATTATTTTTAAGGTCTGGTAGCAATATATAATTGACCACATGGGTTGGTTGGTAGATAGGCCATCTCGAAAGGTACAATTGTTGAGGCAGATCAAGGAAGACAAAATTGGTTGCAAGAAGGTTCGGATTGTAGATATATTGGAGGGACACGAGCTACCATCAGGCAGACTAGAACTTACCAACAGGCACACTATAGAAAAAATGTAGATAAATTTATTGCATCAGAAACCTGCCTCAGGATAAATTCACGGAAGAATTTTTATAAATCTTTGTTTTGGGAATTTCCGAAAATCATCAATATATATACGAGGTTCAGGCAAAATTTCCTTTCTATTACCCGCTATTCAGCGATTTATGGTTGCAGTTTGCAAGAAATCCCTGGAACAGATTCGTGGTTTTCTGTAGAGAAACTGCGTATGCGATCATAAAAAGGGGCATATTCGTAACAAATATTTTTGTTGAGCGCATTTTTTAAATTCAACGTGCAATCACGTGCATTCATCGTTAATCAACCCTGTATTCATAAAAGTCTTCTCCAATTTTGCCCCACTGAATTTCGCTGTAAATTCATTTTATATTTTTTATCTAGGTAATGTGAACAGGTATGGCAAAAGATGAAGTATAATTGCACCCAGAAGGAATGATTAGAAAGGACTGAAAATTGGCAGATATGTTTGACATGATTGTGGAGGTCACAATGCGTGCGTGTTAATATTTTATGCTCAACAGTCCCACTAAGACGAACCCTTATGGTGTTTATTTCTTGGCTCTATTAGAGTTCCAAAACACTAACACTTGTGAATGTTAAGTTAACGTTTTTTAAACGTTAAGTTAATGTTAAGAATACTGTGTTCTTAGGAGTTTAGTACGACTCAATGTAAGCTTCTAAGCCAACACCAACAGGTGGACTGTTTTGCAAGAGTGCAGATCGCTTGGTTGGTCACCTTGAAGTTAGTTGGTCAGTAAGAAGCAACACACACCACATGACTCGTACGGATATCACGGTATGTTGTACGAAGTGGGTACATGATGACTAGCAGTCAAGAGGAAGGTTATCGACCCTCTAAAGCGAGTACGGAAATGGGGGGATCGTACAATTCTCTGACGGGTTAGGAAGGAGAAATATACCCATTTGCAGTCACCCGAGGGGGTTGAGTGAAGTCGTAGGCTTCCGCGGCCAGAGTCATGTAAATGATCTTGGCTGTCCAGGTGACGCCGCGTCGAAGGCTGTGTTGCCGACGTTTCGACCATCTTGTCGTGGTCCTCAGGGCTGTCGTACAACAGCCCTGAGGAAGACCACGACAAGATGGCCGAAACGTCGGCTACACAGCCTTCGACGCGGCGTCAACTGGACAGCCAAGATCATTTACACCCGAGGGGGTTGTTTTTATTCTCATTGAATAATTATATCTGCATCTTTTTCAGAAGACTCCGCGGTCGAATACTACAGTTACGCTGACTGAAGACCGCTCTCTTAAATACGAGGGCCAGTCACATGGAAACGAGATATTTTTCTAATCAGAGTATTTTTATTTCTGTAAATTCTCACCACCAGATTTTAATCATCCACCTCATCTGCTCACCATTTTTTGCTTGTTTATAAGAGTATTTTGGTTGATGACGGCACCACTGTTGCATTGCTTCAACTACCTTGCCGTGTGACACAAACAGGCCTGGCCACTTTTGAGATTGTCAAAAATTTGGAATTGAAGTTGCAAGGTGACAAGTCCGGACGGTGTGTGGGGATGTTCGAGCAACGACCAGCGCTGATACACCTTCATACGGCGAAGAATCGCAAATGGTGTGATGCCTTCGGCAGCTGGAAATTGCATCACAACTGTACACTGAGACAGTGTTGCCAGATGCCGAATGAAGAAATGAGTTATTGGGAATGTGCAAATGCGGAATTTTCCGCATGAACACAGCGAAACTGAAATGAGCATGAACCCTGACAGTTGAAGTTGAACTATCTTGACGATTTCATTAGCCAATACTGGAGCACTGGTCATTAGCCATATAAGTTTCGCTTCTTTAATTTGAAATAATCTAAAAGGCGAAAAAAGTCTAAAAAAATATTATTGAGGCATAAATGGTTGATTTTTAATCATCGAAGAAAAAATTGTGTCCATCGGCGCGAATTATGGATTGGACCTTAAATAGGCGGAAGATGTGGAAATTGCGAAATCTGGCAACACTGCGCTGAGGGCATTTGAACATCCCCATCAGGGCGACACTTCATTTGCCTCACTACTACACGTCCCTCTCCGAGTGAGCAGGCTGGCCAACGTAGGAAAAATAGTTCTCAATCAGTAGTGTACACTCAAAAACTTTCTCCCCTGGCGGCAAGCTATCTGATATTTAGTAGACAATTTCTAGTTTTCGTTTGACAGATTTATGGATCACGTCTTATCCACAGACAATGAGTTGGTGCTGTGGAAAATAATCTTTGTCCATCTCAGACCGATTGCGAGTAATTTTTAGTGATAAGTTTTTCTTTTCTGGATATTGGACGCGCATATATAAAATACTTTGCATACAGTTTTTACTGTTTTACCACCAATAAATGACATGAAATAAAACTCCTTGTGTAGGTACATTCTGGTCAGTACTAAAACCAACGGTTTGTTATTAAGCATTACATTGTTTATTTTCTTACCTTAATACGTAGTAAAGAGAAGGTATTGGAATCCTACGAGAGACATGGCCGTTTTTTCCTTAGAAAACCGCGAATTGTGGGGACCTGGTATAGAAAAAGAGGGTAAATCTTGTTCATTAAAGAGATAACACTACAACTTTTCGCGATAAACATGATAACAAGATGCGGGTCCCCACAAACTCGATGAGGTGAATTAGCTTCGGAACTACATACACATAAGAGAAATTCAGCGAAACACCATAAAATAACCATACACGCATATAAAACACGTTGAAAAAATTCAAATCTCTCCCAAAGCACAAAATCTCAACATCTAATAATGAAGTCTTCTGCAGTAGCTTTTCCTCGCTTTACGCTTCTTCGAGATTACTCTTTTAGTAACAAAAGAGGTAGTAATTCTGTCAGCGCCCTCTAAAGTTGCTTTCGCAGGAGAGCGAATCAGGCTACGTGGAATCTGTAACGAATTACATTCAAAAGGTTTGTCTCACGAAGCCCGACATGAACTCATCGAAGTGTAAGGAGAAACGGAACAACACGGGGTGCCAGTGCAGGAACTGAAATTCCTCCCCGGCTCAGCCAGGTGAAATTACATTATTCCGCAGGTGCTGCACATAGAAATAATTGTTGAGCACCTCATTTTTATTTCTGCTAGAAACTACATATTACTATTTCACCACTGTGTCTCATAGTTTTCACATTTTGTAACATTCTATACAAACACTTGTTACACAATGCTAGTGATCTAGAAGTTAACAGGAGGATAGATCACTTTTCGAGAAAGACGATTAAATAATTGACGTATGACTTCATCATGTCAAGACAATAAAAATAAGAAAAATGAAAGAATTGAGAGACTTTTTAGGACTTTTTAGGACTAGAAGGAAATATGCCCTGCCCCAAGAATTCCTTCCAGTTCTGAGGGAAATTTAAAGAAATCAGGTCACAACGTGAGGAACATTTTTTCTCGAGTTGTTGTATAAGCTGAAAGACTGTGCACAGTTATTCGTTATTCATGAAAAATAATGTCTAAAGTCTTAGAATGTTCTAAAAAAATCACGAATCTCCGGTCAATGTACCAAGTCTCCGGAAATCGATCCCTGAAAACATGGCTGTACGAGTTGATATTTCATGATTTATGTTATATATTTATCATCATGAAGTACTGAATTTTTTGCTAAATAATATGCTTTAATATATACATTTTTCATATTTCACTTTCAGAAACCGTTAAATACAAAATAAAAGTAGGTTGTTTTCATAATGACTCAACTCAATTATGCGTGATGGCTAATTGGGCTCAAGTGTTCTGTTGACAAAAAAAGATGACTTTGTTGTTGATCGATCCAGAAAGCAAACAGAGGGCACATTTAAGAATTTTCTTAACTTTCATTTTTAGAGGGTTTCTGAATCAGCTTAAATAGTATTTGCTCTAAGATACTCGTATAGTTGAAACGAAATGTTATCCTATTCCAACTATTCTTTTCAGAGGAATAAGAATACTTCCATGTTTCGATGAGCACTGAACATTGACGTTAAATAATTGTATTTTATGGAGAGATTCATATTGCAATAATCTTTAGTAAAATGCTAGTTTGACAACAATAACTCATTTACCATTAAATTCACTCAAAATTGTAATTATCATCAAAAAGTACATTTTGCACCTCAACAATCTCAATCGAAACGACTGATTTAGTTTTTTGAAAATATTTGATCAAAATGTCTGTTTACCACGCAGAACAATTACATTTATAATGAAGGGCAAAACAATTGAAACTTCTGTAAGAAATACTTTCAGGAGCAATTTAAATAATTTATCATGTCAACAGAGTCTGGTAAAAACTCGTTTAAGAGCCACCATTCAGTGGTGAGAACAATTTCACCACAAACGGAGTTGCTTCCGGGTTAGCGATCGAAAGGTGATTGTCATGTTAGAGAACAGTCTAGTTTGGCGTCAGAACTTTTACAGCGGTGGGAAATACTTCAAAAAAGTGTTCTATTTCCCTTGGATGAAAAAGGGAATTGAAATGCTTGACATTCCAGGGGTGCATCAATGAGAAATGTAGGGATAGAAAGCGAAATGATAGAAAATACCGCAGATCAGATGCGTCAATATATAATTCATTGTTGTAAATAAGATAATATATTTCGCTTCAATGAGTGAGTATCACACTAAGGATAGTATGCGATAAATGCATATGGTGATTTTCTTTCAGATTTGCAAAACTGTAATAACCTACACTCACACAATTTTATTTTAGTCATGTCAAACGATTGTCGAATATTCTTAGCAATGCAGAAATCGTTTTTGAATAATTTTGATAAATAAGTTCTCTAATACATCTCATAATACACGGTAAGCTCATAACCTTCGGCATGTATAACATCACGAAACCAGACACACCTGCGCTTGTGGATATGGAATGTTGAACTATTATATGATCTAACAGTGCTATTTCAACCAAATCAGTATTTTTACCTAATTCTTTTAACACAAGTATTTAAAACATTTGTTTAAACAGCCTAATAATTTATAAAAGATATAATATCAGTAAAAAAAGTTTGTAAGAAAAAATCACAGCCATACTAATTCCTGTAATAAATTATGATGGAAGTATATTGTATTTTGATGAAAAGATGACAATGGCAATTCTCGCAATACGCCAGTCCCTAGGTTGCGACAAAAACGCGATTTCCCGCCGCCCTGGCCTCTTCCGTTGGAAATCAGAACCTTAGCGAACGGCGGAAACGGCTCCGTGTCTCACCACCTTTCCGCGGTAACGGTGACGGTGGGCGCGGCGGGGGCGGCGCGGGCGGCGCGGGCGGCGTGGGCGGCGCGGGCGGCGTGGGCGGCGGGGCGGCGGTGGGGCGGGGGCGGCGGTGGGGCGGGGCGGCGGTGGGGCGGGGCGGCGGCGGGGCGGGGCGGCGGTGGGGGCGGGGCGGCGGTGGGGCGGGGGCGGCGGTGGAGGCGGGGGCGGCAGTCGCGACCACCCTGCCCCCTCCTCCCTCTTGGATCGATGGGCACAAGTTGCCCAATGCCCGTGGCGTGCGTGCAACTCGCGGCGGCGTCCCGACGCCCGGCGTCCGCCCGGTCGCCTGGCGGCGCGGCGCGGCACAGCGCGACTTTTTCCCTTTTCCTGCGCCCGGCCGCCTCCCTGCTCTCCGCTCCGCCCTCATCCGCCGCTGCCCGCCTCGGCGCCGACCTCCTTCGCGTTGGATCTGCCCCAGAAGTCGCCCGTTCTTCGCGGGGTTCTCACATCCCGAAACGGCCTTTCTCTTTAATGGCCCAAGAGATCGATTACCAAGGTGTTCTTTTCATTTTTTAAGAGGAAAAGGCTCTGGAGCTGTTTTGTTTTATCCGATCTCGTTCTTTACGCGCGGATACCTGATGCTTGGATTCATCTCGCGAAACGTTGACGAACATTTTGTCAATGGATTTTACGAGCAAATTAATAAAATAATGGTGTAATCAATTCAGTAATTTCAATCTATCACAGAGACTGCTTATATATTTCATAAGATTTATATTTTTACATGCTTCTTACGATTGTAAGCCGAATGTTGAATTTAATATGTTAGCTTATGTTGATTTTTAGAAAATATATGCACGTATAACTGAATTGCCATAGCAAAAAATATTTCATGATTTACAATATTTTGTGGATTGAACATAAATTAATAATTCTTTTTTCGGAGAATGGTTCCTACGAAGGAAAAAAATCACCTCGTTAATTTAAAAATTGATCTCTCACATATCACTAATAAACAGCTTTTTATACTTTTTATGTTTACTATCTTCTTGAAAACATCGATACAATCACAGAATAAATTGTGTCAAGAAAAAAAAAGTATTTCCAACTTTTGCCTCGTACATTTAGCTCGAAGAATATGATTATTGCTCTACAAGCCTTATGAATTTCATACGTAAATGGGATTACATAAAATTAAATCTACTGCTCTTCACATTAGAAACAGTGTAAGCGTATGTTAGAGTTCGAATGGAAACAATTAACTTAAATATTTAATTTCAAATAAATGGAACAAATAGATTGAGCGACGATCATGACAATAAATATTAGCATCAACAGCAACGGTATAATTTATTTTAAACTTCGGAGGATATCACAAAGCACCAGACCGGTAGCTCAGTGCATCAACTAATGTCACTGCAGCCTCTGACCCGGAGGTCCTAGGTTCGAGTCTTGACGGCGGCATGATTTTCGACACTAGCTTTTCAGATATGTCGAATTCAGTCGCTGTCAGGATGAGAATTCTAGCGGACGGCTGCTCTGATCGGGAGTTTTTCGTGTTTTCTCCGATCAACACCAGGCGAATGCCGGCGCAGTACCTTAACAACGGGCCACGGACCGCGCGCGAACTATCCTTCCTCTTCCTTGTTCTATGCTCTCCCCTTACTCATACACTTACACTAGCATGCACTACACTACCACATAGTCCGGGAGACCGGTCGGGAGCTTCGACCTTGTCTTTGAATCGAGTGTTTACAATTTAACTCTGCAAAAATAATGAAATGTAGATAAGGAAGTGAAAGAGGAGAAGACGGTTTACAGAATTGGATAACTGAGAATGATTCTTAAATTCTTATCATTATTATATTTATCATTATTAAAATGATGTTCGGTTCACCTCGAAGTCTTTTTGAATAATGAAATAATTTGTAAATCTTTCGATTTTACATCAGCTTCGAAAACACTTTTGGTTTACTCACAAGCCATCTCTTCCAGCGGCGATGGCTTCTGAGAACCGAGAAGAGTTCCAGGTACCGATCAATGCCATTGTGAAGAGCTTAGTTTTTTTAAAGAATGCCATGTGTTGGACACATTGCGTCCCTGACAGTCCCGTGAGTTCATACTAAATTTAAGGTACGTGCAATAGCACAGGTGTTGTAAAGCGATTTGAGGTTAAAGAATAAATACTAGCAAATTCAGTATTAGTGTATTATTTTCAATCATTGTATTTGGAGTTCATGTATCGTATCATTCTAATGGAACTCGTATTTTCAATAATTCTTGATTGTATGAAGTGTTTAAATACATTGCATTTTTTACGAGCTAGCATTCCTTAACCATAACCAGAAATAAACATCATACATTATGAGGAAAATGCACCTTTGCAAAATACAGTGTTAAATCTCTGGAAATTAGACTAATTTGATCCTATTTCAACGTATCCATATTTTCATGTTGCATATTCTGTGATATTTGAAGAGAATACTGCGAAACATCGTAACGTAAGATCGCGGTTCGTTAGAAACGTAGTAAGGCTTAAGTGAACAGACAATTTCTCTATCCAATATTATGAGCAATCAATGCCTAAAATGAAAAACGGTTACCGTACTGCTTTCGGATTAAGGCTAATATGAACATAGGATTACAGGTATTCTCTAAACGAAATACTTGCGTATTTCAGAACCTCGTTAGTAAGAGCCTCCAGAAAACAGTTTTATCAATTTTCGTCTTAAGTAACCCATGAACGGCGATGAAAACATATTTTCAATAGTAGAACATGCGAAAAGTCTTCCTGTTTGCAAGTCAGCAGACGCTCGAGTCGCCCATAGGTTTCACTCTTGCCTCTATTTCCGCTAGCGCAAAGCCGTGCAGTATTTCCGCCGTCCCCCGTGCGTTGTTCACGCCCCACAAAAGGGCTACCGTGTCACGAGTCGGCGATACAGCGCCGGAAGTCAGGTGGTGACACGGCCGCCAACGACGGCGCTGGCTGCCCGGGGGCGAGAAATTTCCGTCGCCTTCGCAGCAGGAGCTCAGCGGCCCTGATATGGATGCCGCGCGGCAGTCCAGCCTCGCCGCGAACAAAGGACGGCAGCGTGACTGGAGGTAGGGTGGAATTTAGCGGTGGTGAGGGAGGGGGCAGGGGCGGGGGGGTGGCGGGGTTGAAGGTGACGGAGATGGTTGAGGTGGTGGCGGAGGCGGGGCTACGGAAGGGGCTGCGCCGGAGACTTGGAAGGGCGGGGGCGTTTCGGTGACGGAAGGGTAGGAGGGAGATGAACTTGTTGGGAGGGCGTGGTATGGAGGTTGTTCCGGAGGAACAGGTTGTGGTCGCGGTCGGAGTAACGGAAGTCGCGGCGGGGTAGTTGTGGCGACGGCGGTACAGGTGAGAGGCAGGGACAGGGGCGGGGACAAATCTTTGACAGTGGTAGTAGCTGGAGCGGCGGGCGACGTTGCGGACGGCGATAGTACATAGCAAGCAGGAAGCCGGCGATGCTCAATGTAGGGCGCGGGGACAGCGGAAAGGGCGCCCAGCGCCGAGCTGGGTTGGGTTACGCCGAATCGGGAGCACGCCCACAGCGTAAATTAATTTCGGCGCGAGAATTAGAGAAACGTCCGATGAATCTCTATTGCCTCTTTGAATGAGCGCTCTTCGTGAAACGCGGCGCTCAACAGGAAACAAGTGGCGCGGAGGGGCGGCGGGGGTGGTCGGAGGTGTAGGGAGAATTGGGGGCGTCGGTGGCGCCGGGTGCGTCGGGGGCGTTGGGAGCGTGGGGGCGTGGGGGCGTGGGGGCGTGGGGGCGTGGGGGCGTGGGGGCGTGGGGGCGTGGGGGCGTGGGGGCGTGGGGGCGTGGGGGCGTGGGGGCGTGGGGGCGTGGGGGCGTGGGGGCGTGGGGGCGTGGGGGCGTGGGGGCGTGGGGGCGTGGGGGCGTGGGGGCGTGGGGGCGTGGGGGCGTGGGGGCGTGGGGCGTGGGGCGTGGGGTCGTCGGGGTCGTCGGGGTCGTCGGGGCGTCGGGGTCGTCGGGGTCGTCGGGGTCGTCGGGGCGTCGGGGGCGTCGGGGGCGGTGGGGGCGGTAGGTTGGCGGGTAAAAGTGCGAGGCGGCGGAGGAGAGCCATACTGGCCCCAGACCTATCTTTCGCGGCGCTTTGCTTCTCGGCGTCGGGCTTTTCACTTGTTTCCGACGCTGTGCGGCAAAGCGTTGGGTGGGACTGTGTTTAAGGCCAGCCTAAATGCAAGCTGTGAGGCCACCGTTGCGATAAAAAGAGGGAGGGGTATATACATGACGTCTGACGTCGTCGTTGGGTTTGCAAGTGTGTTAAGAAATTTAAGTGATGGAGTAAAAGGCGGGTGACCAATTGAGAGCTAAACTCTCGAGAGTTTGCGTCGATGGCATTTCACGCCAATAGACAATGTTCTGAGAGCGGGTAATTATAACAATGTAATTCTCCTGGAGAACGCCTGCGAACTGAACGACTCATCAGGACAGACCTGCGCGAGGACTGGTATGCATATGTTTTCAGAACTCGAGTTGTTTTCGAAAAGGTGTCAGTTCTCGGCAGTTAATATGGAGGACAAAACGTGATTATGAACAGGGGCCACACTTTTCATAAATGGTATGATACACCGGAGCAAATAAAGTTTTATTTTTCATTTTTCAAGAACGCACGCTTTCATAGAATTTAGAATTGAATAATGTTAAATGTGATAGAGTAAAAATTGGAATTTAAAAATATTTACAAGTTTCCCAAACATTTGAATAATTTGAAGAAAAATGGAATATGACGATTATCGAGAAACAATTTCATATATAATAAATAAATTTGATACATTTTATTCAAAACGAGTTACAAGGACTGTATTTATAAAAATATAAACAAATTGCGTCATTTATTGTTTTAATTAAGTTCACGTTTTAGCACTTTCTTCTACGAATTATATGTTCTGCCTCATGAGAATTTATTAGCATTTTTTTTATTAAGGTAATTGTTAATTTTAAGTTTCAAGACCTTTTTGCGATTAATGGACTTTGTTAATATATCTTTCTTAAATCGTCTCCGTATATGATAATTTATTATTATTATATTTATATTACAAATATTTCTGTATGATAATAGCACTTCACTAGTAATTTATACTCAGATGCATTTCAGTGTGCTAATAAGTGTGGCTATTTGCAACATCTTTATTGATCTCTATACAAAATCCAGAATCAGCTATTGTAAGTCTGCTTTCAGATGAAGTGAACTGATGAACAATCTTTCACCGCAGAATTAAATGAATTACTTTTTCCCCGTATTTCTCAGAAATAGGAAATCAGTCGATTCGTGCAGCAGGAAGCAATATGAGATATCAAATTATACTCTAGTCGACACTCAAAGGTAGAGGTTGTTCGTCGTCTTTCTTTCGCCTTTGCAACCCATTTCCTGGTGGTGTGGCTTCGCTGAGCTGCCATCACACATTTCCCCCTTTCGCAGGGCCGCGAGTATTTCGCCGAGAGACAACCGCGCGGAGGAAATGTGCCGCCTTGCACCTTTGGAAAAATCTCTTATCCGACGAGAAACGCGTGCCCATCCATCATGAAATATGCGCGTGCACATCGGATCGAACGCCTTTCGCGACCTCCAGAGCGCCGCTGAAATACAAAAGTATATTTAGGTGCCGCTCTCGTTTCAGAGAAAAACGACAATATGGATTCACAAATAAAGGGACTAGGATTTTAAATATTACGTCTATTTCAGAGTTAATATCGTTTATTAGTTGTATATAAAATTGCTTAGTAAGGTTTTACGGTCTGCAGGTTACTTTTTTAAAACTACTCACCGCGTGGTGGTGCTTGAAACTATTTACCATCAAGTAGTCGAAAACGACAATTTTTAAAATTTTGTATTTGACTTAAAGGAATTAAATGAAAATGAAATAATACACATGACAATGAAGATTTTGTATAGTTTTGCAAAATAAAAAACTATTCACTCAAAAGCAAATATTACATACAACAATGAAGATTTTGTATCATTTTGTAAAATAAAAAAATTCATATTGTCCACACTCAGTTTTCCATTAACATGGAATGTAGGTCATTCTAATCGACAGTGAAGTTTGGTAATTGGGGACTTACAAGATCAATCTCAAAATGTAATTTTCGAGCCTTTTACAGCTTCAAATTACTATTTCTAGGATCTGAAATTAATTTGTTTTAGTGATAAGTGCATTGACGAAGGAAAATATAAAGCGTCCATGAAATTTGGATGCACAATTTCCGTTACGTGCGAAATACAAAGAGTAAGTTATTGTAAACAGACTTCAGCAAACAATTTTCTCTGTCATTTAGACCGTTTGCCAAGCAAATGCAAAAGTACATATGATCAATTGCGTGCATGCGCCGCTCGTTACGTGATTGGAACAGTGTGTGCTCTAGATTGCATGCCACATGGACATACCGTGGAATACAGTATTTTCAAAAGTGCAAGCATTTAGCGAAATCCAACAATAACATTTTGCAATAAGGATAGTGATAACATTCGCAAATAAATGTTTCTAGGAATCGAGATTACGCATTGAAGACACCTACTTATTTTATTAACTTCGTTGTAATAAGCAAACATTTTTATTCACACAGAAACATTATAATTTATCTGTGCCTTCAAAATTTCTTGTTGAGAAAAAATAAAACTCTCGACATAAGCGCCATAAGACACAAACTCCCTTGCTTTTCCTGGAAATGCTAATAAATATATTTATGAAATTTATCCGAAACACGATATTAATAGAAAGAAAAATTAAAGAGATATGAAGTTAATATAAGGAATTTTATTCCCTAAAACATTTTATCAAGGGATTTTAAAGTTATGACGAATTTACGACTTTTCGATATATGCAAAATCGAGCATAAATGTGTAATATTTGGAACAATGGACAATTTATTTATGAATTGTTTACTCTAGAAAATACCATACACAAATAGTATACTATAATGAGCGGAACAAAGTGTAGCTGCAGCTAGGTGAAGATTTTCTGAGGTTAAAGATAGAAACCGGTTTTGTTTCGAAGAGAGAAACATGACAATATATGACGACAGATACAGTTCGAGGAGGGAAATTTCCTTATAAATTCACCGATGCTCTTGTTCCATGAACGTTTGCCTATTATATCAATCCTATCTACTTCGTTTTGTGTATTTTTCACGGATGATGAAAGAATGTGAATTATTTTAACAAATAGAGATACGAAATCCAAAGAAAACGCAATGAACCTGATAAACCCGACCTTTCAAATACTTTCATACGTTTTACATGAATTGACTGAGAAGTAGCAACCCGTAGCTTAGTGGTCAACGTATTCTCTGGGTCTGGCGGTTCAAATAAATATTTACTAGTGTGCCCGTGAGTGAATGCACGCATGTGGAAATCTACCCCCTCGGTTTCACCCAAATTCATATGAAGAGATAAAATGTTTGCAAAAGGTGTGTATTTGCCCAAAAATTGCTCACAAAAAGCGTGGAATATACAATAGTTTAACTTCACATAGAACTTGAGATTCTTTCTGCCCTATCCAGAAGGGCCAAACCTCTACAAAATGTAATGCGAGATCCCAAATGATCTAATTTTGTTGATTAAGGTATGAAGAATGGAGTTCAGGTCATTTGGTTTCGAAAACCAGGTTGGAATCCTAGGATGCACCGCTTTTATATAACGCGCGCGCGATCGATGTATCGTATCAGGCAACATCGTTGAGCAGACCAATTGATTGATTAGTGTTTCAGTATGAACGGCTAAGGTCATTAGTCCTGTAACTATAGTGCATGTTTTCGTCGATTTCCTGCGGTCTTCCCTCTTTGGATGGTGAGATCTCGTTCCGACCCACACGTCGGCTTGCAGGGTTTTCCCAAACCAGTTACCTTTTCACCAGAGGGGCACTGCCAGAGCAGTGACAAGCTCTAAGTGCCCAACTCTCTCCCGACATGTGTGGTAGTGTAGTACTTGTAAGTATAAGTGGACGTAAGGGGCGAGGATAGAAGTAAGAGAAGTGACGGTTCGCGCGCGGTCTATGTCACGTTTGCTAGGGTACTGCTCCGACATTCGCCTGGTGTTGATCAGAGAAGCAACGGAAAACTACTGATCAGAGCAGCCGGCCGCTAGAAGTATCCTCCAGACAGCGGGGAAATTCGCCGTAGCTATCTGGCTAATGTCGAATAGCCTGCAACCGTCGGGACCCTAACCTTAGGACCTGCCGGTCAGAGGCACTGCAGTGACGCCCTGAGCAACCGAAGCCGCTTTGAGCAGGCCGTGTGATGCGAGGGGGGGGGCGAGTGTTCCGATATTGAGTCGTGTACTTAGTCCCATAAGTGTATTTGGTCTCCATATCCCCTGAGGTGGCGCTGTTCCTCTCTCGCTGGAACGTGAGAGACGGCGCTCACCCACACGTTGGACCGCAGCGTTTCCCTTCTCTTGGTTCAGCAGGATACCGCTCCAGCCGGGGCAAACTCATCATGGGGACTCGAACCCTCAGATCTCCCAGTCAACGATGCCACAACTCAGAGACAACGAAACTGCCCCTGAGCTATCGTAAACGGTGTATGACGTTTGGGGGATGTAACACTATAATTTAAACACAGAAAAAACAAAAGACCATCTCAGCCTTCACTCTCAAGATCACTGAAAAACTGGATGAAAACCACGGTCGAGATAAAGATTCTTCCTCCAAAGAATAATTACATTATTAATTACTTTTAAAAATACTTAAATAATATATAACATTACGTGTATATATATATATAATTAATTTCAAAAATAATAAAATAACGTATGATTACGTTTGAAATAATGAATAACAAATTATTTAACTCTAGAAATACTATGGGTGGGCGAGTTTTGTTCGCAGGCGTTCGCACGCAACCCGCAGTGCATGGCATTGCTGGCAAGACAACTGGACTGTTTGCTGAACAGGTTGGGGAAAGCAAATGTAGAAGACAATCTTTACAAAACAAGAGTAAATTACAGAAATGTAACACCTTCGCATGTCCAAACTATTACAATTTTATAAACTCTTCGTGTTGAAGCGCACAAGATACGAAAACAAGAGTAGAATTGAGCCATCAGATAACTCTGAATAAAATTATTTTTCATATATTTGAAAAACATTCATCACTTCGTGTCATTAAAACTATTCAGTCCATTTGGGTATTGTGTGAAAAAACAAACAAACACAAAACAACAAAAAAGGAACATTTTTTATTTAATTTTGGAATGGCAGAGGACATGCATCACTAGGTATTACTAGAGTTAAATAATCGCATTTCATAAGCTTTCGCACAGTCAATTATTAATCTAATAATTAAAAACACACCCACATTAAACAGAATTAAAACTTGTTTGAAAAATTGTGAAAACACCATATTTTTACTTAATTTTCTGGAATAATTTCTGGACGGAAAGCTGTGAAATTCTAACTTAAGGACAGTCTGATAGATAATCTAATCTTAAATAATCTTACCGTCTTTTTTTGAAAATTAGTACGTGCCTATATGTGGTGCACGCATACAATGAGATGTCGCGTAGGAGTGCCTACGTTTTTTCGGCGCAAAGCGACGGGAGCGCCGTTCCGGGAAAAGAAACGAGAAACGGAACGCAACAAATTATAGGGCAAACGAAAAAACAGAATCCTGCAGAAGAGGACGCGGAAAGAGTGAGAGACAAAGAGAGACGGAGAAAGAAAAGAGGCCGCGGAAGAAGAAACCATTTCTGCGTCGGGAACGGCCAGCATGAACGCAGTGCCAGACGGAGCGGCCGCAGTGATAATAAATGCGATACCGCGAGAAACGATATTTTTCTTTTCCCCTAAAATATTTTAATAAATATGAGCGTCTGAAATATATTTCGATACACAGGCCTCAAAAATAGTAGGCATTTTAAAAATATCAAACAACTCGGTATATTTCTAATTATGTGTATACACATACGTTTCCTTGAAAAACATCTGCAAAATAAAACGTATCACTGAAATAAATAAATAAAATATGAAGGATTTGGAAATCACAAACGTTCTCCAGAACAATAGTTTATTTTACGTAGTTTCTATCCATTTAAATGGAAAAGATAACACTACTGCAATCAAATATTACAACTAAATGCAAGCGATGAAGATCAAGAATTTATGAAACTCGTGTAGCTCGTTTGACTCGACTATTAACTGGAGAGGTGGTTATAGTGTTTCAGGCCATGCAGGTCGTGAAATAAATTTGAAATGTCATTTATTGTTATTTTATCAAAATTCCGTCAAAGTGAAAGAAGTAACTATTGATTACTAAAGTAAACTGAAGAAAGGAAATGGCAACTATGGTATTAAATTAATTCAACATTTTCTAATCACATATATTTTAGGTTTCAAGTCCATTCACCAGATAAATGTCGCGTGTGATATTCTAGATTAAATTGAGAAGGAATGGTGGTTTTTATGTATTATTTAAATAAGATAATTATGAGAGGTTTATAATGCTCTATCAGCATTATAAAATTTTGAGGACTCTCAAACACGATATTCCATTGTTTGTGGACTTCTAAGTAATTTCAGTCGAGTTCACCGTAATTAAATCGAGCGAATACAATACATTGAGAGATTAAAATGTTTCTCGATCAAAGTTGTTACGGATATCAATATTCAAACTGCACATATTCTTCAAGTATAATTCGACGTTTGAAATTTCTACACTCCCCTTATGGCCACAAGTTTTCTTAGAATTGAGTTCTGCAGTGACGGCTCATTCCTCTGTTTCTTTTCCAGATACACGATTTATCACTTATCCAAGAGTGCATGAACATGGAGAGCAAAGTGCAAGCAATATAATGAGAATAGCACAAGAAATGATACTTCCTTAATGAATACTTACAAGTTAAACATGAACGTAGGATGAATAGAAGGACCCTTGTACTAATTTGTACACAATGTTTTATTAATGAACGAAAAAGTAGGACAGAATATTTATCGATCCCTTGTTGATTGATTGATTGATTGTTTTCGTGTTTCCGGGCGCGTCAACTGCTTTCGTCATTAATCCCGTTAGTGTAGTGCATGCTTTTTCCAGGAGATGGCGGTGATCTTCCCCCGCTGGATGGCGAGATTCGGCGCCGACCTACCGTCGGCTAGTGGGGATTCCCCCTAACCAGGACTCTCCCACCAGCGGGGCACCGCCCCAGCCGGGACAAGCTCTAAGCTCCTGACCGGTCTCCCGGAATATGTGGTAGTGTAGTGCATGTTAGTGTAAGTGTGTGTGTGTAAGGGGAGAGGATAGGGCAAGGAAGAGGAAGGACAGATCGCGCACGGTCCGTGCCCCTTTTGGTAGGGTACTGCTCCGGCATTCGCCTGGTGTTAATCGGAGAAACCACGGAAAACTACCGATCAGAGCAGCCGGCCGCTAGAATTCTCCTCCAGACAGCGAATGAATTCGACTTAGCTGAAAAGCTAGTGTCGAAAATCCCTCTAGCCGTCAGGACTCGAACCTAGGATCTCCCGGTCAGAGGCGCTGCAGTGACATCAGTTGATGCACTGAGCTACCGCTCCCGGTCGATCGATTCCTTGTTAAAATATATTTCTGTAATAAACCACTTCTCTGAAGCACGAATTGGGATCTTATTCTCTTTTGCTTTCATGAAGCCCTCGTTGCAGAATATTTTATGTTAAAAGGATGAACGTCGTAGAATTCCCTCCCGTGATGTCCTGTTGACGTTATGTCGGTTCTTATATATCTAAAACATAAATAGACAACAAAAGTCAGTAAAATAAACATAATTTTGTCTAATGCATTGTGTCCATGGAAGGAAGTCAAAATAAATGCGTATTTGAAGAAAGTAACGTCACCACGAACAACCATATAACTTTGAGATGTAAGACTTGGAAACCGCTCACTTGCTGACAATGTAGGAGCAGAAATGAATCATTATGTTAAGGATATATGTTTTGAGTTCTATTTATCGTTACAATGACATTACTCACCTGTGAACATTTATGTTAAGAGAACAAATGTATCATTGCATAATTTTTCTCAGCACAAGAGCTTGGAACGTAAAACGCGGGCATTGAAAACACGTTTTACTTTCTCGCCTTACTTCGTTAGCAAAAACGAGTTGTAATCGTGCGCCAGAAAACGGCGATTTTGTAACAGAACTTTTATTGACGGATCCTCGAAAAGAAAAAGTGGATAAATCTTGTTTTCAGTTACGCAACTCTGGCAGCAAATGATCAAAATGCCATATTCTCTCCGTTGTAAACTTTTGCAGCTAGATGGTTGGTTATATCCCGGTTCCGATCTCCCTACAGGGAACGGTAGGGATAGCGTTTCCCCAAGTCCGGCGCGTCGGGGCGGCCTCTTCTCGTGTCGTGGCGACACCAGGGCAGTTTCTGCATCGGACGCCGGCGCCCCGGCGGCCAGCCGGCTGGCCTGCCTCACGGCTACCGCAGGCCTGTAACTGTTCTCGACGGGTCGGCCTCCCCACGTGGGCCGTACCGGATCCTTCGCAGCCCCCGCCGGTCGGCCCATTCCCCCGTCCCCGCCCCCGCCCAGCCTGAGCACTGTCCCCGCTTCCGCCACCGCCGCCGCCGCAAGACTTTGGCGGTGCCCGGCCGGTATCGTCTTTGCTCGCTCGCTCGGAAAGTGGGTGTTGTAGAAGGACGCAAGGACACGAGCTCTGTTCCGCTAGAATGCCAAGGGACCAGTTCTTCAAGGCTGGTGTCGGAGAATCGGTGAACAACTGATTAGTGATAGAGAAAATTCCGTGAAAACCCAATATAAACTGGCAAAAAATATTCTATCATGAACTGATTGACGTATATTCTCAATGAGATGATTTTTAGAATAATATAGAAAAACGAATCTTGATTTTGTGTATTTCTAGTACTATAAATGTTCAAAATTTGTGCAATACAAGACTCGCATTTAATATAACATACACGCTGTAAATTAAAAAAAAATATTATCGAGGTAC
The DNA here is from genome assembly GCA_964035755.1 of Teleogryllus oceanicus. Classification (NCBI taxonomy): domain Eukaryota; kingdom Metazoa; phylum Arthropoda; class Insecta; order Orthoptera; family Gryllidae; genus Teleogryllus; species Teleogryllus oceanicus. The sequence goes on from CAXIVR010000001.1 coordinate 94,642,687, forward strand.
AAGCCATATTATCTGAAATTGCAAAGAATATTTTCAAGGTAAAATGTAGTGCGAATAAATGACGAATGACAATTTTTCGAAAAATAGAGAAAATTGAACGCATAGCTCAGCGAGAAGTATGAAGCAGTAAAATGTTCATAACAACTATATTTCTAATATTTCTGTACCGATTGGAAAAACAAAAGGCGAAATTCATCTTAAAATTAAATACATGTCAACACCAACGTGTTGCATTTATCTCAATTATTAACGACTAACCTATCTTCGTATTAATTAATATTTATAGATTTCGTCATTGAATCTAGATCCGTAAGAATCTTATTAACACAGGCAGAGCACACAAAAAATTATCGACTCAAGAAAGCGTGCGCAAATGATTTTCTCCCCCATACGTCACATACAGTTTTTGACTGTTTTTGACTAAATAAATAAATATCGTCACCCACAAATGATCAATTAACATATCATGGCACACAAAAAGATCTCTTTATAAAAATAAGATTAATTAAATTAATTAAAATTAATTAAAAATAAAAATAATAAATATAAAAAATAAATATAAAAATAATAAATATGAATAAATTAAATAAGATTAATTCATTAATAATTATATTACAAATATCCCTGAAATGACTCATTCTTTAGACAAAACTCGTTATTATATTTCTTCTCTAAATATTAAATAAAAGATACATAGTTAGAAAACTTTTGTAACATTATACCGATAAACACTCCGATTCATCGCATTCATTTGCACACAAACGGAAGCTGCTTCTGGCAGGGCTTTTCAAAGGCAAGACCGGCAGATAAACACCCTCGCGAGGAGATCAGAGAAATAAAAGAAAAAACCTGACAAGACCGCGAACACACGTTGGAAAACTGCAGCTTTGCTTTGAATTACACTCATCGCGGAAATAGCGCCGCGAAAATCTCTCACAACGAGAAAAGCAGCTGGGAAATATCGACGAGAATCAGACTGTTTGTGTGGTGCGAGTGCTGGTTTACAGGCCGTGTTATGCCTCTGCTCTTACAGAGGGTGTGAAAGAAGCTGCTTCTTTAAAACTCGCTGGCGATTTTACATTGACCAGTGAAGCGCAGTAAGGTCATGCTTATGGATTCAATGCGATCACACACAACTATACTTTCAAAGGACGAGTTGTCGGGGACTGTCACCATTCTAAGAAACTACGTTTGATCGTTACGCAATCTGCATTCATAATTAAACTTATACATGGGTTACGGTAGTAATTTCCATACAGATTTTAATTGTTTTTGATATTAAATAAATCAGCTATGGGACAAGCACGGGATAGTTGACGAAAAAATTTCAATAACGGTGATCCAAGATATATTATCAGAACATTGCGGTTGGAATTTAGTTGCACGTCTCATCATGCTCTAAATGACATGCCGCACTTTCAACACGCGGAAACCGCACACTTCATCAGCCAAGTCGGTTATTTACATCCTTCCCCTGAGATAAAATTCACCTCCAAATCTAGCTGATTTTGAGAGTGCCTTGTACGACAAAACCTGCACGTGACAAGGGAACAACAGCACAAAAGAACATCAAAACAAATTCCATGCGCACATATGGTCGAGAAAAGCACGCCTCAGAATTAAATCTAAACCTCCATTACCCAGCACGGTAATGAAAATACACCCACGAGAAAAAAGTAAAAAGAAGCAAAAGCGGCAAGAGAATCAAGACGACCTGTGGCGCGCGCATTAGAAGAGAGTGCGAATTTCACATGGCCCTCGCCAACGCCCAGAGCGGCCCGTGCCGGCCGGAACGAATTAAAGGGAAAGTGCTTGGAGGTGACACGGCCGCGGCGGCGGCCCATGCGGGGAAGTTCGGGACCCGGGCGCCACATGGAATACTCTCACTTGTTGCGCTCCGTCGCCGCCACCCCCGCCGCTACCCCCGCCCCCGCCCGCCTCGCCGCACATGCCGGCGGCGCCGCGGTTCGGGCGGCCCCTGGCGGGCCCGCCCCCTTACCGTGGACCCCACATGGCTGCGCCGACGGCTGCTGCTGGTCCCGTGGTCCAGACCAAGACACCTGCGGTGTCCCAAGCCCCGCTGCCACCCTTGGAGTTGGCTGCTGCTGCTGCTGCTGCCGCGGCGGCTGCTGTTGTCGATGGCTGCTCCTCGATGTCCTCCTCTTTTCCTCCACCTCCTCCTTCTTCTTCTGCTTCTGCTCCTCCGCTTCGTCCCTCCGCCTCCTGCTGCCGCTGCTCCTCCTTTCCCTTCGATTGATCGCCGTGACGTCACACGTGCCGCTCCCGACGGGCGCTCGCGCCGGAATGAAGCGACCGCGCGAAGAGACAGGAGCGCGAGCGGGCGGGGGTGGCGACGGTGGCGGAGGGGGGGGAGGGGGGCCGCCCCGAGGGCCGGAAAACCGGGGGGGCGGCCAAAAGGGGGGGGGGAGCGCGAGCGGGGCGGGGGGGCGACGGTGGCGGAGGTGGCGGGGGCGGGGAGGGCCAGGGCGGGTGAAGGGCGTGTGCGGGCGATTGTTGCGGCGAGTGGTGGTAGTTGCGAAACGCTCGTCACAAAGCGGTGCATCGGTGCCGGGGCTGGGAAGAGGAAGACAGGTGGAGGCCGTTACTTGGGGCGTAAATTGTCACACGAAGGGCTGCCCTTTGGCACGGTGGTGAGCTCTATTCTAAAACCTGTCGGCATGGGTTTTCACCTGACAAATTACTATCAATGAGCAGACTTTGAAGTGTACAGATTTTGTCGTAGTGAGCTAAAATACGACGACTGCAAACTGGAGTAGAATACCTTGATTCTAGATACTCCTTATTTTGCGGTCCAGAAACAATAATACAAACCACTGAACCTCAGAATTGCGTCGAAGTTCATGATGGTTCTCACTATGTTAGAAACGATTTGAATGAATAAGTATTCTCGGAAAATAAAATCCATCTGAAATACTCTGGGGCGGACAAAGGATTAGTTTGCTCGAAAACAAGGCCAGAAAATTCGACGAAATCCGATGGGATGGAATTGTCATATTGCAGACAGTTATTTGTCGTGAATGGAGAAAAATGAAACAATAATAAAAACTAGGTTCATGAAGGTATGGATGAATTTGGTGCACAGAAACGAGTAGTTGCTTAATGATTCAGCTGAACGATGAATGGACTAGGAGTACGGCGTCCAACGTTCAAACGTTCTGCTATCACGTTGTAGGGATCATGGAAGCGGCTGACCGTATGCAGCGAGGGAGCGAGCTAGTCAGTGGGTCAATAGGGCGGAACCGAGGGCACTGGGAGCGGCTGCGGTAGCAGTACTAGTGACGGTTGGTGGAGCGGAGTCTGGATGTCTTCAGCAATTGTTGAGACGAACTGCGAAATCTTGATTGGAATGCGCATTCTTCAGTTGCTACATCGTTATTGGAGTGTTAAATGAGAGAATCGTTGATGCAAAGAAATTATAGGTAGGCATATACAGACGCGAACGTTTTTACAATTTCAGTTAATTAATTTCTCTCTTGGAACAGTACTCAACTGAAATTTTCTTTTAATTCTACTCTCCTCCCAACGATGCATTTATTTTCATTTTTAATTATCCTGTCACGTTAGTGGACAAGCAGCTTTTATTTCGCATTTCAACTTTAAATCATATATAAAAATTTGTTTTATTAGAAATTTCTTTTATATATGTGTGGTTCAGCAATGTGTTTTAGAAGTCATTGTTCTAGTAAGACGGCCTTAAAACTTTGACCAATTTGGGGAAGAGCGAGGGTGCATTTTGATGTTTATTATTTATTTCTTATAGGAATTTTTATTGTTACTTTCTAAAATGTTTTGTATTTTTTTTTAATTTTAGCCCCTCCAATATAATTTTTGCAAATGTGGAAGTCTTTTTAGTATTCGCTCAATTTAACTCAAAATTACGTCAAAACTACTTATGTTTTGAAAAAAAAAGTTTATATAACTTTCCACAAAGATCTAATTTTTAAGAACAGAATTTATCCACAAATAAAGTCTACTTTCAATAGGTAAAGGAGGGATGATAAACATTGTAATGATTTGCAATTTTATAACATTGAAATGTTTACTGAAAATTGGACATGAAGTTGTTTTGAGATTATCTGTATTCCATCAGAAAATTAATACTAATGGAGCTACCAAAGCACATATGTTTTTGCATTATTTGTAACCATTGCAATTTCAGAGCATTCAGACACGTCAACGAAAATGAAATCTACACTATTTTTAAGCGTTTGACACTCTATTGGAAGAAAAACTTACAAAAAAATAAGTCATTTTTGCGAAAATTTTGAAAACGAGGTTTCCAATAATGAACCCTAAACATTGTATATCCGCTTCAAATTCGTAGGATATAGACTTTGGACAGATCGATCGGAGAATATCAATTTTATAGGAAATTGTCTGAACTGTTTTGTCTCTATCGTTGACTACAGACAGACGAAGGGATAAATAAGACAGACAAACTAATTTTAAGTTTCCAGGAGCTGCAAAACCTGGATTCTGACCTCACAACGTGTTCAAAGGAAGTAATTTACTACATAGAGTTAACATATTTATCCACTTGTTTGATATGAGACCCCCAAAATTAAAAATTTGTGACAAAAATCGCCACTTTCCGCTGCAGCATTACAATATTTTATTGTATTTTATAACATTGATAACATTTATAACATAATACAGCATTACAATATTTTATTGTAATGCTGTATTATGTAGTTACTACGTAACTACATAATGTACTATTATGTAGTTACTACGTAACTACATAATAGGGATGAAATCAAACTCGTTTTCGGTATCATGAACACGCACAACATTAGAATAAAAATAATTTGAAAATAAATGCTACGTATGTGAGCAAGATGAATTAATTTTCTTCTTAACAGGGCCCACGAACGAATTTTTGTTATTTTAAACGTTAAACATTTTTCAGAAGTAAATTTAACTTTCTCTATAGTACTAGCAGTATACGACTGGCTCTATCATCTCGCAAGAAGGATATTTTTTCACGGCGTTTCGAGGTGACAGTGCATCAACTAATGTCACTGCAGTGCCTGTGACCGGGAAGTCCTAGGTTCGAGTCCCGACTGTGGTAAGATTTTCGACATTAACTTGTCAGCTAGGTCGAATTGAGTCTCTGTCTGGAGGAGAATTCTAGAGGCCGGCCGCTCTGATTGGTAGTTTTCCGTGGTTTCTCCGATTAATACTGGAGCTGTACCCTAACAAATGGGCCACGGACCGCGCGCGATATCTCTTTTCTCTTCCTTTTTCTATTCTCACCCCTTACACACATCTACACTAACATGCACTACACTACCAGACAAGCCGGAAGACCGATCAGGATCTTAGAGCTTGTCCCGTCTGGGGCGGTGCCCCGCTGATGGGAGATAGCGGGTTGGGGAAACCCCGCTAAACCGACGGTAGGTCGGCGCCGGATCTCCCCATCCAGCGGGGGAAGATCACAGCCACCTCCCGATGAACAAACAACGTGTACTACACTTACGGGACTACTGCAGAAGTTGGCGTGTCCGTAATTACCAACCAGCTAACAAACAAACAATCCACGACGATTTACTCTAGCAATTTATGAATTGGATCTCGAACTCATACACTGAAGAGGTTGGGCGATAAATTGTTCGCTCTTTGCTAGTGTCACAAAAAATACCGCGGTGACACCTATTTTGCTATGCCAGCGTGAATTGATACTTCATATGTGATTTTAAGACACACTTTGAAAGTAGTTGAGCAATTGATAGGAAAGGGTTTTGATTTCATTGTAGGTGATTATTTAAGACCGGATTCAAGTGTTACTGTGTATTTTCTTTGATAACTTGAAATTGAATGAAACCTAAACAGCAATGTGAATCATGAAACGGGCGTTATTTTAGTACTTGTTTTATGTTGCACGAAATTGCACGTTTGGGGAGTTCCAGCACGATATTGCACGTTTCAGATAATGCTGCCTGAAAATAGTACATTTTGGGAATTTGCAAGATTTATAGTTTAATTGCAGTTCTTTTAATATATCTTTTTTGAAAGGTTTCATTTAAGAAAAAGTTTTTATAACAATCCAGCAGTGCATTCGGATGGTCTGTGAAACCCGAGTGCCGATTAATATGTATCAATTTTGAATTTTTTTAACCCTATGAACTGAGCGTCTGTACCTTTCGTGCCTATTGTCCAATGAAAATGCTGCAGCAGGATAAGAGGGGGGAGTAAAATACACCCAAGCTTAATTGAATTTTGAATAGAGGGTATGTTTAGTGTTATTTTTAAAGTCATTTTCCCAAAATCTCAGATTTTTGAGACGCGTTTTTAATTTTTTCACATCATTACTCGTAGAAAAAATTCTGATACAGATATTGATACAGATATTGACATCTATTTGTATGTTGGAGAACTTTTTCAAAAAAACAATTGGCTGGAAATTCATTTTAAAAAAAATATTAAATTTCTATTCGTTATTTTTGTGTTATATTTTCTGTGTGACGACTCCAAAAAAATCCTACAAATTGGCATTACAGTGGTGATTGCTTTTGATTTTTTTCAGGTTTTTCTTATTTGTGCGTCACATTGAAAAAATTAATAACTCTTATTTTCGTCATTTTTAGGCATATCCACGACTCTTGATTGCGGCCGCTCAGCAAATGCCACGTTCGGGATCTATCGTCGCAAACGGATCATATATCTCTTTTGACAGTCTTCGCTGAACTAACAAAGACGACAGCAAATGTGACGGCATGCGCGAGAGACATTTATTTGACCTTACGTCCGGGCGCGAAGCTTAGCGACAAGCTGCATTGCGTTTCAAATTCATTGAATTTCTCGGAAGAGACGTTGCCCTGCGAGATACAAGAAAGAATGAACTTAGATTTTGACTGCTTTTAGCAGCGTGCATACGTATGCCGGAGTGAGGCTCGGAACAGACTAGTACATAAATGTAGAACGATGTTTTTCATGTCTGAAATATATTAGTTGATAGAAGGTATAATAAGTTTTCAGAAATACATTTGGAAATATGCATAATTGTAAATTATAATGAAAACAATATTTAAAATTTCTTATGTCTCTTAATTATTTTTGATTTCTGAGGGTATATTTTTGTATTTATTTGTTTATGTTTTTATGCTAATTTAATTTTGTGTGCGATTAATATTTAAAATGTAAAATACTGTTTGTTACTCTTTGAAACTCTTTTAGTGATTAGCATCAAGCGTCTGAAAATTGTTACCCATTGTTCAGATAAGACTATCTCAAATATTGAGTACTTTGTTAATGATTGAGTAAGAATTTAATCCGGGCGGTTATTAGACCCGCAAGTGTATGTTATATGCATGATACATCCCGGGATGTGCAGGTGTGCCTCCCTGCTGGAACGTGGGATTCGCCGCATACCTACAGAATCACTTGTGCGATTCCCCCATCCAAATTTCTCCAGAGAGGTACCTCCTCAGCCGACACAATCTCTAAGCTCCCAAATAGTCTCTCGTCGTGTGTGGTAGTATAGTGCATGTAAGTGTAATTTTGTCTACGGGAAGAGGGCACAAGTAAGAGGAAGGAAAGATCGGCGTGTTTCGAGGCTCGTTTGTTAGAATTATACTTCATCATTCATATGATATTGATCGGAGAAACCACGAAAACAACAGATTAGAACTGGGAGCGGTAGCTCAGTGCATCAACTGATGCCACTGCAGCGCCTCTGACCGGGAGGTCCTAGGTTCGAGTCCTGACGGCGGCAGGATTTTCGACACTAGCTTTTCAGCTAGGTATCTAGCGGTCAGTGATACTGTAACCAACAGCCACTTCATGGCATATTATCAGCGTCTTGAACTGATCTGCCACACACTTGCCATAGCAATCTAACAGACCTGTGGGAAGAGGAAATATATCGAGTATATTTTGCTTCCAGACCAATTCATGATTATGTTGCATGCCATTGACTGCTGTGAAAGTTAGGAGGAGACGACATATGAATAAATACGATCTTTCCGGGTAATACAATTGCAGTGGTGGTTTGCAATTGCCTTCCATGGCATTTATGATTAATTTTGTTTTTGGCCGCGTCAACTGATAAGGTTGTTAGTGTCGTTAGTGTCTTTATCTTCGGGAAGTGGCAGTGATATAGCCTCTCAAGATGGTGAGATCTGAGGCCAACTTACACGTCGGCTTGGGTTTTCACCAACCAGGTATCTGCCCTCAGAAGGGCACCACCCCAGCCGGGCTAAACTCTTAGCTCCCAACTGGTCGCCCGACATATGTGCCAATGTAGTGGCTGTACACTTGGATTTTCTTAACGTGGCGTCTCAAGGTCACGCCGAAGGAGGGAGAGGGAAGGCAGACTCCAATAGGGGGCCGCAAAAATCGGAGCTGAAGTGACGTTACAGCTCCTCATTGGAGTCTACCTTTCCTCTCCCTCCTTCGCGAGTGACCTTGAGACGCCACGTTAACACAACTCAAGTATAGGTACAGGGTGAAAATAGAACAAGAAGGAGGAAGGAAAGAGTTTTTTGTTAGGGTACTGCTCCGGCATTCGCCTGGTGTTGTTTGGAGAAACCACGAAAAACTACCAATCAGAGCAGCTGGTCGCTAGAATTCTCCTTCATAGAGCGCCTGAATTCGAACTAGCTATGTAGCTAGTGACGAAAACCCTACCGCCGTCTGGTCTCAAACTTCAGGACCTCCCAATCAGAGGCACTGCAGTGACATCAAGTGATACCCGAAACCACCTAAACCGGTTTGAGTGTATGATGATACAGGTAATTATGACGGGTGAATAATCATGAGAGATGCATTATTATGGATAGGATGAGAATTTATATTCCTGTTTAGTAGTATGCGAAGCCAGCCATGACACAACTACTCGGTGAAAACATTCGGACAGACGGGACTGGAACCTACAACCTTCGGTTTCAGTACTTGGACACTGCCCCAAGTTCAACGCAATCTACGTAGGCAACCCAAAACAAATTCTTTATTCATTTGCTATAGTGAAGGAGCACAAGGTTACAAGCAAAATAGAACACGAAATATTGTAGGGTTCAGAATTCAGTATAGGTAAACACTCCCAATACAAAACAGTATTTTATAAAGGTTTTAATCGAAAACACCTAGTCTTCTTCTCCAGACATTTTTTCAACTAAGTGACTCTCTACAAACGAGAATTCGTTACCGAATTCCTAAGAAAAAATTTCATATACCTTAAGTCACTAACTTTATAATTCCTAGCTTACTTACACTTATAAAGAAAACAGTTTTCCAATAAATGATAAAAATATGTACTACCGGGTGGCTGCAATGAACTCCAATGGGATACCCTTATACAAAACAAAACTAAGACGAAGTAAATTGCAAAATGAGCGGATTACTTTGTACATGATTGTTCTGTAAAGTGGTTAAACCATTGCATCATAACATTAAAAAGTATAGGTAAATAACAGACAATTGACCTGATTGCAAAAATACTCCATTATGCAAGAAAGTTTGATGCGTATTTGGTAAACTAGTGCAGATGATAACGCGTCAACCTGCAACCTCTTTAATGCACCCTCGTTAAAGGATTTAAAGCGTTTCCGTTCTGATTACAGCGAGCTCGCTGGCGCCACGACGGCCTGTTGTCGCTCCGAGGAGGGAGTGAGTAATTTACGTGTCAACCACGTCCGTTATTTTCGCGTTTTATGCAGGGGGAATAAAACGAACGATGATAAACCAAATAACCAAAACAAATTAGAGAAGGCACCAAAAGAATGACAAATATCTGTTTTAATGTAAGATTAATAAAATAAAATGTAGTTGAAACATGCAGAATTCTTAATGACTATAAATTATATAATGAAGGCAGGTTAACGGAGCTGGTTTAGTAGAAATAAAAAGAATTTACAACATGTTTGTTTGCCAACGTTTCGGAAAATATATTTGCAGTAGAAATAAAACGATTTTACAACAGAGTTGTTTGCCAACGTTTCGGAAAATACATTTTCCGAAACGTTGGCAAACAACCATGTTGGAAATTCTTATTTCTACTGACCAAGCCCCGTTAACCAACCTTCAAAATATAGTTGAAGTTCGACACTACACTAAACTTTGATTTAAAATGCTGCACGAACTGTATTAAAGGTTCACATATTTTCCATTCAACATATTACGACTAATCTTATGTGCTTTAGGCACATGCACTCTACTTTTTCTAATTCGTTTACCATTTGCGCCGACTTTTACAGAACAGAATGCTCTAAAACTTTAAAACAAACTCTATGGCAACGTTTAAAACAACATGCTCAATTACAATTACTGAATCCGTGTGTTATTCACTTTACAAAAGCTGTCAAGACTAATGTAAACGAGTATTTGTGGGCACATTATATAAAATCACAGATTTTCTGTTAATTTTTTTTAGAATAATACAAAAACACATTAGGAATACAGATTAAACCAAAAACACAACAAATTTTGAACTAATACATCGTCACACAAATTATTTGTGAAATAAAATATTCATACGAGGTATCTGAATCTAAACCGATTTAGTAGTATTTATTATGGAAGATAAAACACCTTGGATATGTGAATAAATTTATATTAATACACAATTTAATTCTGCAATTTGTTAATTAGATGGTCGGTGGTATAGATAACTCCTTAAATAAATATAAATAAAAGATATCTGGTATCAGTAATATGTATATTTTCACTTAAGATCTTTTCGATTGCGTAGCGATCATCATCAGAACTATCTTGCAGCTTCTGGGCCAAAAACGAAGTTCTGGAATTTGTACTAAAATTGTGCCAAAATGTTTGCGATGGTACAAAAGAGAGATTACCAAAGTTTTATGCTGATTAATTTGATAAATATTTTAAAATTACACGTAAGTAAACAATGTATGTTCATTTCAACAGTCGATGATTCCATCAAAATTTGATACGAATTGAAATCAGTGTTCTATGGCAAAATGATAAAAACTAACTTCAAGCAAAACGATAGGAAACTTTTTAGCCCATTTATCTGTGATTATAAAAAACGTAGCTTCCAACTCCTTAACCCTGACCCCTCCTAGACAATGAAATAGTTATTTATCAGAATCATTGTTAAAAAGGGGCAATCTTGGCCGACTAGATTCTTTGTCAGAACGTGTAAAAAACTTTGGCGCCTTTCTAGATCTTTCAATATGGACAATGCTTTTGTTTACAATAATTGTCTTTAGTGTTTTAGTTTATAAAATGAAACGTAATTTCAGAGCTTCGTAAATAGTGCAATTCAGAAACTTTTCACATGCCAATAGTTTCATTCACAAATATGTTAGTGTCAAGGTACACAGGGGGGACAGGATGGTTGGTACCTTCTGGGAGGTTTTAATTTTTACCCACTTTCGGAATAGTTAAGTTTGATTACATCCGTGAAAACTACATTTATTACGCTACCTTATGATGTATTTTTATTTGTAAATATTTAAATGTGAACTTTCAGAGTCGTTAAAAATCAGCAAGTGCCAAAATCAGTATACCCCACTCGTGGTGGTTAGTTGGCATTGGCATAGGCATTACGCTCGCAAGCTACTTTTGTGAAAATAGCGAGTAATAAATCAGAATCAAGTTTTATTTAGAAAAATAAATGAAATAAGTTGATCACTTTTTCGTCTTCCAAAACAACCTCATATTGGCCAACCTGACTGTCAATAATTTCAAAATTAGGAATTTAAAAAAGCCTTTTACCTCTTTTCAATAATAATTGCTTCTTTGCCGGTTTTGAAACATTGAGTACGTAATCTCATTTAATTGTGTCCACTTTCATGGTAAGAACAACTTAAAAGTACCTTAGACGAACAAGGAAAAGTCACCCGTTTAATTTACAACGAATGAAAAACAAATCTTTATATATTAATGAACAGTAACTCTGTAGGGAACCACATATCACGAGGTGATAAAATGTTAGAGCCCTTTATTGTCCTCTAAGTATAAGACATTTCCATTGCAAGAAATATCTTCCTGATAACATCTGAATAAGAGTATCAAATTTCTGCCTTTTTTTTCGGGCCAGCCATTTTCTTCTCTTTTCGCTTTCACTAAACGGGGCATCGTCTTCTCTAAACTGAGTAACTTTTAATGTGTGTATCGGGGTTATCATCACAATAAACACGTGACGTCTATTTTTGCACTAAAATAACTCGTCTAAAACAAGTTTATATTCGGATTTTTTAGCTAGGGTTCTGTCAAGTTAATTTCAATTCACTTGAGTTGGTCTCTTGTAAGAATTCCATTCCATAAAATATATTGCAGAGGCGTTTCAAAACCCGAAGAACTGATATGGAAAAGCTGAGTGCCGCATACTCTTGGAAAGAGAACCAGGGAATAAATGATGACAGTGACTCATATTTTTGGGATAATTTTCCACAGAATGTATAGCTCTGCAGAAGATCATGGCACACAAAGGTTCCCCACATGCATGAAATTTATCTATATATTTCTCATTTGTATGTCGTATATAAAAGTGCAGTCATTGTTTAATATTGGAATCCAGCGCATCCAGATATTGTGGCTCTCAAATAAATGACTTTAGTTTGCAATGAGCAGTGTAGTAGCTTCTAAAGTTGTAATTATATGACAACTAATAATCTATTGTGTTTTGTAAACAAAATATGTTTGATCATTTTGATTGATTGATTTTTTCGTGTTTCCGGTCGCGTCAACTGTTTTGGCCATTAGTCCCGTTAGTGTAGTGCAGTTTTTTTTCGCGGGAGCTGGCGGTGATCTTCCCCCGCTGGATGGCGAGTGTGCCGACCTACCGTCGGCTAGTGGGGGTTTCCCCCTAACCAGGACTCTCCCATCAGCGGGGCACCGCCACAGCGGGGACAAGCTCTAAGCTCCCGACCGGTCTCCCGGAATATGTGGTAGTGTAGTGCATGGTAGTGTAAGTGTGTGTGTAACGGGAGAGGATAGGACAAGGAAGAGGAAAGACAGATCGCGCGCGGTCCGAGGCCCGTTTGGTAGGGTACTGCTCCGGCATTCGCCTGGTGTTGATCGGAGAAACCACGGAAAACTACCGATCAGAGCAGCCGGCCGCTCGAATTCTCCTGCAGACAGCGACTGAATTCGACCTAGCTGAAAAGCTAGTGTCGAAAATCCTGTCGCCGACAGGGCTCGAACCTAGGACCTCCCGGTCTGAGGCGCTGCAGTGGTACTGAGCTACCGCTCCCGGTTTCATCATTTTACTTATAATTATTTAGTATTAATATGACGTATTAACAGGAATCAACGCTGAGTGCGTCTCGAAGCCGTCTTCGTGCTTATCACTTTCTTGCACAAATAAATTAATTGCCAAGGGATTCCTCCGGCATGAGGAACCGTCTCGGTAATTGCCTTGAGTGAATAAACGAAACCGAGACGACTCCCACATTCAGGTCGAACGATCTCCAGAATTCGATCACGAGAGTGGGTTTTCGCCATTGCGACGTCGCAGACGAACAAGACATCGCTCTCTCGAGAAATACGCGATGCAATTACAGGGCGAACCGCTGCCGTCGTCCCCCGCTTCGGCCTGGCCTCGCCTCGCCTCTGTCCCTCACTCTGCGTTTCTGCGTCAACCGTCCCCATATTACCTCATGCGCCTTTTCTTGCGTTCCGAACCCACGTGATGGTGCTTCTTTATTTCAATGTTAATGGTATCCGCTTCGACTTCGTCATATGTGTCCCATTCTCACTTTGCACTGAGCTCTAACTCAAGGTACTCGCAAGTCGCTTTCATCCCGCTCTCATCTCTTTCTCGCCCTCAACCTTCTTTTGATTGATTGATTATTTCGTGTTTCCGAGCGCGTCAACTGCTCTAACCATTATTCCCGTAAGTGTTGTGGATGTTTTTGTCACGAGAGGTGGTTGTGGTTTTCTCCCGCTGGATGGTAAGAGACGGCGGCGAACTACACGTCGTCGTGTGGGTTTTCTCCATTCAGGTATCTCCCACCAGCGGGGCACCGCCCCAGCCGGCACAAGCTCTACGCTCCCGACTGATCTCCTGATACGTGTGCTTGTATAGAGCATGTTAGTATGAGTGTGTGCGAGGAAGAGAAAAGAATAACAGGTTTATCAAGGATTTAAAAGGATATTCTGAACAGGCGAGAGGAGGGGAAAATTTCGCGCGGTCCGTGACCCGTTTCTTAGGGTATTACTCCGGCATTCGCCTCACCCTACACTCGCTCCACTCTCTCCCTTTCCGTCCTCACCTCACACCGGCCACGCATCCCTCCTTCCGCTTCCGTTGCCCTGCCTCCACCATCACCACCACCTTCACGGCGAGGAGCAGGCTAGGGAGGCGGGCGTCGCGCCGCTCCCGCGGGATCGGAATAAACAATTTGCTGTATCCGCCGTCAAAAAAAAGTTCAGAACGCCCCTCGTGACGACACAGAAATCAAATTAAATTACGCGCAGGCCGCAGAACGCCGAGCCCGCTCGGCGTCTCCGCGCACCGCAGCGCCCCCCCCTCGCCCCTCCGCGCCCGAGCAGGCGGCGACGGCGGCGACGTGCTGAATTCCGGTCTGCAGAAGACGTGCCGCGCCCGCGGGCAGGGAGGGGGCCGTCTGGGCGCCACCGCGGGCCCCCCGCAGCCCCAAGCGAGACGCAAACGCGTGTAGGATCGTGGGGCGTTCAGCCGGACGAACGAGAACTGCGGAGGAAGAAGTTCCTGGAGGGGAAGCATTGAAGAATGAGTTTGAGTTCGATGTGGGGCAGAAGACAGGTACGAAAAGAATAATTGAGGGAGTGTGTACGCGAAGAAAACATAAATTTATATTTTCTTTTCAACAAAATACTTTTTAATAAAAGTTAATAGAATTCTTCTGTCGAAAGTATGACACAGTTTAAATCTTTTTTTTAAATTAGTGGTTACACCTCAATCTGCCTCTGTTGGCAATGGAACAAACGGACTATTCCTATACGAAATTTAGGGTTCTTTACTGAATATTTTATGAGTGGATTCTGAACTTTTTAGCGGCCCCTGGCGCTACATTATTCTTAACCAAACAAAAGGAGGGTTACTAGTGCAGAAAGATAAATACAAAATGAGAAACGGGGATGCAGAGTGACACAACAGAAATAGAGAAAATGGAAAAAAAGTGACAACAATGGAAAAAATGTCCAACCCAATGACCAGCCGCAAAAGCGCGTAAAGGTGAAATGATCCGGAAAGAGAAGATCACAACCAATGGAGACAATGTGTTGGAACGCGGCACATAGCGGTCCGTGTGGGTCAGGACAGCGAGAGATCGCGAGGGCGAGACGGGGCGAGACGGGGCGAGACGGGGCGAGACGGGGCGAGACGGGGCGAGACGGGGCGAGACGGGGCGAGACGGAGGGCGAGACAGGGCGAGACAGGGCGAGACGGGGCGAGACAGGGCGAGAGGGGCGAGACAGGGCGAGACGGGGCGAACGGGCGAACGGGCGAGACGGGGCGAGACGAGAGGCGAGACGGGGCGAGACGGGCGAGACGGGCGAGACAGGGCGAGACGGGGCGAGACAGGGCGAGACAGGGCGAGACAGGGGCGGAAAAGGGCGAGACAGGGCGAGACGGGGCGAGACAGGGCGAGAGCGGGCGAGACGGGCGAGACCGACGGGCGAGACAGGGCGAGACAGGGCGAGACAGGGCGAGACAGGGCGAGACAGGGCGAGACGGGCGAGACGGGGCGGAGACGGGCGAGACGGGGGGAGACGGGGCGAGACAGGGCGAGACAGGGGCGAGACAGGGCGAGACGGGCGAGACGGGCGAGACAGGGCGAGACGGGCGAGACAGGGCGAGACAGGGCGAGACGGGCGAGACGGGGCGAGACGGGGCGAGACAGGGCGAGACGAAGGGCGAGACGGGCGAACGAGGCGAGACAGGGCGAGACAGGGCGAGACAGGGCGAGACGGCGAGACGGGCGAGACGGGCGCGAGACGGGCGAGACGGGGCGAGACGGGCGAGACAGGGCGAGACAGGGCGAGACGGGGCGAGACAGGGCGAGACAGGGCGAGACAGGGCGAGACGGGCGAGACGGGCGAGACGGGCGAGACGGGCGAGACAGGGCGAGACAGGGCGAGACGGGCGAGACAGGGCGAGACGAGGGCGAGACGAGGGCGAGAAGGGGCGAACGGGGCGAGACGGGGCGAGACGGGCGGCAGAGGCAAAGGGCGAGACGGGCGAGACAGGGCGAGACAGGGACAGAGCGACGGGCGAGAGGGACGAGAGGCGAGACGGGGCGAGACAGGGCGAGACAGAGGCGAGACAGGGCGACGGGGGAAGGCGAGACAGGGCGAGACGGGGCGGACTGGGCGAGGGGGACGAGGGCGAGACGGCGAGGGGCGAGACGGGGGGTATGGGAGAGGGGGAAAGTAGTGCAGTGGTGTGGGGTGGGGTGGAGAAAAGTAGTAGAGTGTAGGCTGCTGACTCGTGACGGGTGGTATGGTGTGGGACAACGTGGAATGTGACTTGGTAGAAGGGGGTAGTTTGGGGAGGAGTGGACTGGCGTGCGGTAATATGGGTTAATGTGAGCCGGTGCAGAGTGCATGGTACTGTACGGGGATGACTAGGAAAGCCACAAATTACGGTAAATAGTACGCAGAGGGTGGGAATATTGGACGCTAGGAGGGGAGAGTAAGTTTGCGGTGGCGTGGAGCAACATGGGTCTCGAAGACATGAACGTGGCTCATGAGGAACAACGTGTTGCCTGTCGCGTGGTGGAAGTGAAAGTACTAAACCAGAGCGTGTCAGGAACGGTGTTGGCATGGGCAGGGCGTGACGGTTCGACGCCGGACGGGCTGGTCATGGATGGAAGATGGGAATGGTAGGTCGGCAGGGTTGATGGGTGAGTGGAGCAGTGTTGATGGGCGGCCGCGAAGCGGGCAGTAGACACGCGAGGAGGGCCGCCTTTGGGGAAGGCTGGGGTGGAACATAGCGAAGGGGAGCGAGGGGGAGAATTACAGTGGATTCATTCATGTTTCCCGGCACGTCCATTGCAGTAGTAATTAGTTCCGTTACTAGTGTAGTGAATGTTTATTATGCCTGGAGTTGGCGGTGTTCCTCCCACTAGATGAGGAGAGATGAGGAGATCCGGTGTCCATCTACTTCACCACCCGATCGCTTGAGGGGATTCCCATCGAATATTACCCTCAGTGGGGCCTCTCCCCAGCCGGGACAAGCTCCTAGCTCCCGCCAGGTCTTCTGACATGTGTGGTGGAGAAGAGCATGTTTGTGTGTAAGGGGAGATCTCGAACGGTTCTTGGCCCGTTCGTAGGGCTACCGCTCCAGCTTTCGCCTGGTATTGATCGGGGTATCTATGGAAAACTACTGAACTCTACTCCAGAGACCACAGTGGATGAATTCAATCAAGCTATGTAGCTAGTATCGAAAAGCCGCCGTCGTCGGGACTCGAATCCTAAAGCCCCTGAAGGAAGTCGCTGAACAGACAGCGGCAATACGGGTCCGGAGCTTCACTCAGCCGGTAGCCCAGAGAAGCGGAGTGGGTGCGGCGTGGGTGGAGTTGGACGTCGATGGACGCGAACATAGCGGTGAGGGTGGCGGTACTGCGTGGCGAAGGGAGGGAGGCAAAATGGGACGAAGGGAGTTGGTGACGGATGGAGGCAGAGGGTGGTAGGGAGAAGCGCGGAGCCGCCATGGGCTGCGATGGAGGAGTAGGGGAGGAGTAGGGGACGGGGGCGTGGCGCGGGGGGGGGGGAAGGGCCGCGCCGCGTCCCCGTCGCGCGAATGCAATGAGCGCAATGAAATCATGGTGACAGGGACGGCCCCTACCCCGGCCGGCGTCAATATTGGCGGCCGTGGGATGGGCGACTTCAGAGGATGGGTAGCTGAAGGCGCAGGGTTAGAGTTGCGGAGGTTGGGGTTGGGGGTGGGGATGGGGTGGGGGCGAGGCGCCTCCGTCGCGGGCAGGGCTCCGGCGACGCGGTGCTTCGACTTCGTTCGAACGCACAGCTAGAGCCCGGAAGCCAACGCCTGCTTCCGAATTTCATCAAGGCAATGTTTAAATTCATGCTGAGTTGCAACAATGATACTCAGTATTTACGTAGCTTCTGCGTGCGATGGATATAGAAGAAACTAGAGGACAGTTCGCAAACACTTGTTTTTGTGGCATTTTCAAGCTTAACGTACGTGTTAAAAAGTCTAAAAAATTTCATTTTTTTAGAGTTGAGGTATACGCAGTTGAAAGTATGTATATTAGGTTGCTCATGTTTTTAACTATTTACCTTTTTTCTACGACGTGTCATGGAATACAGACTAAATATTTTAATATAATTAACATGTAGCTGTGGATATTACTCATATTCTCCGCTTCAATTACAGACATAGAAATTAGGGAGCGTGGTACATTATTCATTATATTCAATTGCCAACAAGACTTCAGATTTTTAACCGAATACTAGTTAAGTAAGCTATTAGTGTTTTTGCGACTTAAATTTTTTTTTCTTTCCTATTGAAAAATTTCAATTTACAGGTGGTTTTTTCAACCACTGAGTTCTCTTATTTATTGGATTATTGCAGATGCCATTTACAGTATATAGTTTTGTTTATGTTTTTTTTGTGTTTAGGGAAAATGTCTGAAGTACGTGAAATAAATGGAGAGATACAAACAGGCGATGGCAAATAGTTCTTTCAATATATTGACTCGAAATTATACAATTCTAGGGCAAAACGTTCAGAAATTAGTGTCTAATGTTTCCTGATTTGACACTGTGAATGGTAATGTTGGTATCATTTTAACTCACGTAATTATGCATGCTAGTTATAATAGTTAATAAACTTCTTAACAAAACAAAATCTCACAAAAAACAGAATAAATTGACAAAAAGGTTAACAAATGTACTGATAATACAATGAGAAATTAATTCCCAATATAATTGCCAACTGGGTTTCTTGTAATGTTTCTTCATAAATTCTTATTTAAGTATATTGCTATTCATGAACGACATAATTGATTTCAAATAGCAAAATATAACTATTTCAATTTTAAGTAGCATATCAGTCGTATGGGTTTCACAAATGTTCAGTACATTGTGAAGACAACATTACATGTGTGATCATAATGTGCACGAATTCAATAAACGGGAAATTTAATGCACGAAAATCTATTTGTCGGATACGAAATGATGACAATGTCTCATATTCATTCTCTGGCCTAGAATGAATTTTCTCATACAATTTTATTATTTTTCTGCAGATTTAATGATCTTTCGGTAAGGTAATATTTCTCATAAAAGAGAAGCAATAATTGTGTAGAGAAGCGAGTAGCTAACAAATGTAGGAGACAATGCATTGCATGTGGAGACTTAAGTCCAGTGCGCCGGGGTCGCTGCGGGGGCGCAATATGAGTCAGTAGGTGCAGCGACGCGGAATGTGGGGCAAACCGATAAAAGCGTGCGAGGCGGCCAGCGTTGCCCCAATCACTCCTCTCTGTCGTCATCTTCTCCTCTCGTCCTTCCCTTCACCCCCACTATCGGCCTGCCGCATTTGCTACCATCCAAGTAGGTACTCCCCTCGCTCTCTTTATCAGCGCCGTATACGGGTGTATTCGCTCGCTCCGTTTTCGTGCCATTTACAGAGTGTCTGAGAATAAATGTCACAAACTTCTAAAGTAGAGTGAACGAAAATAATCACTATTTGCCAATCAACTTGTACTAGGAAATTCCATAAAACGGAGTG
The DNA here is from genome assembly GCA_964035755.1 of Teleogryllus oceanicus. Lineage (NCBI taxonomy): Eukaryota > Metazoa > Arthropoda > Insecta > Orthoptera > Gryllidae > Teleogryllus > Teleogryllus oceanicus. The sequence continues at coordinate 94,662,353 of CAXIVR010000001.1, forward strand.
TACTCATGTGACATTTGACATGCAAACCAGTACGTTCAGATGTTCCGCCGGACACATTCAGACGCATTTCCGGGGATATTATGTACCTGCCGAACATCTGTACTAACGCGGTTGCCTCACAATCAGGGCCAAATGTCACATTTCGGCGGTGATTTTCCAGTATATGACCATTGGCAAAAAGTGATCATTTTCGATCCCTCTACAGATCCTGGAATTTTGTCACATTTTTATCTGACCCCAAATATTACGACAGTTTATTTATGTAAGATTTCTCCAAATCTGAACTTATACCAGAGGTGATGAATAGCGCGATGAAGACGTGATAATGATGATAATGGGTTGAGTGGGTGTGACGTGGGTGGATAGACGAGATAAGATAAACGGGAGATTCCGAGCTGCGAAATCGTTTTCTGTACCGGATATTTCTCATTAAGTAATCAGCATTTGAATCCCTGCACCTGTTGGTGGAAAGCAAATGCCTCCCATATCTGATTGTCACGCTCTCGCCATAAGGTCAGGAGCAAATCAGAAAATTGAAAGATGTCTGAGGAAAGATATTTCAGATACGCTATATATATATTTCATATAAAACTCAACATTCTCTCCTCCTTTCTTGGTAACTCAGGAACGAATGCATCTATAAGGCTAAATCCGGTTGAGTGACCTGTAACTTTAAAAAGAAACCCTTGACTTTCTATTGAGTTGCGAGTATTCGTTCCCGGAAGGCGTTCTTTATTGAATAGTCAACGAGCTTGGGACGTTCACAATATTAAAGTTTAATATTTTGAGATAACTGTACGTAGCTTTCTTATAAAATGTCATTCTCATTCTTTTCTGCTTGCAATCGGCGCCAACTCAGAGGGAAAGCGACATTATATACATTTTATTTCGTTGCATGAATCACTAGAATTCTCCGGTGTTCACTTCTATGGACTTCACTATTTCTAATATAAACGTGTTTATTATTGAACATTTCATATATGTAAGAAAATAATATGAACTCTCCTATTCTGCAGGCATCTCAGAATAAATGGTATAAACTTCTAGGGTATGTAAGAAGGCCGAAAATTACAACTTTTTTGCCATTGAGTATGTAGTGGGAAATTTCATATAACGGAAATATCCAAGTGACAATTTCCATTGATTTTTAGATATTTGCTTATGCACAGATGTTCGGCTGGTCAGGTTCTGACTGAGATTTCACGTATCTGCTGAACTTATGTGCCTAAAAGGGAACGGCAAGTTACATATTAAAAAACAAATAACTCCGTTATATTCAATTTTCCACTTCATGATTATTGAAAAACCATGGTCATTTTTGACCTCTCTGCATTCTTTAGAAGTTTGTAACATTTTTCTGTGGCATTTTGTAGTGTGAAATTGCACCTTTTGGATCGCTACATAAATTGGACATGTGGTCTAACCACACAATCGCTGAACGTCATTTCATTGCAATTTTTTAATGGTAAATGAGATTGTTGCCTTTACAAATGGTTTTATTGTAAATCTCTTATCGATTCTTGATTTCACTTATATAAAAATCAGGCTTGTCATCACTACATCAAAACTTTTCGTGACAATTTTCAGCCATTTACCTGGTGGCCCTACTGACGTTTCACGTGACGCGCACGAACCGCGTCGCCCGGTCTCGATGCAGCAACGACACCCCGCGGGGGAGGCTGATGGAGGCAGCGGCGGCGGCGGGGGCGGCGATGGTGGCGTAGGGGCACACTTTCGCAGTTTATCCACTCTCTTCGCTCTCTGTGGTTTTACGGGCGGTTCCATGCCTTTACGACCTTCTCGCAAAACAGTGCGGCCGAAGGGTTGCTCGTATATTCATCCCCGCTTGCCGCGCGCCACCTCGCCATCGCCTCCGCCGCCAGCGGCATGTCGCTCCCTGCACACAGCGCCTGCCCGGCGCGCGGGGCGCCTCCGGAGAGCGCTGGGCGCCACGCTGCACGAGTTGGTTGCTTGGGTGGTTGCTTGTTGGTGATTCCGGGCGCACCAACAGCATAGGTCATTATTTCCGTAAGTGTAGTGCATGTTTTATCCTCGAGAGATGTCGGTGATCTTCCCCCGCTGGATGGCGAGATCCGGCACCGACCTACCGTCGGCTAGCAGGGTTTCCCCCTAACCAGGACTCACCCACTAGCGGGGCACCGCCCCAGCCCGGACAAGCTCTAAGCTCCCGACCGGTCTTCCAAAATGTGTGGTAGAGTAGTGCATGATAATGTAAGTGTGTGTGTGTGTGTGTGTGTAAGGGTAAAGGATAGAACGAGGAAGAGGTAGGAAAGATCGCGCACGGCCCGTGGGCCGTTTGTTAGGGTACTGCTCCGGCATTCGCCTAGTGTTGATAGGAGAAACCACGGAAAACTACCGATCAGAGCAGCCGAATTCTTCTGCAGACTGCGGACTGAATTCGACCAAGCAGAAAAGCTATTGTCGAAAATCCTGCCGCCGTCGGGACTCGAACCTAGAACCTCGCGGTCAGAGGCACTGCAGTGACATCAGTTGATGCACTGACCCACCGCTCCCGGTCTGCACGACAGCATACTTCTTTATTTGAATCTTCAGCCCGCAGCTTTTCCATGTCTAAAATGAAGGGTCTCAATCGATGGGTGATGATTAGAGATCGGACTTTTAGGTGCAAACATTTGCTAATTTAGGTGCTAAAATAGGTGCTAAAATATAAAAAATAGATGCATGTTTAGGTGAAAAAAGAGTGCATATTTAGGTAGAAATATAGTACATGGTTTTATACCATAACATCCACATGAACAAAATCCACATGAACTGTTGAGGGAAAATGGGTAAGTTACATTCGAACTACACTTTTTTAAGAGATTCATAACATCAATGCTCTTTGTCATCAGGTTCGCATCATCACCGTTCTTTGTTGCTCCAATTTCTGAAGAGCAAATCCTTCTAAACTCTTCTTTGCTTCTATGAAAATTCGCCACTGTTCAGCGGCCGGCAGATGCCCCTCCGCTAGTTCATTAGTAGATACCCCAAGGGCTTCTACCTCTGCTACTCATGATACCCTATGCAATCCAATTCAACATCTCTATGCAGTGCAATGGGCTACAGAATTTGCGTGAAAAAAGTCCTTGAGGTAACGATGGGGTAAATGTGATTGATCTCTTAGTTAACGCATCGGTTGAGAAAACAACAGATTTTCAATCATAAGTGCAAAATGTTAGTCGTGAAATAGCAACGTACTAAATACATCAGAACTTAATGGTGTTCGTTTTAAAGCATCTTTGACATTGGCAAGATTTACGATCAAAAAGACAGCTCTTTCACGATACCTGGTCACCTTCGCTTTTCTTCTCCTGATGTAAAAAATAGAGGAAGGTTATTTTGGAGCAAAGTATAGGAAAGTACATTTGTTTGTTGAAAATATTTGTTGAAAGTATTTGCAAATTGTTTGATTAAAATGTAAACAATATATTTCATGTAATGTGTACGTTCAAAATAATTTTTTTGTGTGCAAAGATTGGGAAATAGGGGATAAATATGGAAAGAAGGACTATTGAGGTGCAGTGAGGTGATTTGGGTGCAAATCAGGTGCACGGCAAGTTTCAGAAATGCTTTCTATTGGGTTATATAACATTTTAAACATAAAAAACGTAAGCTCCCAATGTTCTTTGTCTGTAGGTGCATCACCTAAAACTCCCGTCCTTATGATGATTTTCTGTAAGTATTGATTCCAGGATTCTGGTACTCAAGAAAACGTGCGGAGATAATCTTCTCCCCCGTACGTCATACACAGTTTTTACTGTTTTTTTAACCACATAAATCAAATCGAATTACCGAAGTTATTTGTTCCGTACGTAAATAGTTCTATATTGAGGGAGGTAGCAGTACTCCATTCGCGCTGGTATAACGACAACCTACATGAGTGCTGACGGATTTCCCGTTTTAGGTACCTCCTCCAGCGATCCACCGTTCCAGACAGGACAATCTCTAAGCTCCCGGTAGTGCAATCATGTTAATTGTAAGTGCGTGTGTGCAAAGGAAACGGGAAAGCCAACCATGAAAAGATAAAAATCAGCGGGCCCCCGTGCCGTTTGGTGGAGTACTGCTCCGGCATTCGCCTGGTATTAAGAGATCACGAAAAAACTACCAAAGAGCTAGTTGAATGCTATACAGCTACGTAGCTAATGATCAAAATTCACCACATGAAATGATATTAATGAGAGAATGGTGGAATAACAGGTAGGGAAAACGGAAGCAACCCCTCAAAAAATCCTGCCACGAAGACACGTTATTCAACACAAATATAATATGGACAGACTATGATTTGCACCTCGGTATCCAGATGTGGAAGGTGAGCGGTATGAGGTCTGGCCACTACACCAGAGATTTGCCTCACTTTACGTGAAACAGTGCGATTGTTCAAAACATTAATTTCAACAGGTTATTTCGAAAAGATACCATATCTTGAAGTTTTACGAAAATGAGTTCAGTGAACTATCTGATTCAAAATTATGTTTCTAGATTTGTTACACTCGAAAATGCGACACTTCTACTGTTCGTTAGTATGACTTAAAAAGTAGAGGATTTCAGTTTGCTTTTAATATACCACTTCTCCGAGGATAAGGAAGTTTTTAAATACACGCATGCATCAAACACCTGAATGAAGTGTGACTTTTCGAAATAGCAGGTTCATTTATTTTTGACGTTTCACAATAGGAATGTTTGAGCTTATGATGATCAAGGAATTATAGTAGGATACTCCCAATAACAAAGTGTTAATGTGGATGATAGCTTATGGCAAACACCTTATAAAATATGTATTCCATGTTTCTTAAGAACATATGTCCCTAAGTGAAAATTTACTCAATTAATCACATACCTACTAAACAAGCGTGTTACGGAAATGTCGAAAATTCATATAATTTATTCTGTATTCGGTTTTCGATTGTTTTTTTTGTGTTTCCGGGCACGTCAAATGCTTTGGTCATTGGTCCCGTTAGTGTAGTGCATGTTATTTCCCGGGAGTTGGCAGTGATCTTCCCCCGCTGCATGGCGAGATCCGGCGCCGACCTACCGTCGGCTAGTGGGGTTTCCCCCTAACCAGGGGCACAGCGGGGCACCGCCCCAGCCGAGACAAGCTCTAAGCTCCCGAAACATGTGATAGTGTCGTGAATGTTAGTGTAAGTGTGTGTATGTAAGGGGAGAGGATAGGACACGGAAGAGGAAGGACAGATCGCGCGCGGTCCGTGGCCCGTTTGGTAGGGTACTGCTCCGGCATTCGCCTGGAGTTGATCAGAGACACCACGGAAAAATACCGATCAGAGCAGCCGACCGCTAGAATTCTCCTCCACACAGCGACTGAATTCGACATAGCTGAAGAACTAGAGTCGAAAATCCTGCCGCCGTCGGGACTCGAACCTGGGACCTCCCGGTCAGAGGCACTGCAGTGACCTCAGTTGATGCACTGAGCTACCGCTCACGGTGCTGTATTCCGCAATTACCTCTACCTAATACGAACTTTGCCCAGGAACAAATGGGCAAATGTAATAGTGTGAAACAAATTATAACAAATGTAACAAAATATAACTCTTGCGAACAGCTGCACAATAGCAGTAACGTAAAATAAGACGTTGATGATTGTCAGAAGGCCACAGATGAAACTAATTTTGGGGTTATATACTTCACAGCATTGATGTGATACTCATAAAAGTAAATGAACAAAACATACTGTGAAGTCGGAAGGTCCATCACAAACACAATGGAGCCCGAATATGATTTCTAGTATGCAGTTGGGTGGAAGTGGGAAACGAGCGCCCTGGCCTCTACACTAATTGTCCGGGCATTAATAATGTGCTCGCATGTAGAGTGGTGAAATAAAGAAAGCACGACGTGTGTGAACATGTGACGATGTAATTACGAAATTGTACATTCATTGAGCATGAAACGAATTCTTCCGCGTCCTCTGTCAATCATTGAGTGACCGCGCGGGTGACAGTGTTCTGAGAAGGAGTAACAATGTTGAACCGGTGTTTCGATCTCCATTTTACTGAATCATGTCAAAATTCTCCGCATAGACTTTCATGTGAAGCTTCAATATTTAATCAAATGTATGGCTTGTTATTTCAATAGTATATATTGGTTTTACGACTCTCACACCCAATCCATCTTAGCAAATTTGATGCAAAAAGAAAGACTTTTACGGATATAAAAATTCGCAATTGAATGAAATGCTGTGAAATTATCACAAATAAAAAAAGATAGACATGAAATCAGTTGTAACAGGCCCCGCTCAACAGTCTGTTTCTTAACATTGATTGTAGGTACATCTCGTTAATGCAAAACTGCAACGTCTTACTGTCCGCCCATTCGTCCGTTCGTTATCGACACTAGTGTGTTAATCGTGCGTTTTTAACCGTGCACATTCGTCCGTTCGTGCGATTTTCTCATATATTGGTATTCCTGAAACGATCTGTTCAAACTTAAGGCCCTCTGAACATTTCCAAGCTGTTAAGAGACCAAGACACTTAAAACTGACACAAGTCTCAGTTTCGTTGAAATCTTTAAATTTTTCAAAATTGTAAAAGTTCAAACTTTTTCCATTGTCTTCCTTTAATAACGATTAAGATAGAAATTTTTTTAAACGAAAAATATTTTAATTAGATCATGTGAAAATACTTTTGTGTGAAATATAAGTTCTTTTTTAACATAAGCGGCTTCAAGTGTTTGCTTAAAATGCATTACTCAAAGCAGGGGACGCTTTCAAAATGACAGATGTTATTTTCGATGGAATTAATGAATTTTCGAAAATCGAAAAACAAAAATGATACTAGAAAGTATCTGCTTGAAGCACCACTAGTCAGGATGATGATTCCTTTCTTAGAATATTTTGGAAGAGTTAAGAGGAATGTATTTCGTGCATTTTACGCCTTGAATATTATGAAAATCTCAGATGGAGTATTTTCAAAATTGAATTTTAATACTGATTGGCAGCTTTAAGGGATTTACACATGTTGGTGCACTTGAAAATATTGTAATCTTTAAAATAAGATCGGTTGGATACAATATAACAATCTAAGTTTTTCAGAAGATTCAGAATATTTACTTATGAACGTGATACGATTCAATATTCAGAAATGTATGTCATCCTTCTGCAGTTTCGATTATTTTAAGTTAAATTAATTGAAGAACATTAAATTATTGTAAATAATGGCTATACATAGGTTTGTAAGTGGAAATGAACCAATGGATTTTGTACATGTACCCATTCTGTAATAATGGGATTATTGAAATCGCACCACGCAATTTTGCTTCTGACATACTTCGAACGCAGATGCTGAGACACACTCTGTTGTATTAAAATGAGCCACAAATTTATAAGACCCCCTTCATGAGGTCGACTGTAAGATGAGTAATTCTACTGATATTGGAAATAATTTGAAAATATTTCTTTTCTCTTACTTCCGGTAAGAGTACTAAAACACCTACGCTGCTCAATAACGGATTCTCCTCGTCATTTTCGACGGAGAGGTCTCAGAAAGTAAGGTAGTGAAGCCAATTCTTGATTCCATTGCATTTATAAGGGTGTTACTACTTAACTGGAACTAAGAGCTCTGGATCTTTTAAGATCATACATCTGCTCCGATCTTACTGTATCTCTCTGAACATAGTGAGAACGTATCCAGGTAGTTGAAACATTAATGGAACGGCAGAAGGCTTTGCAGAATGGTTAGAAACGGTCCCTTCCCTAAAGTTCTCGTTTTGAACTGATTGTGGCGCGCTGTTTCCTGTATTGCAGAATAACAAATTTAATTATACGTACCAATTTGTAAACGCTTCAAACGTTAACGCCGTGAAAGAAGTGTCGTCCGTCGGAGCTGTGAAACGCTAATTATTTTCTGGAATGGATTACTGACACTTTGCATAAGCTCGATGCTTTATAGAATATTTAATGAACTTTTAAAATAAAAAATTTGACAATTTTCAAAACTTATTTTCAAAGATCGTTTTCTCTTATTTTTTCGACGTTCTAATAAAATTGTTTATAAAATATAAAGTTATTTTTGTATTTTTAACTTCACGTCTACAACGTACTTACGCACTGAAGACAAATTATTTAAATGTTGCAGCGCAAAATTCGGGGCTTTCCGTCTGAAAACTCGTTTTGTGAGGTCCTGACATCAACAAAATGGATGAAATGTGCAGCTCTGTACTAGCTATACGTACACGCGGTGCGGTCTTGCTAGAATATGACCCGCTCGAGGTCCACTCCAAGAAGAGCTTCAATCTATCGTCAAGGACTTGCTGTTGTGCTTCTAAGTGCGCCAACTACTACGAACAATATGCCCGTACGTTTAGTGTATAATGTATCTTTTGATGTGGCTGTGAAATCCGGCGTCGACCTAGAGGTCTGCTTCCGATCTTTGCCAACTATCTCCTCCCAGTAGGACACCACCCCATCCGGGCAGCCTCTAACCTGCAGACAGATCTCCCGACATGCATGTTAGTGTAACGCATGTACGTGTGTAAGGGAAGAGAAGGCGACAAAGATGATGAGAAAGGAAGATCGCACGCAGTCAGTGGCCCGTTTGTCAGGTTAGAGCTCTGGCATTCACCTGTTATTGTTTGGAGATCCCACGGAAAATTACCGACCGGAGCAGCCGGCTGCTGGTATTCCCCTCCAGATAGCGGGAATTTATCTCACCGGGAGCGGAGCTCAGTGCATCAACTGATGTCACTGCAGCTTCTCTGACTGGGAGGTCCTAGGTTCGAGTCCTGACGGCGGCAGGATTTTCGACACTAGCTTTTCAGCTAGGTCGAATTCAGTCGCTGTCTGGAGGAGAATTCTAGCGGCCGGCTGCTCTGATCGGTATTTTCCGTGGTTTCTCCGATCAACACCAGGCGAATGCCGGAGCAGTACCCTACCAAAACGGGCACGGACCGCGCGCGATCTTTCCTTCCTCTTCCTTGTCCTATGATCCCCCTTACACACACACTTACACTAACATGCACTACCACATATTCCGGGAGACCGGTCGGAAGCTTAGAGCTTGTTCCGTCTGGGGCGGCGCCCCGCTGGTGGGAGATTCCTGGTTAGGGGGAAACCCCACTACGACGGTAGGTCGGCGCCGGATCTCGCCATCCAGCGGGGGAAGATCACCGCCATCTCCCGAGAAAAAGCATGCACTACACTAACGGGACTAATGACCAAAGCAGTTGACGCGCCCGGAAACACGAAAAAATCAATCAATCAATTGATCTAGCTGCCTATCTAGAGTCGAAAACCCACCACGGTGGGCACTTGAATCCTAGAATATTCTGATCAACGAGGTCCGGAGATCGCAGATGCCGCTACAGAGCCTTGGCAACCGGTGCAGTCTCCCAATGTGGCGCCCCCGCCGCCCAAGTGCATCCTGAGGATGAAGCCTGCGCACCCATTGTAAAACGCCTGGCCCCTCCCAGCGCCTTCGCCTCCACGAGCGACACCGCCTAAACGTTCGGATTATTGATCTGTCTTTGCTTCTTGTTTGGCGGAGGCTGATGCTTTAATATGGCCGAGGGAGAGGCGGCGGCGGCGGCGGCGGCCGCGTCGAGGGCGGCGAGCGGAGGAAGCTGCGCGGAGGGGAGCGAGCAGTCGATCGAAATTAGGGGAAGGTAATATGAAAGAAAGAGGAGCCCCAGTCGAGTGGGCTGATAAAGTGAACCCGACGGCGTTATGAAGCAGTAGAGGTCGCGCTAGGTAACGGTCCGGGGAGAATATTACCGTTCCCGAGAAGCGCGGTTACGGCGAAAGGGGGGGGGGGGGAAAAAAGGTGTGAAACTGATAAAGGCAGGAAAGAAGATGAAGCAGTAAAATCAAAGAGTCGAAGAAAGGAAAGGAAGGGAGTGAGTGGGAAAGATGGAGAGAGGGAGAGGGACGAAAGGAGAGCGAAGGGGAAAGAGGGACATGCGGAGAGTGGAGAATGAAAGTGGGAGAAATGTCTTGTAAAACAAAAAGGCTAGAAAGATAAATCGACCACATGCAAACAAGGAAGCAGAGACAGGAGGTTAGAATGGTCGAAATGATCAAAATGACCAAAAAGGTAAGGGGAGAATTGTCTGCATTGAAAAGAAATAATGAAACCAAAGCCAAGAAATAATAGAAGACGAAAGGCAAGATAAAGAAGGAAAAGCTCATTTTGCATACGAAGCGAAAAAACAATGCAATAAATTCGGTATTTAAGTGAAAACTCAGGAGTGATGGCATCGTTCTGTGAACGCATTGTTGTACTGTTCACGTGATGAAGCATTGGCAACTACTCTACGACAATATTGCGTTTTAGAAAAGTAAATATTCTTACACGTTACTAGTAAAAATTCAATGTAACAACAAAAATCGCTCTTCTAAATTATTGTTCAGAGATTTTTCACTGTGTTGTCAAAATATAAATAAGAGTAACATGGCCCAGAAATTAATTAGCCAATGAACGTAAACAAAAGAAGAAGCACATCTCGGAAATTTCGGAAAACGACCGTTGAACTAGTGTGAGTGCCTCAAGCAATGTGCTGATACGCAGCAAGTAATATCCAGCAACCTGAAGATAGCTACTACTCTTTTGTTGAAGACGAGACTGAAGGAGAATTCTAGAGAGCGGTTTCTGAGATCGATAGTTTTCCATGGTTTCTGCGATCAATACCAGATGAATCTCGAAACACTACCCCAAGAAACGGGTCACAAAACGCGCGCTACCTTTACTTCCTGTTTCTTGCCTTGTCTCTCCCCTGACTCTCTCTCTCTCTCTCTCTCTCTCTCTCTTACACACACAAATCCAACGCACCACCACACATGTCGGAAGACCCGTTGGTAGCCTAGAGCTTCGTCGATCTGGGACTGTTACATACACGTGGAGATACCGGGAGGGAAATATCTCCCACAAGTCGGCGTGTAGGTCGGTGCCGGATCTCACCTACCAACGGAGGAGCAACACCGCCACTTCCGTCGATAAAACATTCCCTATACCAACGGGTCTAATGACCATAGCAGTTGACGGGTGCCGAAAAAATCAATCAAAATCAATCATTGTAGACGACCCGACGCTCAAGCGCAGAAAATGCATCTCGGAGCGGGGAGTGGGCGGCGTGGGAGGCACGTGAAACTTTGCTTCTTTTCGTCGTCTTCGCCGTCTCTTCGTCCGCCCGTCCGTCCAACCATCCGTCCGTCTGTGCATCCGTCTGGCTGCGCACGAGGCAATTCACTCCAAGTCGAGGACGCCAAGAGCTGCGCTATTGACGCTACACTTGAAGCCGAGCGAATAGGCATCGGTTGCCTCGCCCTCGCGCCGCGTGATTGGAATGTTGGAGGCCTCCCGCCGGCGGGGGCGGCGGAGGCGGCCGCCTCGACGCGCTTCGCTCGCGAGATGTCTGATCTCCGGGAAAATCAAACAAAAAGTCATTTAGGCGCGAGGGAGAAGACAAGTGCGTCGCGACCTCGGCCGTGTTCATGACAGTCCCCTTGCGACGGGCGAAATTGGTTTCCGCAGAGGTAATATGATCGTACCTGCCGATGAGATTCTTATAAGAAAAGGTCTCTTTAGTAATAGGACGCATTATTTAATAACGTGTGCACATTTAGATGTGATGGTTTTACTTCCTCTATAATCGATCGAGAAGAATGTCGATAGCACTTTTCGAAATAATCGAGAGAGGGGTAGGCGATCTCGACCATCGGGCCGACTTGCTTACATTTGTTGAATGTTTCTTAAAGTTCAACTCAGCTACTTAGAATATTGACCCAACCACCGGTAGATCCTGCAAAAACGATGTGTAGTGTATTACTCGGAAAGTGGAGGAAGGATGTATGAAGGAAACTGATCGTTGAAGAGGATGAGTGCTGAACCAAGAACGTAGACATTATAGATGGGGATAGGTCATAGAAACGATGTTGGTCTGGTTGTAAGCATGTATAATTTTACGATGTCGATTCCTTAGTTAAAAAATGTAATGTATCAGTAATATAGAAGCAGGAATTGAAAATCTTAAATGTGTTTTGCAAGACGGACGGAGTTCATTCGGCAAATGTATCAAGGCGATCGCGACGTAAAGGAAAATCAATTAAAAATTAACAGCGAGAAGATCGTAACGTAGCCGAATGAAATTTTTGTTTACTATTCTAAAGATGGGATGACCAATACACAAATATAGTATGCGTAAAGCATGAAAATAATGAAAGTAATTTTTAGTTTAATTTGTTTTATGAAATGTAAAGTATGTATGTTAAATAGATTTTTATTGTTATAGGTTTATGAACATATGTTAATTTATATGCGATATTAATTGTGTAAAGGTGTTGCAAAATGTTCGATTTATGAAGTTATTAACGTAGATTAAAGGCTTTCTTTTATGAGACATTAGTTTCATGATGAAAACGAAATGACTGTGTCATTATTATTCCAATTATTTCCCTTATAATTTTTAATTTTATTAAATATTTAACATCTTGTACTAGCCAAGATTGTCGACGTACAACTTATAAACTTCTATCAACCGCACATTAGAGGAAAATTGCTAGCCAGACGAGAAATATACAAAATTAAAGTTATATTTCAGGTGTTTCTCAATATTCCCTTTAAAATTCCGACTGGTTATCTTTCGTAACAAATTATTAAGGATATTATAAAGGATGCCATATTAGATGTAAATCTCGTGTAGTTTGTTAATGCCGATAACAGAAGAAAAAATAACATATTATTTGAATTTAAGAATAATTACCAGTACTGTTTCTTGAAATAATTTTTCGCCAGCTAAGTGAATTCGGTTTCACTAGTACTACGAAATCAGAGTCGAGCAGCGTTCCTGTAACATGTTCCTTCTCAGTTTGTTTTCGCGGCCCGCGCTTTCAAACTAATTAGGCGTTCAGCAGTCGGGCCAGTTATTTCATTACATTACGACGACGTGTAAACACGTAGGGAGTTGGTTAGTGCTTGGCGCAGGTGGGCAGGGGGTGGATGGGTGGCGCGCGCGAGAAGACTCATGGCCATTTGATGAACAAACGACGATGAAAGCGATCAAGCGATCTTAGCTCCTAGAGCAGGGCAAAGGACATTGTTCCTGTAACTAGTGTCCATGTTTTATCGGGGAGGGTGATTGCAATCTTACTTCGAAGGATAGCGAGATCCGTTCCCGACCTGCACGTCGGATTGGTGATTGTTTCGTATTTCCGGCCGCGTCAATTGTAATGGTCATTAGTCCCGTAAGTGGGATGTATGTTTTTATTGCTGAAGGGGACGGTGTTCTTCCCATGCTGAATGCTGAGTTCCGGCGCTGACATGCATGTCGGCTTCTGGATTTTTCCGCATCAGGAATCTCCAATCATCGGAGCAACCGTCCCATCCTGGTGAAGCTCTAAACTCCCAAGTGTTTTCTCGAAATGTGTGGTAGTATGGTGTATATATGTGTAAATGAGTGTCAGTAAGGAGTGAAGATATGAGAAGGAAGAGGAAGGAAAGATTGCGCGCGGTTCGTGGCCCGTTTTTTTAGAATATGGCTCCGGCGTTTGCCTGGTGTTGATCGGAGAAACCGCGGAAAACAACTGATGAGAGGTCGGTAGAATTCTCCATACAGCGGCTGAATTCGACCTAGCTATTTAGCTAGTGTCGAAAATCTTGTCACCGTCGGCAGTGGACCCCTGGGACCTTTCTGGTCAAAGGTACTGCAGCGACTTCAGTTGACGCCATAAACCACCTAAACCGGTCATTGTGACCAAGTTCGTTTGCAGGCGGCCGGGAGAAAGAAGTGTTCCATCCAGGGGAGGGGGAATCCCTAAGTCTTACTCACCGGTCCTATATGAGTTCTGAATGTTGAATTCGTAATTTAGGTTTGTCGCCGTATTCGTATTCGCAGAGAAAATGACCAAACATACAAATATTTTGAACTTTTTTGCTTATATCTCGACAATTGTGTTTTATTGGAAATAATATTTATATAAAGTCTTTCAATGTGAAGTAAAACGCCTTTCACATAAATTATTTTACATCGTATTTATCTAATTTATTCTGAGCAGTCATAGAGCTATGAAACATTGCTTGAGCACTTCGAGATTTTTCTGCTGGCTCTCTCCCGACATGAGCAGAAATAGCTAATAATTTTTTATTTGACATCCTAAGGCTTCAATCGTTGCCGATAAATTTTGACTCCTCTGGTCACAACTGTCTCAGAAATATTCATACATTACTTGAGGAGTTCGGTTACGTGATTATGAGGGTGGCAGGGTTTTCAACACTACCTAAACAGCTACGTCGAACTCAGCCGCTGTATATCAGCGACTGTCAGGACATTTTGTCCCTCGAACATGTAAAAATTTAGAGGATTTTATTAATTTCTCGTATACGTACGTATATACGGAGTAATATACGCAGTATAGAGAAAGATATGTAATGCTGCGGAAAATCGATTTCGATATTTCAACGGAAATACATGTTTTGCGGTCCCCTGATACCGAAAAGTGTTTTTTTAACGTTCGTCTGTCCGTCCGTCTGTAAACATCACTAGCGCCTAAAAAATACGTACGATTTTTTTCCAATTTGAAGAAACCCCTGTCCATCTGGCTCAAGTCGAAGCGTTGAGATTTTGTAAAACATTCTTTAAAATTTAGGGGCATTTTCAAAATTTTCTCAAAATTGGATACAATTTTATCCTTAAATTTATCGTAAGAATAGAGTATAATACAATTATAAAGGTGGCATAGACCCGATTTTCACGGTTAACTCTCAATATTCGAAAACTGCAAAAGTTTGAAATTTTTTTGGCGTCTTCCTACAACTACAAAATTCAAGATAGAGATTTTTCATTCAAATAAATTTCTTCTCCATTTTTAGTTCTTTTATTAAGCTGGGGTACATTTTTTGACTATTTCAGTAGTTTTCGCACAATACTGCATGCAATATTTGCAAATAAAAAAACAAACTAGAATTTCTCAAAAACCGCACTCAATGCACTATATTAAGATGATATAAACGCCATATTGCTCTATTCGTTTCAGAAATACTAAAATATAATTTGTTTTACTTCTCTTTCACGTCGTTAATATTTGTATCAGCGGCAATTTCTTCACATTATTGTATTTACTAGGGCATGTGCTTTAAATAATGTCATAAAATTCTTCGAAAACTCATCAGTTTGTTGTAAAAATGACTCAAACTTCCGGTTTTACAGAAACGCTAAACGCCATTTTCTCAAAAATGGCTCCAAATATTTTCTTCAAACATTTCCCATTGATTCTGCTAATTGCACTGTTTAATATAACGCAACGTTTATTTTGTAGTATTCTTTTGTTTTTTCAAAAATTTCACAAATGTAATTTTTTCAATAACCTCTCACGACGTTAATATGTACACTTTAACCAATTTCTATACAGTATTGCATTTGTGAGTGCTTCAAATGAAGTTTTTCGAAAACTCAATTGATTCCTGTGGAATGATCTTCAAATTCTTCATTTACAGTACCGCTTAAACTTCATTTCTTAAAAAACGGCCCTTAATTTTCAATAAAAATTACCGTTTAGGATAAGGTTTTACTCTTCTTTAATATTCTTAAAGTAATATTTCGGTTCTACTATTAGGAAAGAGAAAATTTTAGAAAATTTCAAAAAATATGCTTTGGACAACTGGCAAGAGGATGGGGCAGGACCGTAAAGCCAGTTCACACCACGAAAATTAGAAAACTCTTCTACGAGAAAGTATGGGCCATTCTGTAGCATCACTAGTTTTTTATATAATATTAATGATTAAGATTTACTTGTTTATTAATTAACTAGATGTTGACCCAACTCAGTTTGTCTTTTCATACTTCCCCCCCCATAATTCCCTCAATAAGAAAGCATGCAGCATCATTCATATTTCATATTTGCCTCGTAAACACGATTCTCTCGACCCAGGTACGTTACGCAGTGTAAAACGAGCTCCGTATCTAAAGCAGTAACGTACCAGTAAAATGAATATATTCTATTTATTTTACATCGTTTAAGATTGGGAGAAATGCATACCCCGTGCGAGCATCAGAGTAATTTATTTGATTGTTACGACCGATTCTGACGCTTGGTAACTCTGCATTCTGATGCTTGGTAACTTGAATGGTCACTTTCATGGAACGACTATGGTGATGAATAATTTCTTCAAATTTTGATATACCGCTGTCCAGTACCTCACACAAGTAGTTAAAATTCACGTGGACTATAAAATATGGTGGAATTCAACACTGTTTTCTTAATTATAGCTACCGCAGGAATTTTAGGAACCGAATGTATCGCCTCTCAGTGAACATCATTATCTCTCGGATCCGGAAAAGTTTTCCATTGCAGTGTTGGCGGCATTGCAGTGTTGGCTCCATTGCAGGTCTTGCAAAGCATCTTCAGGTCGAAGATCGGTTTGGCGACAGGCCATGTAACGTCTGTAGTTACGGGACTCTATGTCCGACAGCTTCGCACCTCGCGTTGCTTTTTGCTGCTTCCGAGCTGAGAGGTTCTGGGCTAAGCCTAAGGACGGTCGCGGGATTTCGCGGCTAAGAGAATTGAAAGGTTGCCAAGGGGTTAAATTTTGTATTATAATATTTATACATTAATTGTAAATATCAAACAGAAACAGTCGTCTGTGTTATTCATTTCTAGTACGTCACAATAGCAAATAAATCATTCATAGTAATTGTTTTCAAGCAATATGTAGAGAAACTAGGGGGTTGCCGCAAGGTTACAGGGCTGGAGAGGGCTTTTGTCTAATTTTACCCAGAGAACCAAATAGTCGCCACCCTGCACTGTACTCTAGCGCCTGAATGAATAGTCAAAAATTAATGTCAACACTAGGAGGCCGGCAATTTCCTTTCTACATAGTAGGATGAACCCGTCATTTTGACAGGTACGGGTTCTTTTTAGCGAAACATCAATACAATCGTTCGGATTTTAACTGCTACTTCTGTATTGTTACAGAATTTTATCATTGTGCTAACAATGGATGCCTTTAACCATAGATAACATTAATATTTAATATACATAAAATTATTTTCATTTTTATCTTGTGAAGTACTTCATAATCAGTAATTTTTAATTAATCAAACCCCCCAGGAGCTTCAAAGCAGTGTGCACAAGTATAAAAGTTTTTTTACAGCACACGATCCACATACATGTTTGCGGATCTGCAGATGATCCTGGACTTGTTCCGGATTTTACTTCCTCCTATCTGGCAGTTCGTGCTTATATCGCAAATCTGAAGAGTGCTGGTTGTTCGGAGAAGATTTTGCCTTCTTTTTGTTACATAGGCACGTACTAGTTCTTCTGATTATTTGAAGATATATTCTTGGCGAGAGATTTTCTCTCTCGTTATCTCACTGTATATGCATTGATGGTCACGATATCCATATATACGTGCCTCGACTCACATTTACTCCGGAATTTCAGAGTATACACGTGCGCCATTTGATCAAGTACAACGAAATATTTCGTTTCATTATAAATTTGTTCAGCCACTGAAAGTTTCTTGGAGCTGTTTTCATCAATAGTTTGTTTGATGCAAGTTCCTCAGAATCACATTTTTATTTACTATTCCATGAGAGGCTGTCAAAGATATTAGTCAGAAAACCTAATACCAGTCAAAATGACGGGTCTTCGTCCTTCTAATACTATTTGTAAATATCGTAACTGATTTTCAGTGTACAAGCCTTTTTTGCTTTAAATGTGTAGAATATGATTAACTATTAAAATTCACAAAGCGGTGAATTTACAAACCACATTGTTAAGAATTTTAGATAAAAAAGTAGGTCAGCCGTCAAAATGGCGGGTCCCGTCCTCCTAGTGTTAATATGCGCATTTTGTAAGAATTTTGATATTTCTTAAATTTTGTATAGAATAGAATTTTCAACAATACGCTTAGTTTTCGATATATGAGACAATGAAAGAAGTTATTTTTTTTGCAATTTTCTCGGGAAGCTGACAGTGCTCAGCTTGGCAAACTTAAAATTCGAACTCAACACCTCAAAAAATACTGATCTGGTAAGAAAAAACTTCTGGATTTTTTCTTGGATCCGGCCCAATTGAGCACTAGTTGACTGATCTACTAGACTGCAGTGTACGGCGAGACAATCGTCCACTTCTGGGAATTGGGGTTAAAATTGCAATAAAATCTTCATAAAATTCTGTTCAGTTCCCATTCCATAACCGTTAAAACTTCGGCATTACATTCAAGGTGAATTTTGTAGGTGACAAAACAGGTTCACTCAGTTTAAATCGAGTATTTGCTCTTTTCGCTGCACTTCATTTCTCTACAAATTCATCATAATTGAGTTATCATTATCACCTAATCATTCCATAAATAAATTATGTCTGGACTCATACGACCAACGTCCTTCCTTTGTGACTTGACCATGATCTTGAGAAGCCATACTTTGCTCGACTCGCTCTAGACAGAATATTCACTAATATAGGAAGATGGTAACATCTTCTAAACTTTTTCCATGCCTGCACCATGCCATACACAGGGTAATGAGGTATTTTGATACAAATTTTAGTTTTTGCTCTCCCACGCATGATATTCTTTTTTGCCATTTTCCCCTTTGTATTTTTTATCTTAAAAGGAGACCTTATGAGATCGATTTCATCTTATTTTTTTTCCAGAATGGCATGACCACAGTACGTCCGTTTCACTGAATTATGTTTCGGCACCAGCTATGTCGCCGTACTGATGTAACTTTCTTCGGAGAGTCTTAACTGTCGTAACAAGGTTTGAGTTCCAGGAATTCTCATGATTGCGAAACCTCCACGCTGCCCTTTTCCTTTGGGGAAGCACGGCAGCCAGCGAGATACGCTGTGGCACAAATTCAATGTCTGGTCTCTTGCAGAGAAACGAAGCCGTATCCAGAATCATCGACAGAATACGTAACACCCCTTAGGCCTAATGACTTACTGTAGCCGTAACTTAGTACGAAACTCACTCTCTAATGAATGTTATGATGTTATACAAGTATCTTGGCGTTATGTAAACGTTTTAGAATGCTATGGCAAAATTAACAAGGGTGATACGAGAATATTAATTGCGGTTGGGAAATTAATTTTCATACAGTAATGTGAAGAGTTACGGAATATTTACACTTCAATAAGTTTTATGCAGAAATATTAAATATTTAAGAATTAGAGTAGGGATCTCTGAACTCCAGACAACGTGAATATAAGAAGAGAATATAATTTCCTCCATAGTACTGCTTATAGACTTTGAAGTGCTTTTTGACTTTAAATAAAGCTGAAGGAGATATATACACTATATTAATTAGAAATTGTGATTAATTTGTATTGTATTATATATTATATATATATATACACGAACACATACAGACAACTACTATATTGTTATTCTGTGCACTGCTGAAAAGCAATCAGTGGTGCTACAACAGCACATTATTTCTCGTATTATTAGTAATGATTAAGTTATATTATAATATTGAAACATCCACTAACACTACAGCAACTTCACCAAAAAAATCTCTTAATCAATCGACGCGCGAGAGATAAAAAATATATCTTAATATTTGAAACTTTACAGTTTCAATAAATATCTATTTCTGTCATTGAATGCGGTTTGTTTTATCTTTAAAAGCGTTTAAAGAAAAAATATTTGATTTGGCATGGAGTTGAACTTAGTCTTCTGAGTAGAGCGCATCGGACACTCGCCAATTCTGGTCACCTGTAGATCAAGGTCCAGAGCTATTAATGTACCAGTGAGTATGGTACCTAAGAAACTTCCCATGATTTAACACAATATAACCGGAACCCAATCCACATTTTGAAAAATATATACACGGAATGATTTGAAGATTTGATATTGAGGTATACTTTGTGAGAGAAATAATTATTTTAGCTTCAATAATGAAAGGGTTGAAAATCTGTGAACTTTTGCAATTTCCGAAAATTTTCGGGTTTGAATGAAAATCGAACCTGTGATGCTTACATAAATGACCTTTATTTAAGCTAAAACTTAAAAAAAATAGTTTTCTTCAGAAAATTTGAAGAAGGTTCTAAGGGCTTCATGAAATATACCCCTACAAATCAAAAGATCCGTTTCAAATTCACAGAGCATTGAGTGCGGCTCGATGGTATAATGTCCTTTTTGAGAAAGAGAATGTGAGCGGTTTAGGCGTTTCTGTTGTCCACAGACAGAGGAATAAAGAGACTGAGACGTAAGGAGAAACATGTCTCAAAAAGGTTCTTTTTCCACATCTATATTTCCGTCAACATTTACACATTTTTTTGCATCATTACATGTTTTCTATACATTACGTCAACGAGACAAAAAGCAAAAGTAGTAAGTAAACATAGATGAATTACGCAGTCCATCATCCAGCAGAGATTATTTCCACTGATTCCGTGCCGAAACGCGACAGCCAGCGCCCCACGCAACGTGTCGTGGAAGGCAATGGAGGTGGGCGACGGTGGAGGCGGCGGGGCCGTCTGCGGAACACAATGTGAGCGGCGCCGTGTGGGGGCGGGGCCGTTAACGGCGCGCCGCGCACCTGAGGCCTCGGGCGGCGCGCCGAGATTAGCGTGCGACGGCGCTGCCGGCGCCGGAGGAGGAGCGGGATGGCGGAGACGGCGCCGCTGGAGAACGAGACGGGAGAAGAGCCAGGAAAAAGGGCGAGCCACGGCGCGGTGGACAGCGGGAAGCGGTGACGACCGTGAAGGAGGGAAGGAAACAGGACGAGGAGTACAAGATGAATAAAGCATCAGGGTTGTGGCGGGGAAAACGGGTGAGGAGAGGGGAGGGGGAAAGGGGCGGTATAGGGGGAAAAGAGAACCAGAGGGACGAAGAGGACTAGTGGATCGAGAAGGATATGGAGAAGAAAACGGACGAGGCATAGGGGTAGCGGTGGTGGCGGCGAAGGAGGGAAAAGAACACGAGGAGGACAAGATGGTGAAGGAGGCATCAGGGTGGTGGTGACGTCGGCGGTGAGGAACGAGAGGGACGAGTAGGAGCAGATGGTCGAGAAGGACGTGGAGGAAAAAGGGGGCGAGTTATGAGGGTAGCCGTAATGGTGGCTGAGAAGGAGGGGGAAGAGAAGTAAGAGAAATAGAGATATGACAAGAAGATGTGGGGAGGCTTCAGGATGGCGATGACGGCGGCGTTGGAGACCCAGCAGAACCAGCGGAAGAGGACGATGAAGTGGAAGGGGTCGGGATGGGGAGAGGAGGAGGGATAGGGAGGAGGCAACTGGATAGTAGCGATTACAGCGGAGGAGACGAACGGTGAGGAGGAGAAGGAGGATAGCTGTAACGACGACGGTTGAGGACGAGAAAGGATTGCAAGAAAACAGAGAGGTAGAGGGAATATCGATGATTTGGCGTGGAGGGAGGTTTGAAGGAGAAGAAGGTGGGGGAGGAGGGGCGGTAGAGTGGAATGGCGGCCGAGGCAGTTTAGTAGGGCTGCATGGTAGAGATCAGTGAGGAGGAGGAAGAAGAGAATGGAGAGTGAAGAAGGCGGGAAGCGAGTTTAGGCAGATCAAAATAGCGAGCAAAAAGAAATTGAAGGAAACGAAGGAAACAAGAAAATAGGAGGAATAGAATTAGAGGGAAAAGAAGAGCACTTTGGACCGACCGATTTCAATATATGGGAGAAAAGACGAAGAAAGTGTTTTGGAACGAACCTTGAAAAGAGTATTTTGGAATTAACAAACACCCCAATTACATTAAAGAAAGAGAAAAATTAACATAAAAAGTGATGAGAAACGTATGAAAAACACAAAAAAAACAGAAAATGGGAAATAACAGAAATTATTAGAGAAACGAGGGAAAGAAGAGAATAAATTCACAAGAAATATATATGTCAAAACTGAATTAAAAGAGACGTTGGAAAATAATATTTCAAGAGAAAATTAATTTATTCTCAAATCAAGGAACAAATTAATAGGCAAATAAATCAAGAAAAAAGAAATAAAATTGAATTTTTGAGGAAACAATGTACGAGAATTGTTTGAAATTTTTGACTTGATATGGACTGCTTAGGTTCTTGAGACTAGAGATGTTCCTGTACTCTATTAATCCTTGTATTATATGCAATGTCTTTCAAATAATGCAAATGAATCCTTAAAGCTGTGGTGATTCTAATTCATTGTCATGATATAACTACAAATTTAGCAAAATATTTTAATATTTAAAAAATTGTGTACATTAAGTAATTTAATGGTATGTTTATAAAATTTTGGCAATGTCGTATAAAATTAAAAATTCCGTTTCGAATTCTATAAAATGCAAATTCAGATAAGTCGAATGAGAAATATCCATTTTGTTGAAATCTTACATTTTCGTGATCACCCACCTACAAGTTCTTGAAAGGTTTTCGTACCAGAACTCACATACGCATAAAAAAGATTTGGTGTAAAAAAGCTTGTTCTTTGACCACGATACCAGGAGATGTGCTTCAGTGCATGAACTGTCACCGCAGCCCCTCTGACCGGCTGCTGGCCGAATACTGGCAAGATTTTCGACACTAGCTTGTCAGCTAGGTCGAATTCAGCTAGGTCCCTGTCTGGGGGAGAATTCTAGCGGCCGGCTGCTCTGATCGGTAGTTTTTCGTGGTTTCTCCGATCAACACTAGGCGAATGCCGGAGTAGTACCTTAACACACGGGCCACGGACCGCGCGCAACTTTTCCGTCCTCTTTCTCGTTCTATCCTCACCCCTACTTACACACACTTAAACTAACATGCACTACACTACCGAACGTG